>BSBK01003466.1:0-600000 GCA_027943335.1 Chamaecyparis obtusa | reverse complement strand
ATTGAACGATACTAGCAAGTTTCAATTTGAATATTTGTGTCTACGAAATTTTAAGTTGAGGTTGTTGAACTAATATGAAATATCTTGAATCTTGATAAATGTTGATTGGTGAAGTATCATTATTCTAATTCTGAAATTCATACTATCAAATGATTTATTTTTGTATAATTCTTGCACTTCTTTGCATATATATATATATATACACACACACACACACACACATCCAAATGCATCCGCATCCCCCAAAAAAAAAATTTGCGCATCCGCACCCGAATTGGTAACTTAGCTCAAATCTGTACAATCCACCTGTAGATGATTACCAGTCTGTTCAGCCTTTAATCAGACTTGTACAATCAGCAAAACTCTGATTATAAGCTCCAAATATACTCAGCCAGCATATAGAAATAGCTATGTAGCAGTACCAATTCGAACACTCCCATGAATAAATGAAATCGATCACTTCCTGCCACTAAGATTGCATAAAACGAAGTAATAGTCATATTGCTTAAACAAATTGTTCCCTTAGTGCTCAAGCAATTCACAAATCCTCCTAACTGTATCTTCAACAGCGAAGAGGATCATCCTCCAAGCCCAAAAATATAAATTCTCCAAACAATTTTATAAATTTCATATATTTTCAAGCATGCTGAAAGGGAGCTTTTCAATCTCTTTTATAACACTTTCTAAGAGCTCATCCACATACCTTGTCAATGTGGGATAAACAAAATCACCTATTTTTGCCATTTCCTATTTTTGGGGGATTTTTTCTTTTTCACCCCTATTTTCCGGTGATTGCTTTTTTGCCCATATTTTATTGCGATTGTTTTTTCTTTAATATTTCCCATACCATTTAACATGATTTTCCTTCAACACAAGTCCCCAAACACTTTCTTTTGACTTCAATGTATTATAAAATAAAGGGGACCATTTAATTTAAATATTTCTCATAGACTATAGACAATGCATTAATAAAGTTAAATAATTAAATTTAACTTTATTAACGCACAATAAATCATATCAATGATAAATAAAACTTCTTGTCGATTTTAAACAATTACCATGGACATGTCACTGCCACTGGATGTCCAGTCATGCCCCGAATGACTTACTATAAATAGTAAGTATGTCCAAAACTATCTCAAAACCTCTCAGAATGGTCTGCAACTGAAATTGTCTAGGCCAAACAGCCTCTAAGTCCCTTTAATGTCTTAGTTAGCCTACAGACCATGGGGAAACAGGCTAACGACACACCATGCTATGAACGCTAGAAAGGGGACATTGCAAGGCAATTGATTTTGATACTACCAAGGTCAACAAGCTTCTTGTCTAGGTCCGTCTCCTAGAGCTCCCTTTCGGATTTTGGGATAATTGTATCATTCATGGAATATCTAATACTATTAATCAGTTTACTTCCATTGATGATGTCGCTAAGTCTAGAACTATTTTCTTGTTACTAGATATTGTGTTTTGGTTGAAGTTGGTTCGGAGTTTTCCAATAGTGTTAAAGTGTGCTTCGAGTTTGGTGTTTGGGAGCAGGCTCTCCATTACAAGCCCTATTGGTTGCACCACTTCCACACTATTGGGTACTTCACCTTTTTATGTCAAGGTCTTCATGCTTCCTAGCACTCCAATCTCTAATCTATGAAGCCCCCTAATAGAATTTTCCAATTCCTCCTCTGATTTTTCTTTTATTCTAAACATACAATGTTTTAATGCATGTTGTGTTTTGTGTTTCAGTTCTGCCAGTTTAACATAGTTTATATTTCATGAAATACAGAATGCAAGATAAAGAACAGTTTTGGATCGAATACCAAAATTAAAATTCTCTAATAACAATGGAAATGTTTGACCTTTTCATCAGTTTGTAATGCAGCACCAGAATACAATCAATATAGAAAATATCAGCATTAGAAGTCGTTCCTAACTTATATAAATATATCTTTCAACAATCAACTCTCTTAGTCAACAAAGAGTCATTGTATTGCAAGATAAAAATTCTGGAGTGATTCAAACTTATAAAATATGGAGGCTATGCAAACTTAGCCAGTTCCATATCATCCACTATGAATATTGTATCAATAAGAAGGGGCTTCACTCCTACAATAACCCTCCCTTCAATAGCCACAACCTAGGGTTGTCCCTACGCTAATGTGAGGAGATTCCCACTTAAGGGAAAATAAATGTCATCTCCTTAAGCTCATTCTGCTCACAGCTTTGCATTTCTTCTGTAGCTTCTCCCAACAGCCTAAGCTCCCATAAAATGACCTCTCCGCAAAAATATTAGGAGCTACGTCTAAGGACTGTCATCCACGCTAAACATGCAACATTCACCATTTGATAGTCAGGGCTATAGTTTATTGTCCTTCAAATAAAATGCTTCAAATAATCTTCTCTTGCCAAACAATAGAGTGAGTGGCCAAAATATTTATCTCACCTAGGGGAAAATTCATGGCGATTACTTACACAAGAATTCTAGTGCTAACTTTAGAAAGCCAAAGCTTGAATCAGTCCCACACAAGAATATTCTACCCAAAACTTAATGTTGCAGCTAACTAATATTGATCCTCAGCCTTCAATACATGCATAGCATCAATACAAATAGTCGACGATAATATTATTCATTTACTTCAAACAATAGAATCAAATTTGTCTATATTAAAATGTTTGTTCTTACTTCTCATGCCAATATAACCCATAGACAATATAATATTCATAGAATAATAATCTTTTTTCCCAAAATTGTTATAGGCACAAAATATCTTAGTACTGCAATATCTTTATTACTGAAATTTGTCTCCAAAGAAGACTTCACAAATTTGGCCCATCTGTGAGCTCTGTCACAAATCCACCCTTAGGAATAGTCAAGTTTTCATCCAACCCTTGTAAACATTTTTCAAAGGTTTTCGTCCTCAAAGATCAGCTTATACAAAGAATCATACAAATTAATTCATATCATAAATCATGCCTCACTTCACCCAACAAGCCTCCTTATAAAGACCTCCAAGCACTTTCTAGAAGATTAGGTCACATTTAATATTTTGTCACGAACTGAGAACTTTATTTAAAAAGGTGACTTATTAAATGCTTTATTATTTTCAATTTATTTTTTAATTGAACTAATCAATTAAAGTCGTCCCTTTTGAATTAATAATTTTTAGACAAATTAATCAATTAATTAAATTAAGTCACTTTAAAAGGATTTGGGGACATTACGGTCCTCCCTACCCATTGCTTTGCCCTCAAGCAATTTGTTGTTGCACCACCAAGATCCTAAACCAGCCATATGAACAACACTATATCACTTTGATGCAATCAGCATTACAGAAACCTGAAATTTTGTCTTTCTGAAGCATTTCCACTATCATGTTGATCAATGGATCCCAAATTTTAAAACTATCATCACTCCTAATGGAGAAGTGATGATTGCCTGTTATCCATTCTCCAAACAACAATGTCTCGTCACAATTCTACAACTCCATACTCGTGGCATAAACTAAAAATTGATTAACATGTTGCATACTCATGAGATTTTGCATGCTCATCGATCCCACATACTCCACAGCCCACCATAGATGCATAAGAGATAGGAGACACCACATGAAATGACAAACCTGAAAAATCTCTTGCATCAATATCATATCCACACCTTGGAAATCAACTAGTAAAGCTGCCTAATCAATCACATCATGAGTGTTCATAGTTATCATCATGCTTGTTATGCTACCTCTGGTGCTTCATCCACCAAAGCCTCAAGTACTATTCTTCTTCCCATTCACCATAAACTCCAACTCCCTTTGTTGGAATTAGTGAATGTACCATCCAAGAGAATGCAACCATTGAATTGCTAATAAGAAATCAGAATCAATAATCCAAATCACTTACAAATCATCAGTGATAGTGTAATCATCAAATTCAATGCTCCAGATCCCTTGCAACTAGGAGAACTAAGGTCTCAGGAGGAAGAAAATCATGTGGGAACTACCCACTTGGAAAGCCGTGATATTCAAGCTCAAGATGACTATGGAATGCTTCCGAACAAAATTGTGTCCAAATGCAAGTCTAAACTTTAACGGATAGTTAACAAACAGACCCAATTATGTAAACCAATCTTAGAGGCTATTCTACTGTACCAATGCTGATTGTTGAGAAAACCATCCAAAATGGTGGACATCTTAAGAAGTTTCAAACAAAATTTATATGGATGATCTAATAGGAAATATACCGAACCCAAAAAATCTGCACAAGAGATGGATGGAGGACCTATGGCTAAGGATGTATCCTATATAGGTTCTTCACTCTTTGGTCATCAGCTTATTGGAGACTATGCAAGGAGAGTTACAGCTAATGGCCAACAATTCTATAAGCAAAGCAGTCAACTTATATGGAACAACATTCCAATGGTAATCAAAGATATGCACTGAACCTTTTAGGAAAATTACTAAAAATATACATAATGACTCTTAGCAGAGTTTTAGAATGACTAATGGAAACAGTGATCAACTTTGGAGATGCAAAATACATCCCAAGGCACAGAAATAACATCAGAGGTTTCACAGCCTAGTAGGGTCACAACGAAAATGCTGCCTATGTGACAAGATTTTGGATACTCAAAGACAGAGATGCAAAATACATCCCAAGGCACAGAAATAACATCAGAGGTTTCACAGCCTAGTAGGGTCACAACAAAAATGCTGCCTATATGACAAGATTTTGGATACTTGTAGACAGCTGGCCATCTCTGACTACTATTTAGTTAAAAAATTGATGAGATCTTCTGCAAAATAATCTGAAAAGACATATTATCAGATGGGATGCAGCAGGTAAACAGTATTTCTCTACAAAGAAGGTGTATCTTATCTGCTTGAAAACTCAAACCATGAAAGGGAAAGGTTATGAAGCAGTGTCTGGGATGAGAGAGATGATCAGAATTGTGAGCTTTTGTATACTTGGTGATGCAGAGAAGGATCCTAACTCATGATTCACTGAAAAAAAGGAGTCAAGCTGTATTGCTATTGAATATGACAAAACCATGAAAAAATAGACTATCTTCTCCAAAAGCAATTGAGCCTTTAATACTAGACTTTGGTAACAATTTGTTGGTTTATTTCTAGTCACCATATGACACAGAATGAGGTCCTTGTCTAAATGTCCTTCTCCTTGAGCCTCCTAAAGGTGATATGGAAAACAGACCCTTCATCTATTTGCAGGCATATTTAAATACAAGTAAATACCATGAGTTTTCAAGAGCGGAACTCGTGATCAAGCAAATTTAGATCCAAAGAGAGGCTACCATCAAAGGATAAATAACAGCAAAAGATTATCATGAGCAAGAGAAGAAGGGCAATCTAGGCATTCTTCCCTTGACCAACATAATCTTTAAGCCCCTGACGACTTTTGCAACTCCTTAAACAAGGATTGCCAACCCCATCAGTAAATTTGGCAACACCTACCAAAGCAATCCAAAATAAGCAGGATATGGAAAGGTGATGATAGCTTATAGACAGAAAAAGAAAGATATTGTGTTATTCAGAAGGCCTAGGCATCAAATTTAATAAAAAACAGAGATAAAGAATTTTATTTGAGGCCTTAATCTCTACCAGGACCAAGTTACAAGAGAATCACAATGTAAACCTCAAGGTCTCCTATGTAATTATCACTGTTCCAAAGTGACGGGCAATTATCCGGAGGCCAATTAGAAGCTTGGAAATAACTTGGAAGATCTCAAAAGCCTTATATTTATATTTGGTGTGGTCAATCTTCACTGGACACATACCAGCAAATACAAGTGGACAGCATTACCATCAGAGTGAAATCCCAGTTTGTGACAGCCTAAATGCCAAACTATGATTTCAAAGGTCTCCAAACTCCAATGCCGCATTCTTAATTCACAATACTCTATTTGTCAGTATAGTTTGGAGTTTGTGTCTTGTTGAAGAGCTGACATGTGAAATAAAATAAACAGACAAACAACAAATGGTATTTCCAGAGGAATGGATGCAGCAATAAACTTCAAAACTGGGGAAATGAGTTAAATAGTTCGCTTCCAAGGCGAAGGCATAATGGCCAAGGATGAAGTTAAATAATTTATGAAAGAAAAGAGAATTAGCAAGCAGATACATTTATAAGGAAGGTAACATTTGGATATACCATGAAGTCACTAGAAAAGGGAAGAACATTTTATATCACTCTACAGATATATCATATGGGAGAAGAGGTGAGAATAAAATGGGAGGGTTGTAGTCCTCATATCAGATAATGGTGAAAGCAAAGTGGAGTGCCAAAATGTTTTGCAGGCACCTGCAATAGACTGCAAAAGAACAGCTAAAATGACTGTTGCCATTATATGTAGCCTTTGAATAAGCACATTGGTCATTAGGTAGAAGGCATGAGGGAAGAAAAAGTCACATTGGTCATTAGATAGCAGATGTGAAGCACGATATAGGTAACAAAGAAATCAGCAGACCTCTTAGAGTATTAATAAAGGATTCTGTTTTTTAACCCATAGGCCATAGCTACCTTATGGATTGGTTCTAATTTATTTTAGATATAGTCAGTGTCCATAAAACTTCTCAGGTTCTTTCTTGAGATCTCATATACATATATACATGTAAACACAACAGTTTACAACCTACAAATTCTGAGGATTTTTGGTTTTCTTATTATCCACTTTTGCAGAATGTTTCGTACATGGCACAAATCTTTCTATTAAAGAAGAAAGCATTTGTGACTACTACTTGAAGGGCAGAGATTATATATCTCTAAGAAGTGAGCAATGCAATTTGGTATCAGTGTACAAGAAAAGCAGCATAATTTTCAAAAGTACATTACAATCAAAATTTTCCAAAAATGTTTTAATCTCGCATATTATTCAATATAACGCAATTTTTATCAGTGCATCATACGAAGAGTATAAATTTTCAAATATAAGAATACAGAACAAAAAGTTTCCAGAGCATTTTAATCTAACATACCTTTCGAGACACTAGAAGTTTGCCAAGCTCCACCCATTTGTTTTTCATAGCTTGAGAGCTTCCTATTTTGTATACAGACCCATCCACCCTCCTCTGAATTTAAAAAAATAGGAGTAAATTAATGTCAAATTCTTTATGGATGCCAACGTCCAGCAAAACAAAAAAAATGGAGAAACAACTTTCCAAGGGGAAAGAATAAGATTATTTCAACGTCAAATTCTATATGGATGCAAACATCCAGCAAAACAAAAATAATGGAGTGAAAACTTTCCAAGGAGAAAGTCAATCTTACAAGTTACAGCACATAACTCCAGATAATTAACTTAGTCTGTTTCCCACGGGCTCTTTGCAGAGAAAGTAAGAATTATTCCAATAAATTCAATGATGGTTATATCCTCATATGCCAATGAATATCTAATAATAGGAAGGTTCTGTAGCATGTGCCTTAAGTTTATTAAAGTCATATATTAAGATCACTAAGGGTTAAATTCCAAACCTGTAACTCTTCACGAGAAATCCCTTCTGGTGGAATGGCGAAGAAAAACTGTACTTCCGGTGACCCTGAATTGGCATATGCCTGACCTTCTTCAGTAAGAATCCACTTTTCCCTCTTAATATCCTGCTCGAGCATGGTACCAGAAAGTACAAAATCAGTAGTTGGAATTACCTTTGCTCCTTGTTCAATGAGAATATACATCACTCTACTGAGCTACAGTATTTAACTGACTTAGAAATCAAATATTACAGGGTAGGACAATAAGGGAAAATGTCAGAGAGAAAATAAACTGTTCTTATAACTGATTCAAATTGACAATCAACAATAATTATTCTACCTAGATTGGACAAAGATAAGTTATTGGACTGCAGATCAAAGAAATGCATAAAAATGTTATTCTCCATACTACAGTTTTCTTACATTATTCCTGAGTTAATAAATTAAGGGATATTTTATGCACGCCAAGGACTTGTAATTAATAAGTCAATGCACAATAGAGTACCATATGCATTAATAATTTTTTTGTCTAAATCTCAACTTCTAGAGGATGTTTCTGATATTCCAGAAGGAAATCACAACAAATGGGAACCTGAGTTTTATTGAAGAGATTGTTTATAAACTCAGGCACTGCCACGTGGATGTTTTACTTCAAAAGAAAAACCACCATCTCTCATTACTAAACATCAGCAAGGTAATACAAGCCCCTGTTTCTTTAAAAGCTTCTATAGTTGCCTGGTGTCATTCAAAGTTTCAACCTCAATGCTATGTTTCCAATAAACACATGCATGCCTTAACTAGAATTGACTCTTTAGCTAAAAGTGAAAAAACCCTGACCATTTCCAAGTCTAAATTTTAATGCTAAATTCTAAATAGACATGACTTAAAACCTCTATTTCAAAAGAGCTTGCTAACACAAGTCATAACAAAGGAAGAATCCCTACAGTAAATCGAAATCTAGGATTAACAATGGAGGCTAAGACTATAAGAGCAGAATAGAGTTAGCCTACTTAAAACAAGTAAGCCCATTTCTGTAATCTAAAATGGACAATAGCTCACATGTATGATGCACCTCTTTAGTTTTAAAAGCCATTTAGAAATATGGCACTCCCTCGTAAGGGTGTCATCTCTTTCTTGTTGGCGTAATTATGGAATGTTAGCATATAGTTAGTATTACATTGCAGTTGTTGAGGTTGGTTGGTAACTGCCTAACTGTCAACTGTCATTCATTGTATAAAATGTCCCCCGCTGTGTTGAATAATATCAATCAAGTATTCACCACTTTCAAATGGTATCAGCGCAATTAAAATATCCTTGTGCCTGTGCCTCAAAACCTGGAGGATTAAAAGGCATGAAGATGTAGTAAATAATGGGAATGTAATCTGCATCTCCCACATTTTTTTTCTAGGGTGGCAATGTAGAGCAGGTGCAATTGCGTAGGAGAATCAAAGGGAAAACCAATTTGTAGTACATAAGTTGGGAGCAAAGACACGTGTGTGACCAGAGTGAGGTGTGTGGAGAAGAAGTTTGAGTGGAGAACAAACTAGTTATACTTTTTATTGATACAAAAGAGGAGGCATTTTAATCGTATTGAGGGTTCAATATATGCTAAAATATTTGCATGAGATAAAGAAATATTACGCAGAAGGAGCCCATAAACAGTAATACCAATTCATAGTGGGAGTAGCAAATGGTTCTGTTCAAAAGGTTCTCTTGGTGTTCATAACAAAACGAGAGAGAAGCCAGTATGACTATAAAGAAATAAATATTGTTGCATCAAAGTTTTTGAAAAGAGAATGCTGTGAGTTTATTGAAAAAAGTTTGGCACTGACCAGTGATGGGCCATCCCTCCATTGCAGTTTGTATTTGGAGACGTTGAAAACATTTTCCATCATAGAAGAATCAGCAAGATAACAAAGGCGATGCAAATTAAAAAAGTTAAGCTAAATCGTGTATGTCCGCTGTCTTGGAAAGGGTAAAACGTAATTAACGTTAGCGGTTTAGATTACTCAAGCTTTGACAAATGTTCAACAAATAACAGTGACATGTATATTGAATAAAGATCAACGTCCCTTAATGGACCATATATAATTGATGACTAGTAATGGGCAGAGATTAAAAATAACAAACGGTGTTGGTGAGTGTTGAAAGGCACAATGACCACAAATAATCCTGCTTGAAAGATATAAATTGTAGGCCCGAACTGGAGACTTGAGGAGAGTGTCAGCCGTAGAAGTGAAGCTACATGGGACTTGAAGTTTAGCATCAGATATTGATTACATATGCCCAGACTACTGTGTTCTCTCAGTGAAATGAACAGATAGCAAGGAACACAATATGCATCAGCAATAGCAATTATCGAATTGACTAATCCAATGGACATCGATGACTCAAAAAAAAATTAGCAATGACCATAGTAAACTAGTCAATTGTTTGGAAGGAGGATTAAGCCATCAGTGTTATGATAACCAGTCAACAATCAAGGTACAATGAAAGGAATTGTTGCAAGTAAGTTGATTAACATTAATTAAGTAAAAGGTATGATTGGTTTGAATGAACCGATTTGTGGTGAAGAGACATGACTCCAAGAGATGCCATCATTCAAAGATATCTAATGGATATCACTTCCATTCCCTCAACGGCAAGGAAGAAATAATATATATATATATATATATATATATATATATATATATATATATATATATATATGGTATCATCTGTGCTCATCAGAAGAGAATACATATTATATTAAATGGCTGGCAAGTATCGTGTGACAGCATAAGGATGTGCTGTAACATATCTTTGAATCAATAATGAATTACAGAATATTATATGTGAATTCTATTAAGGAATATATATATATATATGTGTGTGTGTGAATTACAGAATATTATATGTGAATTCTATTAGGGATAAGGAATCCTTATATATATATATATATATAATTACAGAATATTATATGTGAATTCTATTAGGGATAAGGAAAATATATATATATATATATATTCGTAATACATAAGATATACATAGTCTAATCTTTAATCACTCGCTATAGAGCCCCTTAAGAGTATAGGTTGGTGTTGTGTAGGGAGAGGCAAAGTAAATCCTCAAAAGGTAGGTGAATCCCAAGATGAGATAGGGATGGGGTCCTGAAGCCTTGAGGGAGCCTACTTGTAGATTGGTGCCAAGTGCCCTATGACAAGTAAATCCCCATCCTCCTTAGGGTTGAGTTTAGAAGAGAAGTAAGGAAGTGGACTTACATATGTTAAATATCAAATGTATTATGAATTATTCATTTTTTTTCTTAAAACAATTTGGTTTAGATGCATAGTAATGCATGTTAATCATTGGGAAGTGGCAGCTTCCTAGTAGGGAACATTACAGAAATTTAGTAAATTGTCATTTCCAAGCACAATCCATAACCCTAGTTGGGAATTTTAGGGCAAATGAAGTAAAGTCCAAATAGGGGACATTACACTAACGAATTTCAAGAATCCATGTATTGTGAAGATTGCTTTTTGGAGACAGGTTCAAGATTTGGAGGTGAGCTCAATATGGATTGTTGTCCAGCAAGCTTCAAAGCATATGATCGAGAATTATACCCATCCGTGGTCATCGGACAATGTTAGAGCTCTATCGTGGCTCTTAGGGATCGTTGTCGAATAATTCAAGACTCGGTAATTTGAGAGTTCTGGACAAAGAGCTTAAGAACACAGCTCAAAGCTACACCTTTCCGAGGGTCAAGAGGCAGCTTGATGGAGCTCCACTTGATTCACAATTTGGTTCTTCAAGGAAATATTTTCTCAAAAATATGTATTCATTTATGTAATCAGCAAATTTTGTTGTGTAAGCCTTAAAGGGGGGTCCCTAGGGCAAGGTGAATTTGATGTTTTCAAGATCAATGTAATAAAGGGGGAATGTTGACATAATTATGGAATGTTAGCATATAGTTAGTATTACATTGCAGTTCTTAAGGATGGTTGGTAACTGCCTAACTATCAACTGCCCTGTCATTCATTGTATAAAATGTTCCCTGCTGTGCTGAATAATATCATCAAAGTATTCACCGCTTGCATTTCTCTTGAGCTCAGTAAAAAATGCATTTCTTTGCTGAGTAGAAAGATAAAACTATGATAGGTATTCAAACAGTAGTCAGTATAATTTACAGCAAAACCAAGGGACTGCACCTCTTAGACTAACAAGGAATGCATGTACACTGAACCTGTAAAGTATTCTACTAATCTTAAAATTTGTCTTTGATTCCAAGAAAAGAGCAACTGTATCTGATTTTTAAAATTCAATTAGAAATATAATTATTATATATTACAACACAGCTTTCTTCTCTCAAACTAAGCAAAAAATGCATTTCATCCATAGCCTACTTGCCTCATGCCAAGCTAAAAATCCATTTTATAATTGTGTAGAGCAGATATGGGTACTCACATTGTAAAATAGTAATCATCATTTAAAAGCGTAACAAAAAGTTCATTGTTTTGAATTGTTTTATAATGATCATGACATGACAAAAAATGTGTGTCATCCATTTGCCAAATTAGACTTGTGATATGTTTATGGCCAAAAAGTGAGAAAACCCACAGCCAAAAGCCCTTAAAATTTAAAAAACGCCAAGCACAGAGTGGAAGTTAACACTGCAGGAACAAATAAGAATACTACAAAGCATTGATTTATTGCAACTTCCTCTAAAATTAGGTGATTTTAGCAAAATAAACATGATTCTCAACCTCTATGGCCCTAATGCCGAGAAACATTAGCTATAGTGATTGATATCTTAGAAAATGAGATCTCAAGAAAGTGACGACTCGAATCACTAAAGCACGGGCCACTCTCAACTAAATCCAAAGGCTTGTTAGATAGAGAAAGGCTATTGATTGTTATTAATTCAAGATAATATAAACAATGTACTGAGATGTGACATATGATGCAGAAGGGTTATCTTCAATTATCGACCAGAGTTTGAGTGTTATGATTTCTGACCTAGAAATAGGGAATTTTTGTTTCTACTGCTACAAGAAGTAAGTTTGACATCTAACTTTTAGAACTTTAGTTGATCAACTGTAGAGTACGTGTATTCCATTTCTTATATCTCATATTTTGGGAAGGGAGGAGCAAGGAAGGTAGCAGCAAATAGAATTATAGTTGCAAATTAAAAATATAAAATGAACATCTCCGAAGGTCTTTGTAATTTACTAGTTTGAGTCCTATCACTGAGTTTGTATTTTGAGTCTATCACTAAGTTATTACATGGAAAACCTGTGCGATCTACCACTGAATCCTGGTACAATGAGTTCAAGTACCATACCAGATTCAAGAACATTAACCATAAACATATGGCTCTCGATGTGAGATGTGAACCGATATAATTTGATATGTGTCAAGTCATAAGCATGATGTAGCAGATTTGTTTTGCAGATTTGTGGTGCAGGGATGTACCTAGTCATATTGAGTAGTTCCAAACACGCAGAAGCATTTCTAGCCAAGAACCTCGAATCGTTTTTTAACATGCTAGTTGGCACTAAACATTTTCTTTTACAAAAAGGGTGCCACAAGTATGATTGCAAATATGGTGTTAGGGATGTGCCTAGCCATGATAACTGTCTCCGTGCACTCTAAAGCACTGAATCTCTTTTTGACATGCTAATTAGCACTTGAACATTTTCTTCTACACAGAGTGTGCCACAGGTGTGATTGCGGATACGATGTTAGGGATGATTCTAGCCGCGATGTTAAAAAAATGCATACCTTGGCGTCGACAAGTCGGAAGCCATTGAGGCTCTTAATCACGCTTAAAAGATCCGAATGCTCGAGACCTTTCGAATCAGCGAACTCTCCCGAATCTCCAATCTCGTCGTGAGTCTGCAAATACTCCAGAACCGCCTCCTCTGCCATTTCTATCCTCCCCACTCCAACACAGAATTTTTAATCCTATAGTGGGTATGAAGAAGCGAGTCTTTCTCTGATAAATAACTACGGCCAAATTTGCATCTAACAACGCAGGCGTATTGAGCAAAGCTAAGAAAAATGGGCGGTTAGAGTTCTGCGCGCCGCTGCTGTTCACCTTTTCTCACGTTTCTTCCAGAGCTTTTTTCACTCCTCTCTCACCCAGCCAATTAGTAATTGATTTTAACTTTTGTATACTAGCCTAAACTTATTCTTTTACTACTAAGTATATTTTTATTTGAAAAATATATGTAACAATTAACTAGCATTTCTATATTCATTAGAGGAATATAGATTCGAGGAATAAGTACCAAACATGTCATATTTATTCATCATTTCACTTATACTAGCAAATGCATCAAACAAGTTGCAATGGTTAGGCTTATAAGAAGATATACTTTGGTAATATATTAAAAGACAAGAAAAAAATTTAGAATGATTTTAATCTTATGTAAGAGGACAATTAACTTTAGTTTTATAAGACATGTGAATCATTGGTCTAATACAGTGGTCATGTACAATACATTTGTTGGTATTTGTTGTATTTGAGACCTAAAGAATAATAGCAAAATGATGTCTTCATATTGCTAAGTCCATGCAAGCTATGTTATTGATCAATTTGCATGGTAGATCCTTAAAATTGATTTGTAATAATACATTATTAAATACTTTAATATGTAATTTACTTAATATAAAATACATGAACTAAAAAGTATTATGTTGGTACATCTTATTAATTATATCACAAAAACTTAATTAACTTGATTCAAAGAATTAAATCAATCATTCAATTATAATGTGTATAAACACTCAGTTTTCTTTCCATATACCCATCTCATTCCTTTTAAAAATAAATAAATTATATAAATAAATATTCTAAAAAAAAATAGTCTCATGACATGTAAACTAAGATTGCCTCTTTCCCTTACTTGCTCCACCTAAGTTCTTGTATATGGGACCAAAATTTGGGGGCACAATCATAGAAAAGCTATACAAAACTAAAATAGAAGAGTACTTAAGTTATAAAAGCATGATCATGTTAAGAGATCACTTCCTGAGAGACGTCATTCTCCCTAAATTTAGTACTATCGCACTCATTGTTGTGACCTTTCAAGTGTTAATTATGATACATAAAATATAATGAATGGCTATTTATTATACCTATATGAAACATTTAAATCATCTATACAATTGACCTCTCACATGATAAATACTCTTGCGTGTCATTATTTTTACTTTGCTCTAGGCCTTATAGAAAATGACATGGACAAACTTAGTTAACATAATTTTCTACTATTTTGAGGGCCCCTTTCCCATAGTTCAATGTTTGTCCAAACCCTTTTTGCATTAAAAACAAGCAAACTGTGTTTCTTAGGTCTATCATAATTGTCAAATGTGTTCAATGGAGCTCACAATCAAGATTATTTCATTTTAAATGTTCTCCTTACTATGAGATTAGGGGTTGATTATAAGTGTGATGAGACTAATAAGACACTAAGTAGTTCATTAAAATGACATTTACATTTTTTTAAATATCTTATATTAATTTGTACTTGGAACAATTCTAACCTTTTGTTATCATTTTTTTTTTATATGTGATCGCTTTTGACTGGAGCTTTGAACCAGTGGGGTTGCAATTAATGGGGGACCCCATCCCCAAGGAGAATATATGGCCATCAAGGCATGAACTCCACCAGAAACATACTAGTACTTAGGCCTGAATGCCTTACTAAATTTGCCTCATGTTGTAATACCTTGGCCTAACACAATAATCAAGGACATAACACCACATAAGACAGAGTAATCAGGAAGCCATCTCACAGTTCGGAAAGACACGACCACCAATTTATAACTCCTTATCTCTCTAAGGCACCCAAGAGAAACTCATTATCTCTCCACCATTTTTTCCTCCTTATCCCTCCAAGCCGTTGGGGCCAAACACCTTATACCTCCTGTGTGTGTCTCCATACACCTTCATCGCATCAAGCCTTACCACTAAGCTGGCAGCATGCCGATCACCATTGCGCATTGGGTGTTGTGTGCCTGTAAACGGACTGGGCACCAGCATATATGTTGAAATGTGTGCCCACAAATTCATCGTCCTTCATGTGCGTCGTGTTGGGAATTGTTGGGTAGTTGGGGTGGGGAATTGAACGTGGGACTGCCCTATCAACAGGGCTTGTGACCACTATCACACTATGGGGTCAACACCCTAACCTTTTGTTATCATTAATAACATTATCATCATCACAAATTTTAATTAACTCTTTGCACCTATCTTCCTTACAACTAATTAGTACTCTGTTAACCAACCTATTTGTTATTACTAGAAAATTCATTTCATTTTTCAAACTTTCATTTCTTTAGTTCTTTATTCCATAATAACTTTTTAATTTCAATTACATATTTTCTACATTCTATAAATAGTAATTCATGAGAACTCTTATGTCTCATGAGAATAAATGGTACATTTGGACAATCAATAAATTGCCACTTGATACCTTTTATAGCAATGCAAACTTTTTTTCTTTGAATTTGAATTGGTATTAGGTGCTAATGTTTTAAGTGTACAAGAGAATTCAAAGACAAACCTATTACTTGAGGACATGGGAGGAATTAAAATAGATTGACTATATTGAGACCCCTTTACCCTTTTGAGGACACTACAAGAATTAAAATAGATTGACTATATTGACACAACACTGGCTACGGTGCAACATATTTGCACCCATAGAAAATTGTGCCCCATGTGATGTGATGCCATGCCCCTTCTCCAATGTTTATGCCATACACATACACGCATCTCATGGTACAGTGAGACCATATGTCGTGTGGGCCCTCACTACCATTTCTAACATTTTAAATTTTATTTAAATTTTACCAAGATTGTATTAATATACATATATTATTATTATTAAATTAAATGAATTTAATTTAAATATATTATTTGATGCTATATTATAAAATAAATATATAATTATATTATAATTATATTTTAATATAATATAATGTATTTAATATAATTAAATATATATTTATTATATGTACTTTATCAAAATAATTAATTTATATTGTATTATAGGTATTATATTTTAAACTTAAATTATAATTATAATTTAAATTTATTTTTTTAATGGATAAGAACGTGGTCGTGTAGTGATTTAAATCTATTTATCAAATATATTTATAATTCATAACTATTAATTAATAATAAATATTAATATTAATAGAATTTTCACATTCATTTGTTCAAATACAACACTGTGATTATTATTATTTTATGTTAAAATTTTAGCTCCTAAATTTATTTTATGCATGCAATGATGAGCCGATAGGTTTTCTTTTTTCAATTTAAAATAGGAAATTTTAAAATGAATATGTTTTTACATTAATTTTTAATTTGATTTTTATGTAGAAAGTAAATTTGTTGGAGGTGAATGTTAGGAAATTGCATGATGTTTATATACAATTAACTATATAATTGTTGATTCTTGAAACATACATACAAAACAACTTAATAAATACATAGATTTTTTTTTAAAAATACAGTTAATCCTTAAAGGAAAAAATAAGGTAAGTTGCTATAAAAATCTAAAGTGCTTTGCATTGTTGGAAAAACAAAATTATTCGAGAAGAGGGGCTGACAACTTTTCGGGAAGAAAAAAGTCATTTCCGAGAGCAAAGTTCCCACATAAAGCCTATCGGCTTAATAAAGTAAAAATAAGAACATGAGTAAAAGAAACAAAAATAAGAATGTTTATATGTATACATACATACTTATTTCACTTCAAGTAGTGGAGAACTTTCATAATATTAAGCTCTTAAATTGAAAATTTTAATTGAATTTACATTAAATTAATTCTTTTATTTATAATAATCTAATGGGAAAACAATTTTTAATTTAAATGTATTTTATTCAATTACATCAATGTTGCAATACCATTCAATCAACCAAGTTTATGAGATGTCCACAATTTATTTGATTATGTTTTTTTAGCACTTAATCAATTACATTAATATTGATTAAACTGCATATAATTTTTCATATTAGGATGATCTTTTTTGCTTTCTAGCTATTGCTTCATCTAGTAAATTATTTTACTCTGTAGAATAAAATTATATATTTAATTTTTAAAATAATAATACATGTATACTACAATTTTAGTAAGTATAAATCAAATATATAATCTTAATATGTATATAATGAATTACTTAAAATTAAAGTGTTTATATTTATAATTTATACTTATTTTACATAAATAAACTTTAATAAATCAAGATTTGAAAGACATTCAAAATATAGTTAATCATTATATAATAAATTTAAAATATTTTTTAATTTAAAATTAAATTTGTGTGCAGGTGCACCCATACGGTCTGCGTGTATGGCATAAACATTGAAGAAGGGGGCATGGCATCGCATGAGACATGGGGGCACGACTTTCCATGGGTGTAAATATGTTGCACCATAGCGAGTGCCATATTGACACCCCTTCACCCTTTTACATGTTGCCATCGTAGCTTCTTCTAAGGACTCACAAGCAATGAAAACATAAATCTAACTAAAATTTATCTTCTTGCATTTACTCTCTCGGTCACATGGAGTCTATTTGGGGGTCGATTGCATGGAATTCAAGCCACAAAGATAGTTTCATCAGACGAAGAGAGAGCTTGAGTACAAGTTCATGGGGTTCAATGGTGGAGAGGGAGTTTGTTTGGGGAAGGAGATGGCCTATGTGCAAATGACGGCTGCCACTACCACCCTCATTTTGAGATATCATGTGCAAGAAATAGAGGGAAAGCACATTTTTAAAAAATAGACATAGTTTTTCATGGCAGGCTAGATTGGTAAGCACCTCTTTGCCCAAACATATTAAACCTAACCGCCACCTACATCGATCATTTCCTTGCTTGCTATCCGATCTCAATCTCCCCTGTATTGGCACAGTAAAAGAGAAGAAGAGCTAACACAAAGAAATGAATAATGTTTTTCAATCACCGCTCCCTAGAAACATAATCTCAAACACAAAAAGAAACTTTCAAAGGGTAATAGAGATATGATACCTGTAATACCCCAAAAATGGGCTTCAGGACCATTGACCTCCTACATTGACAAATCGATCGAAATCGACATAAAAGTCCTAACTAAAGGCACATCTACACATTGAATGATCAAAGTCCTAATCGATCCTATCTCGAATCTGCATCAAGGAATATTCCTAAATTTATCCTAATTATCTTTAATTAAATATTATTTGGCGATAAATGATATTATTTATCCTAAAGTTAAGTAATTGAATATATTGAATATTTGGTTAATTAAATTTAATTATGCCACTTAATTATTTAATTAGATTTAATTACATTTATTCCTAATTAATATTATTTCTATTTGACAATAAATCAAAATTTTGAAAATAATCAATTAAACATGTATTTAATTGATTAAATCAAATTGTCAAAAGTAATGATATAGTTTTGGATAAAGTTTCATTAAATAATTGATTAACCCATAAATCAGTTATTTTTATTCAAAAATCAGTTAAGTTGAAGTTAAATCACTTGAATTATTAAATAAATTCATAAATATCCATGCACATTCAGAAAAGCAATTAAACTCTAAATCAACAAATTAATTCAATTTGTTAACTTTTCGAACTCAACATGTGATTGTGAGTTGAAAAGGTGATCTGAACTCCTATTTGACTTAAAAAGTTGATTTTGCATGATTTTGTGAGTTAACTCTTTCTGATTTTCTGATAACTCAACAATCAATCTAAGTTGATTAGGGAGAGAATTTTGGCTTTCCATGAGTTCTCACAGAACCTGGATTTCTATATAAATGAGGCTCAGTCCTTCACAATTGATCACCCTCTTGCAAATCTAGAGAATTTGGATTGTGCGATTTTGTGAGATTGTGCTAATTTCTTGAGATTCTTGTTGTCATTTGATTTCATTTTCATAGTTTCATAGCAATTCATATCATTGTTAGATTAGATTGCATTCATTTTCATTCAGTTTCTAGATCAATTTCATACAGTTTTCATCCATATTGCATAGAAAAATAAAAAATATAGGTTAATCTGCATTCATTTTTCATCCATCTTTCATCATTAAATCCTTCATTTAGGTGTTGCATTGTCATTGGTCTTGGTCCATTTATGAGAATATCAAACTCACATCTACTAGAAGATAGTAAATCGCCTGGTTAGCCATATTGTCTTATTTGCAAATTTTCTGATTTGCTAACCTCTAATGTTTTACTAAAGTGTTGTGTCCATAATTAGGTACAATTTTCACACACACATTTTTGGCACCCACCATGGGGCCCGATAGCGGGTTTCCATTCTGATTTTATCATTTTTCTGACATTATTATTTCAAGCTTCAATTTTTTTTGTTTCGTACCTCGTATGACATTCTGCAGATTATCGTACTAGAATACTCTATCTATCATACGACAGATGACAATCTGCATTGTCGTATCAATTGTATTGGTATTGTCATATGAGATCTAAAGTGTCGTGTGTGAAGGAACCCACTGTCGTATCGTACCAAAATTATCATATGGGAAGTAGTATATTCTCGTACAAGTTTTGACTCTAGTATTGCATTATCGTATCAAATTTTCTAGCAATCTTTGATATTTGGATTTCAAATTTCAACTGATAGTTAACCCTAATAATTGATGCTTGCTAGTTTTTGATCATTTTGACAGCCTAACGCATTTGTGCAAGATGAGAGATGAAGACTGAGCATAAAAACTCATTCTTTAGCCTCTGCTTGTCTTGAATTCTAAGCCTATCTTTTGTAGATAACCCCATTTTTTAGAAAAGTGTTGGTTAAAGATGCTCAATCAACAAAATTTCTAACAGGTGGTTTTGCAAGTTGCCTAATATTATACAAGAAAATATTATGTTTTCTTAAATTTCATTTCATAGGCACTTAGCTAAATAGGTACATGTGTCTATTATCATTGGGGAAAATACTGAGGGGATTATGCTCTTCTCCTTCTTAGGAGAATTAGAAACCTAGAAGGTGTCTTCCTTGGTGCCAGTTTGTGTACTGTCTCTAGATTAATCTGCTTGGCGTGTCTTGGATAGGGAAAAGGACAAGGTTAGGGGATTATTCTCTTCTCTTTCAAAGAATTATAAACCCAGATCCTATGGTCCCCAACCTCACATTTGCTTTAAACCTTTAGAGGGCCTATCGGAGAGGTAAAAAGCTCCCAGGAACAACCCAAGTGGGGACAAGTCTTATGTTGACTCTTCCACCCTAGTATAAAATTTGACACTTCCTTGAGGTTAAAGCCTCAAAAGACATAGTTGTGTTTATTCCTTGGCCTCATGCAATGAACACACTTTGATTTTGTGTACAGCGGAGCTGCTTAAATCTTGCTTGCAAGACTACACTTGTCAGAGTGCTCATAGGGTTAACAACCTTAATCCTGCTTGTGGGACTATGGGAGACAGTTGTGAATAGATAACTTGATTAAAATCCTAAGCTAGTTTTGCCATTGATCCAGCCCCGAAGCATTTGTAGTGCTTGTGCGAGGTGAATAGTAATCACCCCAAGAAACTCGTCATATCGAGCCCTCTTCGATGCTTGAACTTGACTAATATGGGCTTCAACATCCATTACATGTTGTTGGACCTACATATTTTGAGGAGTCCATGAGTGTGTTCCTAAGTCAACAAGCAAGTAATACATCTCTTCTCCTAGCTAGGGTAAGATAGGTGTGATTGATTCATTGAGTCAGTTCCCTCTGTTTTTGTGAATGTAAGCCTATTGCTATGCTAAACAACCTAAGACAATCAATTACACAGATTTTCAAAAACTTAGACAGAGAAATTTGTAAATAGCTTGATACCGAAAACACCCAACAATCGAAAAACTTGCAAAATTTGAAAGAAATCCTTTTCTGGTATAAACTATCATCTTGGAAATTCAATTATCGTACAATTCTTGCTGAGAATTTCAATTGTCGTATCAGAACCCCTAGAAACTCATATGGGAACCAATACTATGTTGTACGAGTCTTGTTAGAAACCCTAAGAAAAAAGATAGTCTGGAGTCATTTGTTGTATGAACCTCTGCAATTATCGTGCCAGCCCTGATTCAGTGTCGTACGAGCCTGGATAAAGTCATACAAGATTTGACCAAAAATTGTCAGAAGATCCTTGTTTTGTCATAAAATCAACCATTTGCAGTCATCATTCAGATTCTATTAGAAAATCCCCTGTGTCAGGAATAGAGCAGAGTCAACAGAGAATCCAACTCATTTTCCCAAAGTGGTCTTTTTAGCTTGATTTTGTCTTTCGATTCTTCATCTGATTCCCGTCTCATCTTGTGTCAAAACCTTGTCAAAATAGTCTCAAAATTTATCCTCAAAATGGCTAAGTGTTGTGAGCTCATGTTCAACATCTCTTGGGCATCCACCCATAGACCTAGGACACAGTATCCTACGCTTACATCCAATCATTCTTCTCATCAAATCTTGACAAGGTTGCATCATTCAATTTTTCCTAAATCATATCATCTATCAGTTGTCTTATCTTGCTTTTCTGATTCACCCAAGGTTAATGGTGGAGACTAGAGCTTCCTCACACAGAAAACCAAGAGAAGACCTAAAACATCAACATCATCCTCTCTGATTATTCATACCATTCATTAGTTGTATGATACCACTCATTACGAAGAAGATGTCCTAGGCAATCTACATCTAAGACAAGGTTTCTCTAATCCTCTTCATTCAATCCCAGAGGAAAATCAAAACGCTAATATATCTCAAAGAGGAGCAAACCAAGGCTCCCAAGGTCACCAGTCCAATCATGGTGAAGATCCAGAACCCACACCAACTGAAACCGAATGATTTTGTGAGGATGATCTCTTTAGAAGACTGATGAGACACTTCTTACAAGAAGACAAAGAGACATACTTCCTTGAATTAGCGATTTAAGGATCCAAGATTCCTCCCAACTTCAATGTTGAAGACATCATCACACAAGAGGAAGAAACTCCCATAACAGCTATGATGAAACAAATGCATGCCATGAAAATCAAACTTAACAAGCTAGAAAAGGAGAAAGAACCTAAATAATTCTCTATGGAAGCCTTATGTCCATTTCCATTTGATCGTAATTTATACATGCCACCCTTCCCAAAAATAGTGGAGCTCCCCAAATATGACAAATATGATAGAAATTATGATCCTCAAGATCATGTCAAAGAATTTTGTACCCTATCCATGGAGTTTATGCATGAACCTGCATACTTAATGCGTCTCTTCCCTCGATCTTTGGGAGGTTCAGCCATCAACTGGTTCTCTCAAATGCCTCCAACTATCAAAACCTTCGAGGAGCTAATCAAATTGTTTTATCAACAATACTCCTACAATATCCAACATCCGATCACCATGATCGATATCTATAATCTAAAACAAAACTCAGAAGAACCCTTCCCGACCTTCCTCAAATGCTAGAAGAAGTTTTCACTCTATGCCCGACCAATTCTAGAGAACGAGAAACTAGAAATCTTTATCAATAATTTGATTCCATAAATCAATTATCATCTGCAAATGCAAAATCATACATCCTTTGATAAAATGGTAGATAATGCTATCAAGATAAAAAAAAAATGTGCTTGTTAGAAAGGGAGACATATCACTTCATAAAGAAAACAAGTACGAATCAGGATCTAGTTCCAACAAAGACAAAGGAAAATTATGGAACAAGAACAAAAACATTGTTACAGATGGTTTTGTTGATCATATCAGTGCTCCATCTAAAGCACCAACATTCAATCTCACCATTGACACCCAAGCCATAAAAGCTTCCAAGATGAAAGCAACTGAACCAGCTAAAAAGTCAACTGACTACAAACCTTAGGTTATAAAACCAAAGCATGAGTTCACTCCTCTGGGTGAGTCCTTGGAATCTGCCATGAAAACTCTATTAGCAAATAATATCATCACGTTGCCTGAAATCAAACCATATGACCTCGAAGTCAAACCTAAGTGGTGGAAAGAGACTAATTTTTGTGATTTCCATCGAAACAAGGGTCATAAAATGAATAACTACATGCATCTGAAACATCTCATTCAAGACAAAATTGACACTGGAGAAATTTTAATTGATAACCATAAATCCAATAATGATCATACGGCATTCACTGAACCTTTTCCAAAACATAATCAAGGAGATTCATCTTCTAAACCTAATATGGGTGCCAAAGTCAATTACAGTTACTCTAGTAGCAACGATGTTATCAACATGGTAGAACCATGCCTATCTGAACACTGCAATGTCATCACTATTGTCAAAAAGGACATAGATAACCATACTACTAATGCAGTTACTCGATCTCAAGCTCAGGAAAATCTCCAAGGACAAAACTTGGGTTCATCAGATGCCCCAAAGGTCCCATTCAATCTTGCATTAGCATCTAAACAAAGGACTACTTCCAAATCTTCCAATTCCAAAGAGATATCATACAACATCATCCAACAATTGCAACATACCAATGCCAAAATCTCTATATTCGAGTTGCTTTACATCTCTCCTGCTCATCCTGCAATCCTAGATAAAGCTCTGATTGACTCTAATGTTCTTGAAGATTTTGATCTTGATAGATTTCAAACAATGGTGGGTCACTTGACATCCCCTTAATATAGATCTTTTTTAGAAGAAGATGATAACTTGCTAAATCACCTGCATAACTAGCCCTTGCATATTGAAGTCTTAATCCAAAACTGTCATGTCAAACATGTGTTGATAGATGGAGGCGTTGGTCTAAATATCTACTCTTACATATTGGTTACACAACTAGGATTGTTTGAAGATGTTATTAATCCTAAAAAGAAGATAACCATAAAAGCATATGACGAACAAGAAAGAAATTCCAAAGGAGTCATTGTGCTACCTATCAAAACAGGACTTGTCATCAAAGATATCACCTGCCAAGTACCAGATCTTCCCCTAGACTATAACATCCTTCTAGGAAGACCATGGATACATGAGATGAAAGCTTATCCATCAAACTATCATCAATGTCTAAAATTTCCCTATGATGGAGTAGAGGTCACTATACCAACAAACACATCAGCATCTTGCAACGCTCTGAAGGAAAGTGTAGATAAACTTATTCCAAACAATAGAGAGTCTCCTACTAAACAAATAGACATAGCTTCTACATCTAAAATGGAAGACCTATCAAAAGGAGTCAAGATCAAAGACATCGACATGGGAGAATACACAATGGAACCAGTCATATCTCTTACATCTCTCCCACTTTCACCTAAATCCTATGGACAACCTTTAGAAAAGGTGAAAGTTGTGTGCTATAAATGCGTCACACTTCTATGGATCATTACATGCAAGGAAACTCAAGAATGAGCCCCCACAAATCGATCCATAGCTCCCTAGGCATGGAGTGCAAGGGTTTTTAAGAATGCTCTCAGGTAGAGCTATTAAGCCTATAACCTTGCTAGTAAACCATGCAATGGGAGATTCAATGAAGACAAGGGCAAGAATGCCAATATCCTCAAGAATCAAGAATGAAAATGCAATGCAATGCTATGCTAGAAATGGAAATGCAAGCTAAGCTATGAAAGGAAATATGTAAGTGTTACAACCCAAGCTAATTAATCTATGTGAGCTAATCTAGAGCATAGAAATGAAGCTAATCTAAGAAAGCATAAATATGAAGCTAAGCTAAGAATGCAAGAATGAGATGTAGATGCTAAGAATGCTCCAAATATTCAAAAGCTCCAAAGTGACCTAAAAATCTTGCAGCATAAAGTTAGCATAAAAAGTTGGGGATCTAGAATGAAGAAGAGAGCTCTCCTTTTATAAGAAATGAG
The DNA here is from genome assembly GCA_027943335.1 of Chamaecyparis obtusa. Taxonomy (NCBI): domain Eukaryota; kingdom Viridiplantae; phylum Streptophyta; class Pinopsida; order Cupressales; family Cupressaceae; genus Chamaecyparis; species Chamaecyparis obtusa. The sequence continues at coordinate 574,719 of BSBK01003466.1, read as the reverse complement.
AAGGAATGGACCATGGAGATTAAGAGGCAAAAGATTTAATCAACGGTGGAGCTTGAAGAGGGAGCAATCCATGTGCACAAATATCCTCCAATGGGAAAATAAGAGTTGACTTTTGTGTCCATATGAGACATAAAGTACTTTTTCCCTTTTTATAAAATAAGAACAATGCTTTATTTGTGCAACTTAGGATAAGAGGAAAAGTGGGGGCTTTTTATTTATTAAAAGGGAAGGAAATATTCCTTTTAAATAAATAAAGACTTAGGATAAAATGGTTAGCCCATAGAAAATAATCGAATAAATGATAGAGCTAGGATTTGATCAAGAATAAGCAATTTATGATTTTAGCAAAAATGTTAGCAAGGGGCTAATAGTCTAGGTGACCATTTTTAGGTGTATACAAAAGTGACATCCAAAGAATCCAAGGTCATATTTGATGGGAGTTTTGTCACAAAGCAAGTATCAAAACAAGAATCAGATGAGGAAGAATCTATACTAGCATGGCTATACAAAGATGAATCTCAATCACAGGCAGTTCAAAAATGTGATTCTAAAACACCTAAGATTCCTATAAAATTATATGGGCCAGGTCACAAGTTAATGTCTAAAATGGGATATTCAAGAAAAGGACCTCTAGGAACAAGAGGCAAATGCATCATAAAACCCATTGAACATTGTGGAAGGACAAAAAAGGATACTACCGGTTTGGGCTATCACAATAAATATTTCCATCTGGGTGGAAGTTCCACACATGTCCTAGAACAAATAGAACCAAAGACAGATATTCAGTAGAAGGAAGATCTCCAACACTCAGACAGTGATGATTCATTTTAAACTGATGTTTTTCCTTATGAATGTATACCTCAACATATATTAGGCCTTCTTGAAAATGAAAAAGAACCTAAAAGAATTAATGTAGTAGACACACAAGAACCTACTACTAAATAAGAGACAATCGTCACACAAGAATTAGGTGATCCTAAAAACAAGAAACATGAAGAAGGTGAGACTATAATATAGTTGAGCAATTGGGACACAACAGTGATTATGAGACAAACTCCCATGAATATGAATTCTGCTCAGACTCTGAAGGTAATCCTGCTTAGGAAATTTGTCCTGACTTCACACATGTTCTTAACTTTCTCAGAGATCCAAATGAAGAATCAAATTAGTATGAATAGGGAATTGTTCTAGAAGAAGATGAGCTTATAACAGAAAAACACATAGATGTCATTCACTGATACACACCTACATCTGAAATGAGTCTAGAACGAAATGACAAATCTCATGAGTCTGATTCTCTTATCACTAACACAGGATCCAACGATGACGTTGAGATGCTTAACAAACTGAACATTATGAGTAGTAATATTATCCATGAATTTGAGAGTCAAATAAGAGCCAATGATGACAACACTGTATGCATAAACACGGTTACTCAATCCTTTCCCACACTTATAATCCAACACCTTGAGCTTATCGACCAAACATCTACTGATCCAAGCCAAGACATCCATACCTTCCAATCAGACTATGCTCTTGCCTGCTACCTGAATGCAATAGAACCCATGATGAATTCCATCAGCGAACCTAGTGTCAACATGACAGAGTCAGATATCAAATATCTCAGTCAAAAGAACAAAAATAAAAAGAAAAGGAGTTCTGAGGGTGAAAACCACTATGTGGCAGTCTTGAAACCTAAAATAGTAAACATAAAAGATGTATTTGAAGGTGAAAACCTCTTTAAGGTGCCTAAGGATGAGATATTTGATGTCCTTTCAAGTTATTTACAGGACAAATCTCCAGTATTGATAGAACCAACTCAGTCTATCAATTTGGGCACCACAGAAGAACCACAGTTGATCCATGTAGCACGATCTTTGTCAGATGAAGAAAAACAAGCATTTACAAAATTTCTAATAGAGAAGAAGATCAACTTTGCATGGAAATATTCAGATATGCCTAGGTTAGATCCTGATCTCATAATGCATCATCTCTCTATCGCTCTAGTAGTCAAACCAATCAAACAAAAGTTGTGTAAAATGCATCCTCATGTGGCACTCCTTGTCAAAACTAAATTAGAGAAGCTGCTAAAGGTCGGATTTATCTGAGTTATAGATTATGTTGAGTGGATCTCCAACATAGTTCTAGTTTCAAAACTAGACAAATCTATAAGAGTATGCACAAACTTCAGAGATGTAAACAAAGCATGCCCTAAGGATGATTTTCCACTACCAAACATCGATATGATAGTGGACATGACTATGGGCTTTGAAATGTACTCTTTAATGGATGGTTTCTCTGGATACAACCAAATCAAGATCAAGAGAAGATAGCTTTCACCTGTACATGGGGTACTTTCTGTTGGAACGTAATGCCATTCGGTCTTAAAAATGTTGGTGCTACATATCAACAAGCTATGACATCAATTTTTCATGATATGATGCATCGAACTATGGAGGATTATGTTGATGACACCCTAGCTAAATCAATGATAAGATCTAAACATCTAGCTGACTTGAGCAAAATACTGGATAGAATGGAAAAGTTTAGTCTCCGACTAAATCCTAAGAAATGTGCATTTGGTGTCACTTGAGGAAAGCTTCTAGGGTACATTGTTTCAAAGAAAGGAATTGAAGTAGATCCAGCAAAGGTCAAAGCAATAATGGAGATGCAACCTCCTAAAAACATCAGTCAAATGAGGACTTTACAAGGAAGAGTACAATCAATCAAGCATTTCATATCTTAGCTAGCAAATATATCACAACCTTTCACAAAAACATTACATAAAGGTGTGACCTTTGCATGGAATGAGGAATGTGAAAAGAACTTTAACCACATCAAGCAATATTTGGCAAATCCACCTATTCTCATGCCCCCTATACAAGGGAAACCTTTGATATTGTATGTCTCTACTACAGATACTTCACTTGGGGCATTACTAGCGCAACATGATGAAAACAAGAAGGAGAGAGCTATCTACTACATCAATAGAACATTGTTAGCTTACAAGAAGAACTATTCCATGATAGAAAAAGTGTGTCTAGCTGTCATTTTTGCATCACAAAAGCTCAAACACTACATGTTAGCTCATACTACACAATTAATAGCTAAAATTGATCCACTAAAGTATTTATTAAGCAAAGCTTCCCTCATAGGTAGACTAGCTAAATGGGTCATGCTATTGAGTGAATTTGACATAAAGTGTGTTGAAAGAAAAGCTATCAAAGGACAAGTGATTGCAGATAATTTGGCTGATGCTCCCATGTGTGATGATCAACCAATGCAAATGAAGTTCCCTGATTATTCTATCATGCATATATCTTCAAGAACATGGAAACTATTCTTTGATGGATCCTACACACAAAATGGATTTGGAGCAGGCATATTGTTCATCACACCATAGGGTTACTCTATTCCAAAGACATTCATAATCAAATTCCCTTGTATCAACAACATAGCTAATTATGAAGCTTTACTAAATGGTATGAAAATGGCACTCGAATGGAGAGTAACACAACTACACATTCATGGAGACTCACAACTGGTCATACACCAAATCAATGATGTGTATCAAAAAAAAGATGAGAAGCTTGTTCCATACAAGTGCATGGTAGATGACCTAAAGAAATATTTCATATTTATCACATTCGAACAGATTCCTAGAATGGAGAACAAGGTTGTTGATGTTATGGCAACACTATCTTCTTTACTACAATAGCCTGAACATGAGCTACACTATGAGTTCCTGGTGGAAGCATTGTCATTCCCTGCCTATGATTGTCCAGAAACCTAAATGATATGCAACATTATTGGTCATGATTCCTCTTGCTACAAAAACATATACTCCTACCTTCGAGACCAAATAATTCATGATACCTTTAACTGCCATGAAAAATGTTACCTTATCTGAAATGTATCACGATATGTCATCATTGGTAATGATCTATACAAACAAAGTCTAGATGGTACACTTCTTAGGTGTTTAGAATGTGAAGAGTCATAATGTGCATTAGAGGAAGTCCAAAAAGGTATTTGTGGATCACATTCCAACAGTCTAACACTAGCTCAAAAAATCATTAGGGTTGGGTACTATTGGCCAGACATGGAAAAAGAGGCCGTCAAATATGCTAAGAATTGTCAGAAATGCCAGGTCCATGAAAACTTGATTAATGCACCAGGGAGAGATTTAATTCCCTTTACAACACAATGGCCTTTTCAACAATGGGCATTTGACCTCATAGGGGCTATCTATCCTCATTCTTCTAATGGTCACACCCATATCATAATAACTACATATTATTTCATGAAATGGGTAGAAGCAGTTCCTTTAACACAGGCCACAGTCAAACAAATATCAATGTTCATCCTGAACTACATCATTTGCAAATATGGTATACCACACTCCATCATCACAGATAATGGAGGTCAATTCAAGAAGAAGGACTTAGATTCCTTATGCTCTAAATTCAAGATCACTCAACATTGGTCGTCTATTTACTATCCTCAAGGGAATGGACAAGCTGAAGCATCTAATAAGAACTTATTGAAAATAATGCATCGAACAGTCAACAAGATAGGAAGAGACTCACACCTAATGATAAATGTACCTCTTTGGGCCTACAGAATGAGTATCAAAATGCCCACTAGGGCTACTCCTTTCGCTTTAGTTTATGGGTCTGAAGTAGTACTACCTATTGAGGTTGAAAACCCATCACTACGAATCAAAATGAATGGTCTGGTAACTGATGATGACTACAGAGTGTCTAGGTTACAAGAACTTGAACTACTAGATGAGCGTAGACAAGCTACGTATGATAATCTCAAAGTATATCAGAAATGAATGTCTAGAGGCTACAACAAGAAAGAATTTCAGGTTGGTGATATAGTCTTGAGAGACAATCCCAAAAATTAATCACATCGAGAACGCAAGGGGAAGTTTGAACCCAATTGGTTGGGTCCCCTTGTTATCATTGCTACTTTTGGCTCTAGAGCCTATCAACTCTCAATGACTAAAGGAGAACATCTTTGAGAACCAATCAATGTTCTCCATCTGAGGAAATTCTATGCCTAAGGCATTAAGTTGTAAAAATGTCCTAAAAAAATCATAAAAATAAAAAAAAGTCATGAAAAAATTGATCATCTTGGTGAAAACCTAGCAATAGGTGCCTTGATGGTTCACAAAAAAATTGAAAAAAATGGAAAAATACAAAGAAAATTGAAAAAAATGAAAAATACACAAAAAAGAAGAAAAAGAAAAAGTGCCTTGGTGAAAATCTGGTAAATAGGCGCCTTGGTAGCAAAAATAGAATCTCTACCAAGATGGTGAAAATCCGACAAACAGGCACCACTTGTATAAAAAAATGCTCCATCTATTAGCGCAATCTTGGTCTTTCCTAGCTTTCAGTACTATTTTAGTTTGTACATATCTCCTAATTTTGCTTTTTGCGTCCTATTTTCAATAAAGTCAATCTGTGCACCAAAGCCAAACTATCTGCATCCTATAAACATTTCAAACTTGGGGGAAATCAGTGTCATATCCTATGGTCCTCAGTACACCTCAGATGAGTCATATCCAATCAAAGTCCTTCAAAAGCCATATTCGAGTCAATTGTCTGTCTCCCTACCATAAAAGGATTTTGCACACCAAACAAACTACAAACAAACAAAACAAATATTTACACAACTGCTTTTATCTCCTTGTATGCTAACTGATTCACATTGATATTTCTGCATATTATGTCCGCTCGAGCTCTTCGACGATGTCCTTTACAAGATTTAGAGAGTGATGACTGGGGGCATAATCTTTTCTTTGTCTTTTGTTTGCAAGTGAAAATCTAACAACTTGGAAATTCTGGATTGAATTGGTGTCCACTATAAGTACCTCCATCATGAATTGGATGGCCATGTGTACCTCGAACATCAATACCTGGATGCTTCCATTGGTGCTAAAAAATGTTGGATCATTTTGAGGCCAACTAACAGGCACAAATAAGTGCCTCTGCAATTCTGACTTGATCGAGCCAAGGCTAGTAAAGCGAGACCATCATCCTACAGGCTTCAATTGAAACAAAAATTTATACAACTTATACAATTAGTCCTATGGTTTTTAACCCAACTTAAGAGCCCGAGAGGAACAATAACAGGTTCTCAGACCATGCTAATGATATTCAAATTGTATAAATTAATCATAAATAAATGCATCAAAATAGAGAACACAGTAGGATACCCTGATTTACAGAGTAATCCGAGAAACTAATTGAAAATAAGAAACTGTATTAACTTTATAGCACAAGGACTTATCTATCATTCGCATTTGAGAATTTGGACATTATGTTCAAATCTGTAAGTCGGGAGAGTTTTCCCATTTCTTGCCATGATCTTGATTGTGTTCTATTGTTTATAATTGAATTAATATAAATATAATTCCCAATGGTTCCCTGTGAAAGGACATGCCCTTTCACAGGACCTAATCCTAACAACTAACCCTAAAAAGTACAAAACAAACCATACTAATGGTTGTTAGGGAAATATTTCCCGTACAATTAACTTGGTTTATTGCACTTTAGGTGTTTCGTGCATAATAATCCGCCATTTAATTTCCTGCACAAAAACAACTAACATTAGCTTATCTTAAAACCTAAAATTAAAAATCATTACATATGTAATATATTAAGCTTATATAGAAACTATTTATTATTTATTTATTAATTAATAATTAATTAAAAATAACTAGGTGTCATACTTTATACATGTACTTGATAAATAAAGTGGAAAATGAAAATTAAAAATTAATTATATTTCATCCACATTAATTATCAAAATATAAACAATCATATTAATTATTAAATCATAAAGGATTTCAACAATGAAATAATTTCTAAAACATAAAAATAAAAACATGACATTACGTTTAGAATTTTTCTTTTACTTCAAAATAAAACATAATGCATTTATTCACAAACATAATGTAATGATACCACATAGAAATATTTTAAAAGCATTAGGGTAAAAAGGTTTTACAATTTACCATAAAAATCAAAACAATCCACTTAGGGCAAGTATATTAATTTTATAAAATAATCACCCTAATGTTTTAAAATATTTCTAATGTAAAATAATATTACAACCATTTTACATAAAATATACACATAGTTTTGAAAACCTAAAATAATCTCATCATCTAAAAAGTATATATTAATAAATTGATTAATTTGCAATTGAGAAGCTAAAATCAAATTAAAGTAAGGTAAAATTATTAATACCTATTTTACCCTAATAGATTTGCGCTTTTTAAAGTTAACATATAGGAAAGTAAGATGAAAAGTTACTTTTAGGAATTTGAAACTAAAAAATTAGTGCCAATTAATATTAATTCAAACCCTAAATAGAGATGAAAAATCAATTTATATTATATTCAAAACTAGATCACAATAACAATGTAAATAGCCTTTTCACCTTATTAGATAAAAATATTAATGTTAAAAATATAATCAAGGTGAAAATACCAAACTACATGTACGGTATGAAAACTAGAAATCAATATCAAAATGTATCAAAACCCTAAACAAAATAATATTCATCAAATTATATATTCACTTTATCATACATATTTTTTACTTTAGGGCTTCTATGAGTAAAATACACTTTAAGATTAAAAACAATGATTAGTAACCAAAATAATTTCACACACAAAAATATCAATTCCCTTAATAATTAATTTCAAAAAGGAAATAAGATCAACTTTAACTTATACCCTTTTTTACACCTACACTCTCAAGGAATAACATAGAGTAACTAGTAGGGGTAGGGTCGAGTAGTTAGGTAGGAAAAGGGATGGGTCTAGAGGTCGAGTGTTCAACTCCCTCTCCCCATTCTTTTTCCTAAAATCGGAAAATAGATAAATACATAGACAAATATGTTCATTATTAAATTTGAAAAGTAATTAAAGGAGATATTACTCCTTGTGTAAAAGGTTGTCTTAACTTCTCACTTGCACATGAAAATGAAAATAAATAAATATCTTCTCCTAATCCTCTCGAAGAAAATAAATAGACTAACTGGTTAGGGGATAGGAGGGTAGATAGGTAGGAAAAAAGGTCAGCTTGAGAGGTCGAGGGTTCAACTCCCTCTCGCTGCCTTTTTACTTGACTTATTTTATTTTTTAAAATAATTATTTATTTTCAAAATGAATATGCATTGAATAAATTAGAATAAAACAATTAACAACCTAATAAATGAAAATAGAAAGCGATAAACATATATGCTCTTTTATCATTTTAATTTTTTCAACATAGGGAAATTGTATAAAACTAAAATCGAACATCATACTTCCTTGACGTCTTGTCCATTTAGAACCTGAAAATTTCAGTGTCAACAGTGGCTCTTATTGGGGACGTGCATTCATACCTGGATGCAGCGAGATCCTAGTTATCTCTGGAAAAGCGGACCACTGAGCAGGTAACCTTACCTTTGTCAAAAACCTTGTTTTGGTCGTATAACATTTTATGCCTTCTTGAAATGCATTGAACATAATTCTCATGCCAATCATCACAATTCCCAATGTAATATATTTGCTCACCATGTGATGCACTTTTTGACTGTGAGATATCTTCTTCACATTCTAGGGAGATTTCATTTATTTCATAGAATGGATTAACCCATGGTCCATATCCAGAAAAATCTTCATCCTTTTCAAAACCCTTTATAAACATATTTCCTTCATCAAATGCTTCACTCCTTCGAGATTTTATTGTATCGAATGTAACCTAATCATACTCATCCTGATAATTGTAATAAAAGTTTAATTTATTCTTTTGCACATATTTTTGTTCCGTATTGAGAAGATTTTCCTCCTGATTATGATTTTCACTTGTTTCCACACAAATCTAATCCGGTGTATATGTTTCCTCAATCTGTTCACAATTTTCTTCTTCATATGAAATTTCATTAGGGCTCTTTGTAGATTTCTCAATGCATTCATTTTCTTCCATCAAATCATCGAATACAATTTGAAGATTGAGTTTTATCTACTCATGAGTTACTCCTAAAGTGTATATTTTGTTTAAAAAATTTGGCCTAATACCAAAGGGTATTTCACAAAAAATATCCATCATTCTTATAAACAAACTCACCACATTTTCATTATCATACTGCTCTAAAGTAATAAAAACATCCAAGGGAGACATGCATGATTCATCCCCCTTCTGCACAGAATAATGATTCCTTTTTTACTGCTTATGTGGATCTCCAGGTTGTTTCTTGTAATCTCCAAACAAATTTGGTTTGTGTACAGTGATGTTTTGCTGGATTCTTCTTTTAAAACACCCCTTCTTATCTTGCACAAGCCTATTTGAGGCTCATGATTCTGCGTATCTACATACTCCTTAATGTGCTGGTCACGTAAGCCACCTTGGAGAATATGGTTTTTATCATTTTGCTTACTGGGAATATTCTCATTCATATATCCCTCCTTTTGCATAGGTTGGCAATTATTATCGTGTGTTATTCCACTCTACAAGCTACATCCCTTTTCACTTTGCAACATATCTCCATACCTAGCATAACCATCCTCCTTTTGTGCGAGATAGTGCACATCACTATTATATTTATATGCGGGAGTATACCTTCCACAATAATCCCCCTCTATTGGCACAAGTTTATGAACATTATTTTTTTGTTTATACAAACGATCGTTACCTCCCTTCATAGTATAAGCGCGAGTCCTATAATGATGGATTGAATCCGAATAATATTCATTATGAATTTGTTTCATTTTATTGTGTCCACGGTGTATGTTGTGAGTATCATCTTGTTGTTTAAGTGGATAATGTGTGCCTTGAAATTACGCACGTGCACCATCATTTTGTTGATCATAACTCTTAAATTGCTGCATTTTATCCATACTAAAGTGATTCCTGTTATTATCTCCCTTCATATTGTCTTCCTCTCCCTACACAAAACAATATTTCCTCCTTTCTTGTTTTTGTGTGCCATGATGGTACTTGTCCGGAGGTTGCACATAGGCCCTGGCACGCTAGTGATAAACAATATTTTGGTGACACTTTTGCTGTGCAGGCAAATTTTCTTCATGCTCATTGTTTTGTTGTGCATCCTTATTACATATGCTTTGGGTATACAAATCTAGATAGATTGCATTGGGCATTTGCATATAATGCATTTGCTTAGGCATATTCTTTCCTTGTGCATTATACCCATGGTTATGAATATATTGTTGCACATAACCATTTGTTGCATGAATAATCTCCAAGTTGTTATCATCTTTTCCCAACCCACAGTTTACACAAGGCTGCTCATGCAAATCTCTAGATTGCTGGAGATGTAAATAATTAAAATATGCATTGCTATCCAAGTGTGTTCTCCCTTCACGACATTCCTCCTCCTCTTGCGCAAGTGAATAAATGTGATCTATTTGCTAATTATTATTTTTTAAATGCTCCCTTTCACTTTGCGCAAGCTGGTGGATTTCACATGGATGCTCACGTGAATATCTAGGCTGATGTGTTTGCTAGTGGTAATGCACAACATTATCTTGATTTTGATTATAAATATCATAATTTTGGCACATGCTTCCATTACCTTGAGCATTGTCATTTTGTTTTATATTGATATCACCTTCCTTCTGCGTAGATTTGGAATTATGCAACTGTTTATGCCAAATATTTTTTAGATTGTTTGCATCTCCCTTGCCCACCACTTTAGCTGCATAAGCTTGCACATCATACTATTGTGAATTAATTTGCAAATTGATGAGTCAAGTTTATGGGATGTTTTGTTTATGATTTTCTAAGTTCAAACTTAAATATCTTATGGTTTTTCATAAACATTATATAGACTTTTATGTTTCTAAGCTTTAGCCATATGTATATTTGATACTTTTGAAACTAAAGGACAAGACTGAATATATATATATAGATTAATGAATGTTATGATAAAATCTAGTATTTTTCTTCTCTAGCTTTAATGGGTAGACCTCCTGCAACTATGTGACAAGGCTACGTTAAAATAGGAAAACTTATATTAATTTTTGCCTTGGATTTGTGTTGTGGATTCTGCTATGCTAACCTTTTATAGGAGAAGAATAAGTCAACAAGGAGCACAGACTCAAGGATGAGTGGGTCTTTTAAGGTGAATAACTGTTTTAGATTTCATCATAGCTCCACTCCTTCCATAACTTTGCGGTTGCTGATTCAGACCAAGTCAATCTAGTTACCAAGTGTTCCTATATTCTCGAAGCACTAAATATGGCTTATCTTCTTGCATAAATGATGTTGTCATTCCTGTAACTGAAGTTGTTATGTTATGTAATGAAGGACCTAGTTTGTAGGTGTTCTATTTTTCTTAGTTGCTTTTAAATTAGCTGGAACTTATGATTCCAGGCTAGTTAGATGTTTTGAGGAATTCATATTGTAATCCAACAACAAAATGAGATACTTTGATATCCTATATTGTATCTATGTTTTGTTAAATGAATATATGATAGTTCCAGATTTTAATCTCTAAGTTATAATTCATTCATACTCCTATGGGGGCCCACATGGGAGGTGAATCCCCTGTTCATGTTTAAGTAGGATTCAGTTAAGTTTCTTTGAAGTTGTTAAGCACTGTTGCTCCTGTAGCCACTGGTAACAGAACTACTAACTGTTTCCTGCATCATAGGTTTACTTTTGAAGCATTATCTATTTACTGTTAAGTTTTTCTTTCAAGCTGAGAGTTAATTTGTAGTTTCAGTTTCTAGTATAAATCTCATGTAGCAATAGCTTTTACTTTAGTAGTGATGACTCTTAAGCATAACTAAAGCATAAACTTTGCAGCCATCATCTCAAGTTCACATTCCTGGATTGATACATTTAATGAAGTCTAGCATGATGTTCTAAGTAGATATGTGATGATTTTAATCAATGAATCATTGTTAAAGGATGTCCAATCCTTGGGTTACTAGGATATTATTCTAACCAGTCATTTTTGGCACCGCTGCGAGGATGGTGTCAATTTAGTTCGACCCAGAAGTCATTAAGTTAGTTTGCATTCTACATAATTTTGCATGCATAGACGTAGGGATCATCTTGGGTGATTCCTACCTAACCTTAATCAGGAAGAACCATTTGAGGTTTTCAATCCAACACTTGAGGAACCCCAATTAGAGAACCCACAAGAAGAAGAACTGTTTGAGAATGTGTTTGCTGATGCCTATGATCAATTTCTTTCACCGCCATCATCTGAAGAGTCTTACCATTTAAATGCCCTCTTTGCTTACCCAGAATATCTAGATAATGTAATGGCTCATCCTACCTTCCCTTTTCCTATTCCTACTCAGCAAGGTAACCAAAATTTGAAGAACATTCCTATAGTCACACTTCCTAAATTCTATGGACTCATCACAAAGGATCTAGAGAATTTCCTCTTTGAGTTTGATGTCCTCTACCGAAGCTTTGACTACATCACTGACGGTCATAAGCTCAAACTATTTCCTTCCACTTTAAAAGAGGCTGCTCTACGATGGTTTATGAGTTTGGGTGCTGATGTTGTAGCAGATTGGAATGCAATGTGCAACATGTTTCTTGATAAGCACAAAGATTATTGCAAAGGAGGGGACTTAAAAGAAGATGAAATATTTAAAATGTCACAGAAGGAAGATGAAACCTTGGAAGACTATGTCTCTAGGTTCATGTTCAGCCTACAATGTAACACACAACATGAGTTGAATGAAGAATCTCAAAAGCATTTGTTTTTGAGAGGTGTGAATGATGGGAGCATAGAGGCCCTTGACCTTATGGTAGGGGGGGACATTACTCAAAAGACTTGGGATGACATAAAGAGCATATGTCTTAACTGTTCTAGAGCTACTATCAAGAAATGAAGAGGCTTGAGAGCCTTGCCTCACAAGTCCAATGATGCAGGAGTGTCCAAAATGGAGCTATCCAATCTATTGTCAGATTTCAAGCAAGACATCATTAATGATGCCGCTACTCAATTGGACACAATGCAGGCAAGGAGAAAGAAAGATGAAGCTGATGCAATATTAGCAGAGTACTGTCCACACTGTAGGGAGAAGAAAAAGAATTATTGGTGTAAGTCTGTTGCAAGCTTGGAGTTCCAACCTATGCCTATTGAGTTCAAAGCCATTGATGAGAATGAAGAGGTGCTCTACGTTGCCCAGCAAAGGCCATGGGCTCAGAGACTAGCTATTCCCCAAGATCCTCTTCAAAATTTTAATAATAATAATGCATGGAAAAATCAACAACATAGTGGATTTAATGGGTATAATAGTTGGTAGTAGCCTCAGCAAGGTTGGCAAAAACCTCAGCAAGGCTGGCAGCAACATCAACCAAGTTGGTAGCAGCCTTAGCAAGGTTAGCAGTAGCATCAGCCAGGATGGAAGTAATCTCAATAGGGTTGGTCACAACCTCAACAACCCTGGCAACAACCCCAGTAGGGGTGGAAACAACCACACAATTGGATGAACCAATCAAACCAACAAGCTTTGATGCCACCACCTCAGCAACAGGATTTGATGCCTCCTCCTGCAGCCAACACTACTTCCCCTAAAAAGACTCAATTGCCTACTCAGCGTACTCCTAATCCCAACAATGCTAAAACAACAACACAACAGTAGAGCTATGCAATTTACCTAAATAATATCTATTTAAGATCTGGCACAACCCTTCCTCCTCCACAGCAGCCTATCATTACTAAAGTTGAGGATGCCTCGGTAGAACCAACTAAGGTACTAGTCAAACCTGTTGCTCCTGCTGCTCCTACAACACAAGAACCCCCATTTCCTCATAGGTTGGAGGAACAAGCTAAGCCAGTATAAAATCAAGTAGTGTTAGATTTGCTTGCCCAACTAAAGCGAATGATAGTAAAAATTCCCCTATTAGATGCCATAAAGAAGTGCCTGCATATACTAAAGCCATCAAAGAAGCTTGTATCAAACAGCCTGGGAGGAAGAAAAAGGATCCTAAAACCATACATGTCCTAGGACAATTATCTAATCTAATGTTGGAGAAATTGACAGTTCCAAAGTATTTTGATCCTGGTAGCCCTGTGGTCATAGTCACTATTCAAGGAATGCAAGTCCAAAATGCTCTAGCTGACTTAGGTGCATCCATAAATGTCATGACCAAGGAAGTAATGTCTCAGTTGCATATCATCAGTCTTAGGGAAACCCCAACCATCCTTCAGCTTGCTAATAGTTCCACCATTACACCTGATGGGATGGTAGAGGATGTAATAGTCACCTTGAATTCTTGGGAATATCAGGTTGACTTTGTTGTCCTTTCTCCAAAGGCTAACATGGGAGGGTATCCAATAATTCTAGGTAGGCCTTGGCTAGCTACTGCAGATGTCTATATAGCTTGTCGGTCAGGAAAAATGACTATATCCAATGGAGTCAACACTAAAAATTTGACTTTATATTCCCTAGCTCAACCTCTATTGCAGGCTGACCAGATAATCTGGCCAGACTTGGATGATACTGAACCTAAGGTCAATTCAATTCACTAGTTAATGATGATATCCAGGGAACCTTTTGTAGCTTCTAGGGGAGAAGATGAGATCATTTCCTCCATTATTATGAATGAGTATGGAGTGCAATCCTAAGTGTGTTCCCAAGAGGACTGTGTTCTTGAAAATCTGTTACCACCTTTCGATGCTCTACAGTATTCAAGAACTTCAAAATTTCTTCATACATTATTGCCTCATGAAATGGAGTCTTCCCCAATTGCTCAGCTATCCATGGTAGAAAAGGTCACTAGGCTAGAGGTCAGCCCAGGACAGGAGTTAAATGTAAACAGTGCTTTGACTCTCTCTCAGTAGACAAATGTCCTGCAGCTTCTAAAAGAACATCAACAAGCCTTTGCTTGGGATTATACTGACATGAAAGGCCTAGACCCTAAGCTCTAGACTCATAAAATTTATATCAGCCTTGAATTCAGACCTGTTCACCAACCTCAACAAAGGGTTAACCCATCTCTAAGGGATATAGTTAAGAATGAGCTGTAGAAGTTGTTAAATGCTGGCTTCATCTATCCCATTTTTGATAGTCAGTGGGTCTCCCCTCTTGTTATAGTACCTAAGAAAGGAGGGAAGTGGATAGTTTGTGTTGAATATAGGGATCTTAACATAGCCACCAAGAAGGACCACTTTCCATTACCGTTCATAGATCAAATCCTTGATAACCTAGCTGGAAAGAAATACTTCTCTTTTCTGGATGGATTCAGTGGTTATAATCAGATACAAATAGCCCCTGAAGACCAGGAGAAGACAACATTCACCTACCCATGGGGCACATTTGCTTATTCAGTGTTGCCTTTTGGGTTGTGCAATGCCCCTGCTACTTTGTAGCGAGCTGTGATCAATATATTCTCAGACATCTCTGCTGATTGCATGGAGATTTACATGGACGATTTTACCACCTATGGGCATACTTTTGATGAGGCCAAGGAAAATTTGGAGAAATTTCTTTAGAGATGTCATGATTATAACCTCTCTCTCAATAGTGAAAAGTGCTTCATGATGATGGAAGAAGGGGTTGTCTTAGGACATTTCATATCTTCAAAAGGTATTCAAGTGGACCCTGCCAAGATTGAAGTGATTAGCACATTACCTACTCCAGCAAAACAAAAAGATGTGCAAAGTTTTCTTGGACATGCCAGGTATTATAGAAGGTTTATAAAGGATTTCAGTCAGCTTGTAGCACCATTGTATAACTTTCTCAAGAAGGATGTTGAATTTGCTTGGGATTCTAAGTGTGCAAAGTCTTTCCTGCAGCTTAAGAAGTTCTCACTACAGCACCAGTTTTGAGAGGACCTAATTGGGGCTTGCCTTTTCACATTCATACTGATGCCTCAAACTATGCTATTGGAGTTGTGCTTGGTCAGAAGGTGGACTCAGTTGAGCATGCAATTTACTTTATCTGTAAAAATTTGCAGGGCGTTGAGTTTAATTACACTATCACTGAAAAAGAACTTCTTGCAGTCATCTATGCCCTGAATAAATTCAAACACTACATTATTGGATATGAGATCTATGTGCATACCAACCATTCTACTATTAAGTATCTCATGAACAAGCCTGCAATCTCTGGAAGATTGGCTCGCTGGTTGTTGCTTATGCAGGAATTTGACATTACCAAATAGATAAACATAGTAAAACTAATGTGGTAGTTGATTTTCTTTCTAGGTTGCATGTACCTGATGGTCCTTTAGCCATTGATGACAGTTTTCCTGATGAAAATCTTTTCTTGTTGACTGCACACAATCCTTGGTATGTCGATATTGCCAATTATCTCACCACTGGTAAGACACCAGCTCATTTCTCTGCTAAAGAAAGAAGACTGTTGACTGAAAAGAGCTTTAATTATTCATGGATTTCTGGATTCATATTTTATACTAGTCTTGATCAAGTAACTAGAAGATGCATAAGAGAGGGTGAAACCTATGATATCCTCAAGGCATGTCATGATGAACCTTGTGGTGGACATTTTGCTGCCAAAAGAACACCATTGAAAATTTTGACTACAGGATACTATTGGCCCAGTCTACACAAAGATGCTGCTCAGTACACCAAAAAGTGTGACAAATGCCAATGCATGGGATGGCCTACTAAGATAGATGAAATGCCCCTACAACCATAGGTAGTTGTCGCACCCTTTGAAAAATGGGGGATTGACTTTGTCAGTCCTATTGAGCCCTCTTCCCAAGGCAAATCCTATATCCTTGTCTGCACTGACTATGTTATGAAATGGGTTGAGGCTAAACCTATGAAGCACCCTAGGGATAAAAATGTTACAAAGTTCCTTTATGAATTCATCTTCACCAGATTTGGCTTACCCAGGGAGATTCAATCTGATCAAGGTCCTCAGTTTACTTCCAATTTGATTGCTACTCTGATGGAGGAATATAACATCAAGCATGGTAAATCTTCACCCTATCACCCCTAAGCTAACGGGCAGGTGGAAGCTACCAATTGGGAGTTGGAATCTATTCTCACTAAAATAGTAGCCATCCATAAGAAATATTGGTCTATCTGACTTCTTGAAGCACTTTGGGCATACCGAACTACATGGAAGTCTACAACTAGTTTCACACCATTTGAGCTTGTCTATGGTCGCTCTGCAGTCATGCCTATAGAGTTCAAACATAAGAAACTTAGGAAAACACTTGATCTTGGGATGGATCTCACTACAACATAGTAAGACATGATTTTGAGTTTGAATGGCCTTGATGAGTGGCGTAAATCTACCCTGCATAACACAGAATTGATGCAACATCAGCACAAGCAATGGCATGAAAAGTTTATCAAGGACAAAGTGTTTTCAGTTGGAGACTAGGCGCTCCTCTATGACTCTCGGTATCAACATAACCCAAGGAAAGTCCAAACCAGATGGCTTGGACCATATGAGATTATTGCAGTCTTTCCAAATAGAGCAGTTCAGCTCTCCACAGTTGATCCAGCTCATTTCAAACTATTGGTCAATGGTCACATATT
The DNA here is from genome assembly GCA_027943335.1 of Chamaecyparis obtusa. NCBI lineage: Eukaryota > Viridiplantae > Streptophyta > Pinopsida > Cupressales > Cupressaceae > Chamaecyparis > Chamaecyparis obtusa. The sequence continues at coordinate 557,211 of BSBK01003466.1, read as the reverse complement.
GAAGTTATATCACAAACCCTAGAGTAAGGATGATTTCCTACAACAATTCTCTTATGTCGTTGGTGACACACTTCCTGCAGCAACTTGTAATGAGCTTTTTGCTCATTTTCCTTCCTCACTCTAAAAAGATCTTGTCACTTTCATAATAAACACTTTCTTAACAAAAGTCACTTCTCCATAATAAAATTCTGTTTCATTTCTTGTCTATCACCCATCCACCTCATTTCTTCTTTCATTCATGGATAGCAACAACTACCACCTCAGCAGCAATTCAGGTTAGCACACATTTCAAGGTATGCAATTTTAATTTGTTTTCCCCTTATTTTTATCGTATGCCTTGTCACCACTACAAGTGTGGGACCACTTGCAATATTTTAGCTGGGGGGAGAAGTTATATCAATTTTTTTGTCATTATGTTTATGCAATCTTTATATTTATTCCTTTCTCCTGTCGTACTTGCATTTTTCTGCCATGATTAGACACTTTTGAAAATCATTATACTGCGTTGTTATTTTTTGCACGTATAAAGTAAGGTGGCAAGTTATGTTGAGTACGAGTTCTGTGGAGAGTACTTATGAGTAATTATGAAACATTAATATGATAATTTTTATTTATATTACTCATAAGCTCATTTCTCAAGCCGCATTGCTAGAAATTTCCAAATTTGAAATCATCCTGCAACCTGCCTTTTCAAGCTTTCTTGTTCAAAATTGTGGTTGTCTATTTTTATCTCCTACAACTCCGTTTTGGGTATCTTGGGAACCAAATGATGGGAGGTGACCTCATTCGTAGGGAGCCCAATGTGCATAATGTTTTGCTAGAAGACTAGAATTGTAGGCTGTATTTTTAGGCAAGGGGTTGGATGGATTATATCCAGAAGCTAACTAGTTGGGATGACAAAGCTGCACTTCAGTTTCTTAACTCCTTAAAGGATGAAGTGGCTATAGTTAAAGGACTGAAGGTGCCATTTTATCAGGTAATTTTGGTAGAGGTTATGGGGTTACCGTAGGAAGGTGAGGAATTTGTAGAAAATCTTGGTCCAACTACTTCTAGAGCTCAATTCACTCTACATTCAGACCCACCACTTGAAATTGACCAGAAACAAGGTACATTTAGACTATCTCTTCCAAAGTCATTTAGGCAATGTGCGGTTCATATCATTAGATATTTTACTTGCGAAGGGTGGCACTCATTCCTGCATTCTGTTCACTTTAAATTCTTGAGTTGTTTAAGACATGACAATAGGCCTATCAATGTCCCTAGTTTTGTGTTTGGAATCTTGTCAAAGCAGGCCATTCTAGTTCAAGAGGGTAAATGAAATTATATCTCTCACCACTGTTTAATCAAATTAATAGTGGAAAAAGCCTTAAGGGAGCAGTCAAAAATTTTCTGGGATGAATTTTTGCTGCAAGGGTTTAAGGAGCCAACCCCAGAACCAATTGGGTATAGAGTGGGATAGAGGATTAAAACTGCTAAAGGGGTTAGGAAATTTTTTATTGAAATTGGACAATGTTCTTCGTCCAAAAAGAAATCTAGGGTTAGGACCCCTAATTCCCCTAATTCCTCTACTTTAAGATCAACTCATGAAGAGGAATTGGAGACTCCTACAGAAAAGGATGAAGTTGCTCCTCTAGTGGAAACAATTTCCCCAAAGGACAAGAAAAAGAAAATTAACCCTGGTACTAGTCGGTAGGCTAAGGCATCTCCTACAGCCACAAGCACTTCTAGAAAAAGGAAAGCTCTAGAAAAGAAGGAGGAAACTCCGCTAAGGAGAAGTACTAGGAGGAGGTCAAATACAACTACAGAGATTCCAGTTGATGAGCCAAATGTAGAACAAGATTCTGGGCAGAAGGAACAAGAGGATGAAAACATTCAGCAAGAGGTTGAATTACAGCCTAAAACTTCTCAACAGGAAGAACAATGGACTGAGATTATGGAGCAGGAAACATTTGAGGGGTTTCTTGATGTTAAAATAGAGCAGGTTCCTAGTAAGCTAGTAAATGCAGAAGTCATTATAATCAGAGATGACTCCAGCTTAAAAGAGCAAGCTTATGTGTTTCGAAGGAGAGGATCAACCTCTAGGAATCCTCAGGAAGATGATTCAAATAGTGATGACTTTGATAGTTACATCAGGGAAGTAGCTGACATAGTGTTCTCTCCTACAATAGGATCTCCTACAGTAGAAAGGGGTCCCTATGAAGAAAATCTAGATATTGATGCAGACCTTGTGAATAAGGTAGTAGAGAAAATTTTGAATGAAGGATTAGATAAATTAGCTTCAGTGGCTCAACAATGCTCTAACACCGAGAGGGATATGATCATCTAGATAGAACCTTTGAAGAGGGAAAGTGCTAATAATGGTAAGTCATATGTTCCTCAAGTAGTAGACAATTCTTGCCTTAGTTCAATAACAAATCAATCTAGTTAAGCATCTTTGTTATCTGTTATCTTCCAATTGTCTAAGAAATTAAATTCTAAGAGAGAGTAGTGGAAACAACAACGGAAAGAACTAAATAGGGTAGTAGACTATCATTATCAGGAAACACTTGTTTAGGAGGAAAAGATAGAACAGCTAAGTGTGAAACTTGACAAAATCACATCTCTAATTCCTGACCTAATGGGTTGTAGATCCCCATCACCTGTCTATGCCTTTTTTCTCAAAGAACAGCTGTTAAACTATCAAATGACTTGCATTATGTAGGAAAAATCTTGCTCATTAGAAGAGCCTACTCAGTTTTCTCAAGCCTTCCATAACTCTCCTGTAACCATTCAAAATCTATTATGTGAATTCTATCTCCACAACCTAGCAGTCCCTAATGACCGAGTTTGGAATCTCTTGCTTTATGTTGGGGATATTCAGCTTAGAGCCCTCATGTCCTGGTTACAAAATGAAATTAGTTGGGACACTCAAGCCAAAGTGTATAGGTATTTGGAGTCAGAAATTCCCCTATTTCTAAGGCCTGAAGCCAAAGATCCTCAAACTTACTATTATAATTGGTTAAGAATTGCCCCCTCTGAATCAGGTAGCAAGGTCATCTATCCAATGAGAAATGAAGCATTTAATTCATATGAATAGATGGTAGATTTTGAATTGCCTAAGGCTAGAAATGCCATTCAGTGGCGCTCGAACAATTTATCTAGGGAGATGAGAACTAGAGAACCACATTCACCTCTAAATTTTCTATGGCAACCCAGCGCACACCTTGGTATATTTCCTTGGGAAGAGAGAGGGAAATTTTATGGATTCCACTAACCTTTCAGCCTCCATTACTGATGTCTCCTCTACTTGCAAACTCAGAAAATTTGGACAATTTTGATATGCATAAGGAAAAGGAAAGTTGGAAGAAACATAAAGAAATAAAGGGATTCTATTGGAGTCTTGCAGAAGGAGGTACTGGACAGAGAACAACTGCTGATTATAGGTTGACAACCAGGTTGAAGAATTTATTTGATGTGGGACCAACAAATAGCTAAGCTTGGGGGAATGATGAGTCAAGTTTATGGGATGTTTTGTTTATGATTTTCTAAGTTCAAACTTAAATATCTTATGGTTTTTCATAAACATTATATAGACTTTTATGTTTCTAAGCTTTAGCCATATGTATATTTGATACTTTTGAAACTAAAGGACAAGACTAAATATATATATAGATTAATGAATGTTATGATAAAATCTGGTATTTTTCTTCTCTAGCTTTAATGGGTAGACCTCCTACAGCTGTGTGACAAGGCTATGTTAAAATAGGAAAACTTATTATAATTTATGCGTTGGATTTGTGTTGTGGATTCTGTTATGCTAACCTTTTATAGGAGAAGAATAAGTCAGCAAGGAGCATAGACTCAAGGATGAGTGGGTCTTTTAAGGTGTAACTGTTTTAGATTTCATCATAGCTCCACTCCTTCCATAACTTTGCGATTGCTGATTCAGACCAAGTCAATCTAGTTACCAAGTGTTCCTATATTCTCAAAGCACTAAATATGGCTTATCTTCTTGCATAAATGATGTTGTCATTCCTGTAACTGAAGTTGTTATGAATGTAATGAAGGACCTAGTTTGTAGGTGTTCTATTTTTCTTAGTTGCTTTTAAATAAGCTGGAACTTATGATTCCGGGCTAGTTAGATGTTTTGAGGAATTCATACTATAATCCAGCAACAAAGTGAAATATTTTGATATCCTATATTGTATCTATGTTTTGTTAAATGAATATATGACAGTTCTAGATTTTAATCTCTGAGTTATAATTCATTCATACTTCCGTGGGGGCCCACATGGGAGGTGGATCCCCTATTCATGTTTAAGTAGGATTCAGTTAAGTTTCTTTGAAGTTGTTAAGCACTGTTGCTCCTGTAGCCACTGGTAACAGAACCACTGACTATTTCCTATAGCATAGGTTTACTTTTGAAGCATTATCTATTTCTTGTTAAGTTTTTCCTTCAAGATGAGAGTTAATATTTAGTTTCAATTTCTAGTATAAATCTCCTGTAGCAATAGCTTTTACTTTATTAGTGATGACTCTTAAGGAGAACTAAAGCATAAACTTTGCATCCATCATCTCAAGTTCACGTTCCTGGATTGATACATTTAATGAAGTCTAGCACGATGTTCTAAGTAGATATGTGATGATTTTAAGTAATGAATCACTGTTAAAGGATGTCCAATCCTTGGGTTACTAGGATATTATTCTGACCAGTCACAAATTACCTAGGTTATTCACATGATAATCATGTTGTGAATTTCACAGGTTGTTTTATGTATGTTGGCCTACTGCTTCTCTTCCTTTAACATGCCTATGCTTCAATCCCTCATAACTCACATGAGTACCATAACGTCCATCCTTCCCTTGCATAAGTTGATGCATATTTGTATGCTATTGTGCAAGTATATAACTATTTTCTTTCCATTTATAATAACATTTATTATTATTCTATTCATCATTCATATTCATTTTTACACAACCCTGCGCGGGTAGATATGTATTCTTTATTTGCTGAGGGGTTTTGTTTTGATAATATATATTATCATGACATTCATATGCCTAAAGGTCTTTTAAAACATCAACATCCTCCTTTTGCGCGTGGTGATATATATTACACATTCTTTGATGCATTTGTTTAAGATTGCACCGGTGCTTATTATATATTTGGGGCTGCCTCATGCCTTGTGTGTTTGGTGGATGTGTATTTCCTATTCCTTCTTCGCAATAATCATGTGGATCTCTATCTTGCGGCAAGTGAGTTGAACATAAATCACTTTGCCCATTAACTTTAGGGTATTCATCTTCAATATAATCATTAACTCCCATTTGATTTTTTAGGTAATTTTCACATTTTCCTCCATTATTAATGTGCGGGTCAAGTTGTTCTTCATTTGCCAGTGAATGGAACAAATAAAGATTTTCTTGCCGAGGCACATTATTAAAATGACTTTTCATTTTATCAAAGTTTTATTGTCTTCTTTGGAAGTGACTGTATTCACCATTGTTGAATAAACTATAGATATTTCCATTATACTGCGCATTATGATTTTGTTCAAAACTATTATAATCGTGACCAGAATGATTTGTATTATTATTTCTCTGCTCATATTTGAAGAGAGTCATTTGATTATTTTGATCATGCAACCCTTTGTCAACGCCTTTTCTTAATGATTTTCATCTGTCTGATCATTGCCACCTTTTCTTCCCCCGTTGTTTTGATTGTCACAGGGATCATTAGTGTTTCCCCGCTCGTTATCCATGTTATACATTGGATTAGAAAAAACCTTAAACCGATCATTTTCACTTCCTGTAACCCTTTCTTCATTGTTTGGTTCAAACATAGGATTAACATAACTGTTGTTAAAAACATGATCGTTGTTCTTTAGAGATCTTCTCCCTAACATAGGCTTCACCTGAAACTAAATTTTAGAGTTGCCACCTCACCTTTTGTGAGGAATCAATAACTGCTCTGAGTTCCTTAACAACATTAACCAGAGATCTTGAAACCACCTTTCACTGATAGGTTCCCCAGTCGAGTTGCTAATTTGTCGGTGCTCAAAAATGCTGGACCATTTTGAGGCCAACTGACAGGCACAAACAAGTGCCTCTGCAATTTTGACTTGATCGAGCCAAGGCTGGTAGGCTTGAATAAAAAATGCTTTTGAACTGCACCAAAACGTGCACAAGCAAAATCAATTCCTTCCAACGAGATTAACAATCCTTGGAGGAAAAATAACCTATTATCCTAATTGTCAGATAGCTTGAAATCTAAACTAAGGCTTGAAAATAATGCTAAACCTAATTGAAATGTTGTGTAAAGAAGATAATAGATATATATGTAAATTATAGAAAGAACAAAATGATAATTACAAATGAAATGAGATCAGTGTCTAATGCCAAATTGGGAATAGAATCGATTACATTCAATCCTACATATAAACGGAGACAGTTTCAAGATAACTCACTCTTGTAAAGTGACACCATCATCCTACAAGCTTCAATTGAAACAAAAATTTAGACAACTTATACAATTAGTCCTATGGTTTTTAACCCAACTTAAGAGCCCGAGAGGAATGATAACAGGTTCTCAAACCATGCTACTGATATTCAAATTGTATAAATTAATCATAAATAAATGCATGAAATAGAGAACACAATGGGATACCCTGGTTCACAGAGTAATCTGAGAAACTAATTGAAAATAAGAAACTGTATTAACTTTATAGCACAAGGACTTATATGTCATTCGCATTTGAGAATTTGGACATTATATTCAAATCTGTAAGTTGTGAGAGTTTTCCAGTTTTTTGTTGTGATGGTCTGTTCTTATTGTTTACAATTGAATTAATATAAATATATTTCCAAATGGTTCCCTATGAAAGGACATGCCCTTTCACAGGACCTAATCCTAACAACTAACCCTAAAAAGTACAAAACAAACCATAATAATGGTTGTTAGGGAAATATTTCTCGTACAATTAACTTGGTTTATTGCAATTTAGGTGTTCCGTGCATAATAATCCACCATTTAATTTCCTGCACAAAAACACCTAACATTACCTTATCTTAAAACCTAAAATTAAAAATCATTACATATGTAATATATTAAGCTTATATAGAAACTATTTATTATTCATTTATTAATTAATAATTAATTAAAAATAACTAGGTGTCATACTTTATACATGTACTTGATAAATAAAGTGGAAAATGAAAATTAAAAATTAATTATATGTCATCCACATTAATTATCAAAATATAAGCAATCATATTAATTATTAAATCATAAAGGATTTCAACAATGAAATAATTTCTAAAACATAAAAATAAAAACATGACATTAAGTTTAGAATTTTTCTTTTACTTCAAAATAAAACATAATGCATTTATTCACAAACATAATGCAATGATACCACATAGAAATATTTTAAAAGCATTAGGGTAAAAAGGTTTTACAATTTACCCTAAAAATCAAAACAATCCACTTAGGGCAAGTATATTAATTTTATAAAACAATCACCCTAATGTTTTAAAATATTTCTAACGTAAAATAATATTACAACCATTTTACATAAAATATACACATAGTTTTGAAAACCTAAAATAATCTCATCATCTAAAAAGTATATATTAATAAATTGATTAATTTGCAATTGAGAAGCTAAAATCAAATTAAGTAAGGTAAAATTATTAATACCTATTTTACCCTAGTAGATTTTCCCTTTTTAAAATTAACATATAGGAAAGTAAGATGAAAAATTACTTTTAGGAATTTGAAACTAAAAAATTAGTGCCAATTAATATTAATTCAAACCCAATAGAGATGAAAAATCAATTTATATTATATTCAAAACTAGATCACAATAATAATGTAAAAAGCCTTTTCACCTTATTAGATAAAAATATTAATGTTAAAAATATAATCAAGGTGAAAATACCAAATTACATGTACAATATGAAAACTAGAAATCAATATAAAAATGTATCAAAACCCTAAACAAAATAATTTCATCAAATTATATATTCACTTTATCATACATATTTTTTACTTTAGGACTTCTACGAGTAAAATACACTTTAAGATTAAAAACAATGATTAGTAACCAAAATAATTTCACACACAAAAATATCAATTCCCTTAATAATTAATTTCAAAAAGGAAATAAGATTAACTTTAACTTATACCCTTTTTTACACCTACACTCTCAAGGAATAACATAGAGTAACTAGTAGGGGTAGGGTCGGGTAGTTAGGTAGGAAAAGGGATGGGTTGAGAGGTCGAGTGTTCAACTCCCTCTCCCCATTCTTTTTCCTAAAATCGGAAAATAGATAAATACATAGACAAATATGTTCATTATTAAATTTGAAAAGTAATTAAAGGAGAGATTACTCCCTGTGTAAAAGGTTGTCTTAACTTCTCACCTGTACATGAAAATGAAAATAAATAAATATCTTCTCCTAATCCTCTCGAAGAAAATAAATAGACTAACTGGTTAGGGGAGGTCGAGGGTTCAACTCCCTCTCGCCACCTTTTTACTTAACTTATTTTATTTTTTAGAATAATTATTTATTTTCAAAATGAATATGCATTGAATAAATTAGAATAAAACAATTAACAACCTAATAAATGAAAATAGAAAGTGATAAACATATATGCTCTTTTATCATTTTAATTTTTTCAACATAGGGAAATTGTATAAAACTGACATTGAACATCATACTTCCCTGACGTCTTGTCCATTTAGAACCTGAAAATTTCAGTGTCAATAGCTTCAAGGAAGTCTAATCTAACTATTGTCTTTTTGAGTGATTTCTTACTCCTACTGTGAACTACAATTCTACCCAAGGATGTGAATGATAAAGGGTCATTGTGGGTAATTCACATGGGATTCAGAATGATTTCCCTACTGCTTGGTGTGTTTGTATGCAAGGGGTATTCCGGTCATCACAACATTTATGTTTTGATGCTTATACAAATTGCAAAATCAAAATGAACATGATATTTAGGTCATCCTGGCTTTTTGCCTTGGTGCTTATATCTAATCTGACATTTTTGACTAAAATTCAATATTCATATGTCTATGGTTGTCTAGCCAGTGGACATTGTATCAACTATTTGGTTACCTAATAAATTTAGTGATGATAAAGAATGACATATGATCAGTGACTAAGTCCTAGGTCTTGCATTTTATTTTGCATTTTGCACTTTGCATGGTTACATTTCTCATGGCTTAAATTTAGATCAATGCTTGAATTCTCCATATTTTCACTACACATAACACAAGGATTGAAGATCGTATGAAGGTCCCCTTAACTAATCAGCAAGCAGTCACCATCCTGGGTCACACATCCATTTTGAAAATGACTGAGCACTTGTCTTCTTCATGTACCTGCAAAAACATATCATGTGTATCACTGCATTTACATTACATTTCATATCATAATCATTTAATAAATCCATGGCATACATACATGTACATCCATAAAAACATACATCTGCATTTATTCATCTACTATCTATCATTGCATTGCATATTCATACATTTGAAAGAAAACATTCATTACATAAATCCATTACACAATAAAAGAAGCATTTCATACATTTCCATCACATGATATTACATCATAAACTAAAATGACAAGTGCACATGATGTTGTGTGTGTGAATTTTGTACCTAGTTGTAGACACAACACTTCAGTAAAACATTAGAGGTTAGCTAAAATCAAAATCATGCAGTGAAATAAAAACTAATCTAACCAGGTGATTTACTACCTTCTAGTAGGTGCGAGTATGTATTCTCAGATTGGATCGAGATCAGTGACCTTGACGACACTTAAACGAAGGATTTGAATGCAGAATCTAGATATGAGATGAATGCTAATTAATCTATATTTTTGGTTTTTAGATGAAATAAGATGAAATAAATTGATATGAAACTATTCTAGATGAAAAATTGATATATCATGCAAATTAAGCTATAATGATATGCTAAATATGAAACTAAAATGATAAGATTGATCTCACAAAAGTTGTTGATTCACAAAGAAGCTTCAATTCTTCAGATATCAATTCACCAACGTGATTGTGCAAATTCATGGATTGATTTTGGTAGAGTAAGTATGCAAACTTGTGAGATGATTTGTGAAGAGCTGAGCCTTGATTTTATAGAAATCCAGGGCTTTGGAGGTGCATGGAAAAAGCCATAAATCACTCTAGTTGATTTTTGAGTCAATAAGGAATTAAAGATAGTTAACTCACAAAAAATCATGCAAAAACATCTTTTTGATTTAAATCAGAAGTTGAGATCATCTTTTTAACTCAAAAGAGAGTTGAGTTTATTTTTAAAACAACTTGAATTGATTTTCTGATTTAAAGTTCAACTGCTTTTTGGATGTGCATAATTAATTATGAATTAAATTAATAAATAAAGTGATTTATCCTCAACTTAACTGATTTTAAAAATAAAACAATTGATTTATGGGTTAATCATTTATTAAATCAAACTTTTATTCCAAAACTATATTATTAAATTTGACAATTGACATTAATTAATTAAATAAGAATTTAATCAATTAGTCATAAGATATTTGATTTATTGTCAAAATGAAATAATACAATTTAGGACTAAATATAATTAAATCCAATTAAATAATTAAGTGGCAGTATTAAATCTAATTAATTAAATATTTAGAACATTCAATTAATCAAACTTTAGGATAAATAGGTTTTATCACCAAATAATCATTAAATTAAAGATAATTAAGATAAATAGGAATATTACTAGGAATATTCCCCGATGCAGAATTTGAGATAATCAATTAGGATTCGATGATGTTTAGATGTGCCTTAGGTTAGGACTTTGATGTCGATTTCGTTCGATATGTCGATATAGGAGGTTAATGAACTTATAGCCCATTTTTGGGGTATTACATTTTGCCCCTCTTTGAATTGCTATGCGAAGCGCAGTGGTTCAAAGACAGTCTGTGTATGATGTTGAAACTGATGTTTGAAATTGATATTGATATGAAGCAGAAATTGATTGGAGTTTGATATGAAGATTATAGGTCCTGAATGACCAAAGATAATGTTAAAACTAACAACAATGAATCAATGATTGTGAAAAAGTGTTAAAATGCCTGATTCTGAACCTTATGATTGCGAAGAAGTGAGTGACTGATTCCAAACTTGATTATCGATAAGAATCACATTGGTATCACCTCTAAACCCTTCAGTTATGAAGAACCAAGGAAATAACACTAATGAACCAATAGTTACAAAATATTGATATAGTTTACAAGATTTAAGAGAATACCAGATTGATATGGATCTCGATGAATCTGATATGCCCCGAGCGATGATTGATTTGCCCCAAGCGATGAGGTCTTTTTGACGAATCAACAACTAGATGTGGTTGTTGTCTTGATTACTAAGGAAAGATATGATTTCAAATTTAGATTACAGACATTGAATGATGTGCAATACCATGCCCCCTTTGGGATTAAAATTGAAATCTAACAAGAAAAGTCAGCATTGAATAGTTCAAAAGCATGTTAATTGATTTGAGAAGTGGTTAAACACATTCGAGAATGCATTCTGCATCATTTGGAGGTCCTGGAGACCAAGTTTGACTAGGTTAAACCATGAGTTGACCATGGGTGACCAAGTTGAAATTTTGATAGTTTGATGTAAGATAATCAGTTAAGTTGAATTATAGATTTCTATGATGATAGAAGGTTGATTATGCAAGTAGTTAATAATATGAATGATCGCAGATTTTGATTTTGATCCTGAAAAAGGATTCTACTTGCTGTTTCATTAGAGGAACCTTCATGTGAGATTCAACTCTTGTTAGATTTGATGATGCGATTTGAAGAATCGTTTAAGCATTGAAGTTTAGCCAACCATTGTGAGATCATGCAAACATGAAAAATGCAAAGAGACATGCAGAATGAAATGAAACCTAAGACCTAGGACCTAGTCACTGATCATGTGTCGGTCATTCTCATCATTGAATTTTTAGGTAACCAAATAAATCAATACAATGCTGAATAGTTATGAAACCATAGACATATGAATATCAATTTTTATGCGCATGAATCAATACAACACCCACTGATTAGGAAACCATGGATATATGAATATTGATTTTATTTTCGGAATGTCAGATTAGACATAAGCATCAAGGCACAAGTGCCAGGATGACTTGAATATCATGTCCATTTTGATATAGCAATTTGTATAAGCATCAAAACATAAACGTCATGATGACAAGAATACGCCTTGCATTACAAACACATCAAATAGTCAAGAGATCATTCTAAATCCAATGTGAATTACCCGTAGTGACCCTTTATCGACACATCCTTAGGTAAGATCGTGTTTCACAGTAGGAGAAAGAACTCACTCAAAAAAAGACAATAATTAGATCAAACTTCCTTGAATTTTTCGGGTATCAATGGTCGAAGTACGCATGGCCATCCAATTCGAGATAGAGGCTCTTACAGTCGGACACCATTTCAATCCAGAATTTCCAAAGTTAGATTTTCACATATAAGCAGAAGACAAAGAAAAGATTATGCCCCCAGTCATCACTCTCTAAATCTTGTTAAGGATATCATCGAAGAGCTCGAAATGACATAATATGAAAAAAAATCTCAATGTGAATCAGTAAGCATACAACGAGATAAAAACATGTAAAAAGCATAGATTGTTTTCAGTTTGTGTTTGATGTTTGATTGCATTGTTGTAGATGCAAAATCCTTTCTGGAGACAAGACTGACTAACTGACTCAAATGAAGCTTCAAAGGACTCTAATTGGATATGATACATCTAAGATACTAGAGGCCATAGGATATGATATTGATTGCCCCCAAGTGTTAAGCATTGATAGGATACAGACGCTTGAGCTTGATTGGTGTACAGATCGACTTATTGAAAATAGGAATGCATAAATAAATTGGGAGATATGTACAAACTAAAGCAAGATGGAAAGCTGGGAAAGACCAAGATTGCACTGATAGATGGAGCATTTTGAAACAAGTGGCACCCATTTGCTAGGTTTTCACCATCTTGGCAGAGATTCTATTTTTGCTACCAAGGCGCTTGTTTCCAGGTTTTCACCAAGGTACTTTTTCTTTTTCTCATTTTTTTGTATTTTTCATTTTTCCAATTTTTTTGTACTTTTGATATTTTTTACTTTTTTTTGTGAATCATCAAGGCGCCTATTTCTAGGTTCTCACCAAGATGTTCATTTTTTCAGGACTTTTTCAAATTTTTAAGATTTTTTCAGGACATTTTACCATAGACTGAATGCCTTAGGCGTAGAATTTCTTTAGATGGAGAATGTTGATTGGTTCTCAAAGTTGTTCTCCTTCAGTTGTTGAGAGTTGATAGGCACCAGAGCCAAAAGTAGCAGTGATTACAAAGGGACCTAGCCAGTTGGGTTCAAACTTCCCCTTACATTCTTGATGTGATTGATTTTTAGGATTCTTTCTCAAGACTAGATCACCAACCTGAAATTCTCTGTGTCTGACTTTCTTGTTGTAACCTCTAGACATTCTCTTTTGATATACTCTAAGATGATCATACGCTGCTTGTTTGCACTCATCTAGTAGTTCAAGTTCTTGCAACCTAGCTACTCTGTAGTCATCATTAGTTACTAGACCATGCATTCTGATTCTTAGCGATGGGATTTAAACCTCAATAGACAAGACCGCTTCGGACCCATAAACTAAAGTGAAAGGAGTAGCCCTAGTAGGCATTCTGATACTTGTTTTGTAGGCCCAGAGAGCTAGATTGATCATGAGATGCCAGTCTCTTCCTATTTTATTAACTGTACGATGCAAGATTTTCAATAGATTCTTGTTAGAAGCCTCTGCTTGTCCATTCCCTTGAGGATAGTAGATAGATGACCAATGTTGTGTAATCTTGAATTTAGCACATAAATCATCTAGATCTTTGTTCTTGAATTGTCCACCATTATCTGTGATTATGGAATGAGGTATCCCATATCTGCATATGATATAGTTCAATATGAACATAGATATTTGCTTTCCAGTTGCTTGTGTCAAAGGGACTGCTTCTACCCATTTTGTAAAATAATTTGTAGCTGTGATTATATGGGTATGTCCATTAGAAGAAAGAGGATGTATAGCTCCTATAAGATCAAAGGCCCATTGATGAAAAGGCCATTCTGTAGTGAAGGGGATTAGATCCCTCCCTGGAGCATGAATTAAGTTTCCATGCACTTGGCACTTTTGAAAATTCTTAGCAAACTTGTTAGAATTTTTCTCCATTTCAGGCCAATAGTACCCAGCCCTAATAAGTTTTTGAGCTAGTGTTAAACTGTTCGAGTGTGACCCACAAATACCATCATGGACTTCCTCTAATGCACATTGAGACTCTTCCCATTCTAAACATCTAAGTAGCGTACCATCTAGAACTCATTTGTAAAGATCATGACCAATGATGACATATTAGGAGGCATTACAGATAAGGTATCTCTTTTCATGACGGTTGAAGGTATCGGGAATGATTTGGTCTTTGAGATAGGAGAATAGGTTTTTATATCAGGATGAATCATGACCAACAACAGTGCAGATAATGCGGGTTTCAGGGGAATCATATGCAGGATAAGATAGTGCTTCCACCAGGAACTCATAGCGTAGCTCATGTTCAGGCTACTGCAATAAAGTAGATAGCATTGCCATTGCATCAACAGCCTTATTCTCCGTTCTAGGTATTTGCTCAAATGTGATAGATATGAAATACTTCATTAGATCATCTACCATTCTCTTATAAGGAATGAGATTTTCATCTTTATTTTGGTACACATCATTGACTTGATGGATAACAAGTTGAGAGGCTCCATGAATGTGTAGCTCTGTCACTCTCCACTCAATTGCTAGTTTCATGCCATTAAGAAGGGCTTCATATTCTGCAATATTATTTGTGCAAGGGAACTTTAATCTGAATGCCTTAGGTATGGAGTATCCTTGAGGAGTTATAAATAATATGCTTGGTCCTGATCCATTTTGTGTATAGAAGCCATCAAAGAATAAATGCCATTCTCTAGAAGAAAGAGTCATGATAGAGGAATCTAGAAATTCCATTTGCATTGGTGTATCATCAATCATAGGTGCATCTGCTAATTGATCAGAAATAACCTATCCTTTTATAGCTTTTATTTCAACATATTCAATGTCAAATTCACTTAAGAGCATGACCCATTTAGCTAATCTACTTGTGAGGGCAGCGTTTCTTAGTAGGTACTTTAGTGGATCAATCTTAGCTACCAAATGGGTTGTATGAGCTAACATGTAATGTCTCAGTTTCTGTGATGCAAAGATCACAGCTAGACAAGCTTTCTCAATCATTGAATAGTTCTTCTCATATGCAACCAATGTTCTACTAATATAGTATATAGCTCTTTCTTTTTTGTTCTCATCATGTTGTGCAAGCAATGCCCCCAGTGATGTATCTGTAGCGGAGACATATAAGATCAAAGGCTTCCCTGGGATGGGAGGCATTAAGATAAGAGGATTTGATAGATACTTCTTGATATGTTTAAATTTATTCTCACATTCTTCATTCCATGCAAAGGTCACACCTTTATATAATGTTTTTATAAAAGGTTGTGATATGTCTGCTAGCTGTGATATGAATCTTCTGATAGATTGAACTCTTCCTTGCAATGTCCTCATTTGACTAATATTCTTTTGAGGTTGCATCTCCATTATAGCCTTCACTTTGGCTGGATCAACTTCAATGCCCTTCTTTGAAACTATGTATCGTAAGAGCTTTCCAGAAGTGACGCCAAAAGCACACTTCTTAGGATTTAGTCTGAGACTAAATTTTTCCATTCTGTCTAGTATCTTGCTCAAGTCATTTAGATGTTTAGTTCTAATCATAGATTTTTCTAAAGTATCATCAACATAATCCTCCACAGTCCTATGCATCATGTCATGAAAAATAGAAGTCATAGCTCTTTGATATATAGCACCAGCATTTTTAAGCCCAAATGGCATGACATTCCAATAGAAGGTGCCCCATGCACACGTAAAAGAAATTTTCTCTTGATCCTCTGGAGAAATTTTTATTTGATTATATCTAGAAAAACCATCCATTAAAGAATACATCTCGAAGCCCACAGTCATGTCCACTATCATATCTATGTTAAGTAATGGAAAATCATCCTTAGGGCATGCTTTATTTACATCTTGAAAGTCTGTGCATACTCTGATTGATTTATCTAGTTTTGAAATAGGTACAATATTAGAGATCCACTCTGCATAATCAATAACTCAGATGAATATGACTTTCAGGAGCTTCTCTAATTTAGCCTTTACCAAGAGTGCAACATGAGGATGCATCTTTCTCAATTTTTGCTTAACAAGTTTGACATTTGGAGCTATAGATAAATGATACATTATAAGATTAGGATCCAACCCTGGCATATCTAAATATTTCCATGCAAAGTTGATCTTCTTTTCTATTAGGAATGTAGTAAATTTTTTCTTCTCTTCTTCTAATAAAGATTGTGCTACATGAATCAACTGTGGTTCTTCTGCTATTCCTAAGTTGATGGATTGAGTGGGCTCAATTAGAACTGGAGATCTATCCTATAAATGACTTGGAAGGACATCAAATATCTCATCCTTAGGTGCCTCAAAGAGGTTTTCACCTTCGGATACATCTTTTATTTTTACTTTTGTAGGTTCTGAGACTGCCACAAAGTGGTTTTCACCCTTAGAACTCCTTTTCTTTTTATTCTTATTCTTATTTTTCTGACTAAGATACTTGATGTCTGACTCCATCATGCTAACGCTCGGTTCACTGATGGAAGTCCTCATAGGCTCAACTACATTTAGGTAGCAAGAAAGGGCATAGTCATTCAGGAAGGTATAAATACCATGGCTTAGATTTGTGGAGGTTTGATCAAGAAGTTCAGGATGTTGGATAGTCAAAGTGGGGAAAGATTGGGAGATAGTGTTTATGGATATGGATCTATCATCATTGGTCCTAACCTGATGCTCGAGTTCAAAGGTGATATTACAACTTAAGACATTCAATTCATGAATAGGCTCAATGTCATTATGGGAGTCCAATTCAGCCATAGGTGGATCAGACTCGATAAGTTCATCATTTCACTCTAGACTTACATTGGGTTTATGTGTAGATTGGTGAATAACATCAACATGTTTCTCTGTAATAAGCTCATCATCTTCTAGAATGGCTTCCCATTAATAGTCATTAGATTCTTTATCTATGACTCTAGGAAATCTAAGAACATGAGTAAAGTCAGGATGAATACCCCAAGAAGGGTTACCCTTAGATTCTAATTTGAATTCATACTCATGAGAATCTATCTTAGAATAACTACCACCTTCCTCTTTGTCTATTTTATTGTCTTCGAGATTAGCTGGTTCTTGTGTTGCAACTATCTCTTGCTCTATAGTAGGTTCTTGTGTTTCTACTACATTAATTCTTTTGATTGGATCATCTTCAACATCAAGAAGGTTCTTGATTTCTTTAGGCAAATGCTCATAAGGAATAATTTCTGAGCTGTCTTAATCACTATCTGATGGTTTAGGTTCTTCCTTCTTAAGAAGGGGTTCTCCTGGTGCGATCTACTCTATGACATGGAAATAATTACCTTTGAGGTGGAAGGGTTTCTTTTTAAAGCCTAAGCCAGTAGTATCTTTATTTTCCTTACCAGTATGTGAAATAGGTGTTATAAGACCTTCTCCTCTGACTCCTAGAGGTCCTTTACCTAAATATCCCATCTTAGCTATCAGCTTATCTCCTGGACCATATGCCTTAGAAGGGATTTTGGATACTGTAAAGTCACTAGTTGGAACAACTTGAGATTCAGGTTTATCCTTGTATAGCCATGTAAGCACAACTTCATCCTCTTCAAACTCTTGTTTAGATACTTGCTCTACTAAAAAATTCTTTTTATATGCCTCAAGAGGTTCTTTAGAGTCCGATTTAGACTGTTTTAAAAATTTTCCATAAGACTTAGGTGAGATAGGTAGAGATGTCAAAGATAAGACTAGTTCTATAGTATATTCTCCCATACCATTTTCTTTGATATTGACCTCTTTTGCAAGGTCTTCCATTTTAGATGTGGATGCTTCTTTGGTTGGCTCAATGGAAGATTCTCTGTTATTAGGCACAAGTTTATCCACACTCTCCTTTAATGTATTGCAAGTGGTGGATATGTCAGCTGGAATAGTGACCTCTACTACTTCAAAAGGAAATTTCAAGCATTGGTGGAATGTAGAAGGAATAGCCTTCATTTCATGTATCCATGGTCTTCCTAGAAGAATGTTGTAAGCCAAAGGTAGATCAAGAACTTGACATATAGTATCTCTGATAACTAGACCTGCTCTGATAGGTAAGACAATGGTGCCTTTAGAAGACCTTTCTTGTTCATAATAGGCTTTTATAGTTATTTTCTTTCTGGGATCAATAGCCAATTCTGAAAATCCCAATTGTGTGACCAAGCTGTAAGAACAAATGTTTAGGCCAACACCCCCATCTATCAACACACGTTTTACTCTACAATTCTTGATCAAGACTTCTATATGCAAGGGCTGTTTATGCGGGTGACTCAAAGAGTTGTCATCTTCCTCTAAAAAGGATATATACTATGGAGACGTAAGATGTCCAACCATAGTCTGGAACCTATCTAAATCAAGGTCAGCAGGAACATTGGATCCAAGCAAAGCTTTGTCTAGAATAGCTCTATGAGCTGGAGATATTTGAAGCAACTCAAACATGGATATTTTTGCATTAGTGTGCTAGATTTGTTGAACAATGCTATAAGATGTTGACCTCGTATCTTTAGGATTGGAAGATTTAGAAGCAGCCTTCTATTTGGAAGCAAAAGAAAGATTGAAGGGCATCTTAGGGACATTTGATGAATCTGGGATTTGTTCGTTCAAATGTGTCTGAACCTGTGATCGAGTCACTGTGTTAGCTAAAGTATGATCTCTATCTCTTCGCACAATTGTGATGACATTGCAATGCTCAGAGAGACAGGGTTCAACCATATTGATAACAACATTATTTCCAGGGTAAGCATAATTGACCTTTGCCCCCATATTAGGCTAAGAAGATGAAACTTCTTGACCATGTTTCGAAAATGGTTTTGTGAATGCTGTATGATCATTATTTCTCTTATGATTGTCAATCATGATGTCTCCCTTATCAATCAGATCTTGAATAGTATGTTTCAAGCGTAAGCAGTTATTAGTTTTATGACCTTTACGCCGATGAAAATCACAAAATTCATTCTCTCTCCACCATTTTGGTTTAGGGTCAGGATCAAATTTTTGGATATGTTATTAGCCAACAGAGTTCTAATAGTTGATTCCAAAGATTCTCCAAGAGAAGTGAACTTTCATTTATTATCAGCGAACCAAGATTTGTATTCTGGCTTCTTTTGAGATGTTTCAGACACCTTTTTCTCTAAAGCTTTGATGGCTTGGGTGCCAATAGTTAGATTGAAAGCTGGTGCCTTTGATGGGGCATGGATAGTATCAACAATGCCATCTGTGATGATGCCTTTATTCTTGTTCCAATTTTTGTTCTTGTCTTTAGAACTGGACCATGATTTGTACTTGTCCTTTTGAAGTGTGATGTCTCCTTTTTTCACAAGTACCTTTTCAATTTTGATTGCATTGTCTACCATCTTATCAAAAGATGTATGATCTTGCATTTGTAAAGGGTAGTTGATCTCTGGGATAAGATTATTGATGAAGATTTCCAGCTTCTCAGTTTCTGGAATAGGCCCAGCATATAGAGAGAATTTCTTCCTCCATCTCTTGAGAAATGTCAGGAATGGTTCTCCTGGATATTGCTTGAGATTGCAGATATCAATCATGGTGACTGGATGTTGAATGTTGTAGGAGTATTGCCGATAGAACAATTTGATCAATTCCTCAAAAGTTTTGATAGTAGAAGGCAATCTAGAGAACCAATGAATGGCTGCTCCCCCCAGAGATCGAGGAAAGAGACGCATCAAATAGGTTGGTTCATGCATGAACTCCATAGATTGTGTATAGAATTCTCTGACATGATCTTGAGGATCAGAGTGTCCATCATACTTATCATATTTTGGTATTTCCACCCTTTTAGGGAATGGTGGCATGTACAAGTCTTTGTCAAATGGAAAAGGACATAGGGACTCCATGGAGAACTCTTTGGGTTCCTTTTCTTTCTCAAGTTTATTAAGTTTGACTTACATGGCATGCATCTATTTCATCATAAATAAAATAGGAGTTTCTTCCTCATGCGTAATGATATATTCAACATTAAAGTTTGGAGGAAGTTTGGCTCCTTGATGAGCTAATTGTAAAAAGTATGCTTCTCTATCTTCTTTCAAGAAATGCTTCATCATTCTTTTGAAGTCATCATCATTTTGATACCGAGCAATTTCTTCAGGTGTGGGTTCCTGATCTGCACCATGTTAAGATTGAGCTCTTTTAGAGCCAAAGTTTGTCCCTTCTTGAGACATGGTAGGAGTTCTCCCTGGGATAGATTGAGGAGGAGTTTGTTGATTACCTCCGTGAGTTAATGAAGGAGGAATGTAACCAGATTTCAATCAAAAATTGCCAAGACCGTCATCTTAGTAAAGACCAGAATTGTAGAGTTGCTCAAGAGTTGGAGCTTGGAGAGTATTCAAAGGTAAGGTATGGGATATTTCTCCAGATTTATTGTGAGAGGAAGCTTTAGTTTCCACCATTAACCTTGGGTGAAGCAAAAGAATATGATGAAGACAACTAAAGAAAGATCTGATTCAAGAAGATCAAATGATGCAACATTGTCAAGGTTTCATTGATTGAAGCTTAGATTAGACATAAATGAAGGAGACTGTGCCCTGGATGTATGGGTAGGTTCCCAAAAGATAGCAGACATGAGTTCACAACACTTAGCCATTTTGAAGATGGATTGAAGATTGATAGTTATGACAAGGTTTTGACACAAGATGATAAAGACTCAAATCGATTAAACAGAAGGCTAAATCGGATCCAAAAGGCCACTTTAGGGAAATGATTAGATTCTTAGTAATTTCTACTCTGTTCTTGACACAGTGATTTTCTTGACAAACTCTGGAAATAGGCTGTAAAGCTGGGTCTCTGACAGTTCTGACAACTTTCTGGAAATTTTTCAAAATCTCTCAAACAACTTTTGACAGGCTCATACAACAGTGGGTATAGTATGAAATGACAATTGAAAAACTCATACGAAAGTTGCAAAACTCGCACGATAGTTGATAGTAGGGTTTTTGACTTTTTGGAATTGACTGGCAGCAAAACTCATACGACAATATACCATATACCATACGACAATCTAGGGGTTCTGAAATGACAATAGCCAAAAGTCATCTGACTTTCTACTTTACAAGATGAATTTTTACTCCAGAAAGGTGTTTGACATCAGATTTTGCAATTTTTTAGATTTTTAGTTTCAAATTGTTCACAAAATTGTCTGTCCAGATTTGAAGATTGTAGCGGATTGATTCGTTCTTAGTAACCAGATAGATAAACAAACATGCAAAATAGCAAGCAAGTGATTTCAAGCACATCTGAAAATAATGAACAGGGGACAAAGCAACCCTACGCATGAACAATCAAGTGACCTAATTGTGCTAATCCCTAGGAGTGCTAACAGTGTATGTTCCAAAAAGTTTTGCAATAATGCACATATTCCTAGAAAATGAAAATTTGGCCTCACTAGGGTTTTTAGTAATGGTCTGACTCTACAACTTTTGTGATCTCAAGAGGGTGAACTCCAATCCAGGTGCACCAAGGTTTTGACACAATCTAAGAATTTAATCAATTAGGAGCTACTAGGGAGATCTGACAGCCCAACAAGAGACTACACCTGCGAAGATTTCCTCCATAAGGACATTTATATAGTGGGTGCTGCTACCATGACGAAAATGGCTATTACTGCTTGAGGTTCTATCAATGTGGTTGACCCAATTAAGGGAATGTCCACTACGGTTAACCCTCTCTAAAGGTGACTCACAAAATATACCACATGGAGACTGGTTCTAGATTCAAGGATATGATTTTTTGGTACTACCCAAAAAGGGAGTAGAGCATAATCTTCTAGCCTTTTCACTTTTAACCCAAACAAAGAAGACAAATTAATCCAACACACTAAGACCAAGATTATCTCACAAAGATCTATGATGTCAACCACTCATGATCTATCAACCTCTCCAGAGAGAGAATGTATCAATCAGAAGCTGAAGATGCACAAATCTAGTAGAACGTGAGACGCTCTCAGTAACCTCCCTACCTACAAGGGTTCCTTCGTTGAGAAGAGTTTCGCTAGAAACCCACTCTCTCAAGAACCATGAATAGTGTTCATAGGGCCTATTTACTATGTGTAACAAAGATGCTGAAAAGAAAATCTATGTTAATTTTTATAGCCCAAAATGAAATATGTGATATGAAAGCAATAAAGGGCACACAAGCTTGACACACAAGAGTTCTTTTTAATCCAAATCAAAATGTTATCAGTTGAGAAGATTACCTAAATTTCTCGCAACATGCTTAGTAGATTCTTACCTATTTTTAGCAACTCTCATGCTTTTTCCCAATCAAAATCAGCAGAAATCAATCAGAAACAACAAATTTCAATTGTTAATGTTAGTTGTCAGTCCAAATCAGGAAAACAAATATGGAAAACTACCTGAAAAAGTGAAACGACAATTGAAACTTGGCATTAAAACTCGTACAACAGTGGGTCACCTCCCATACAACAATCCAGAAACTCATATGACACTGGGTATAGGATCATACGACAAAAGAGCTTCCAAACGACACTGTTATTCTGACGGTACGATCCTCGATCAAATAAACTATCGTACGATAGTGGGTATTTTCTGATATGAGTTTTTGACAAAACTCATATGAAAATTGTATGGACATAAATTAAAAATCGTAGCTTGGAACAAAAAATGACAAGAAGATGATAGAAATTGATAGAAATTGAATGGAAACCCATTTCAGGGCCCCATGGTGGGCGCTAGAAATGTGTGTGTGAATTTTGTATGTAGCTATAAACATAACACTTCAGTAAAACATTAGAGGTTAGCTAAAATCAAAATCATGAAGTGAAATAAAAACTAATCTAACCAGGTGATTTACTACCTTCTAGTAGGTGCAAGTATGTATTCTCAGATTGGACCGAGATCAGTGACATTAATGATACCTAAATGAAGGATTTGAATGCAGAATCTAGATATGAGATGAATGCTAATTAATCTATATTTTTGGTTTTTAGATCCAATAAGATGAAATAAATTGATATGAAACTATTCTAGATGAAAAATTGATATATCATGCAAATTAAGCTATAATGATATGCTAAATATGAAACTAAAATGACAAGATTGATCGCACAAAAGTTGTTGACTCGCAAAGAAGCTTTAAATCTTCAAATATCAATTCGCTAGCATGATTGTGCAAATTCATGGATTGATTTTGGTAGAGTAAGTATGCAAACTTGTGAGATGATTTGTGAAGAGCTGAGCCTTGATTTTATAGAAATCCAGGGCTTTGGAGGTGCATGGAAAAAGCCATAAATCACTCTAGTTGATTTTTGAGTCAACAAGGAATTAAAGATAGTTAACTCACAAAAAATCATGCAAAAACAACTTTTTGATTTAAATCAGAAGTTGAGATCAGCTTTTTAACTCAAAAGAGAGTTGAGTTTATTTTTAAAACAACTTGAATTGATTTTCTGATTTAAAGTTCAACTGCTTTTTGGATGTGCATAATGAATTATGAATTAAATTAATAAATAAAGTGATTTATCCTCAACTTAATTGATTTTAAAAATAAAACAATTGATTTATGGGTTAATCATTTATTAAATCAAACTTTTATTCCAAAACTATATTATTAAATTTGACAACTGACATTAATCAATTAAATAAGAATTTAATCAATTAGTCATAAGATATTTGATTTATTGTCAAAATGAAATAATACAATTTAGGACTAAATATAATTAAATCCAATTAAATAATTAAGTGGCAGTATTAAATCTAATTAATTAAATATTTAGAATATTCAATTAATCAAACTTGAGGATAAATAGGCTTTATCGCCAAATAATCATTAAATTAAAGATAATTAAGATAAATAGGAATATTACTAGGAATATTCCCTGATGTAGAATTTGAGATAATCAATTAGGATTCGATGATGTTTAGATGTGCCTTAGGTTAGGACTTTGATGTCGATTTTGTTCGATATGTCAATATAGGAGGTTAATGAACTTATAGCCCATTTTTGGGGTATTACAGATGTCACCACCAAAGATTGATCTTATATATATATATCAGAATGTTGAGATAGTACAATGGGGTGCACTACTGGCACAATATACAAAAGAGCTACAATGAGCTATCAGGTATAATCAAAATGACAAAAATAGAGGAATGTCATAGATCAACTATCAACATGGTCCTTAGCATCAGGTGCTCCTCCTCCTCTGGTAGGTGCATCTAGTGGTGGATCAATGTGAGGCACCATAGCTCCCTCTGATGCTAGCATATACTCTGAATAAGAAGTGACCCTCTGACCAGGAGGAACAACTATAAAATATGTTGATACATAATATGAAACACGACTGGTCTGGTGGATCACCTCAGCCTGCAAACATCTAACATCCACCTCTCGATCTTGCAACCATCTCTCATGATCTCAGAGCTGAACCTCTAATGTCAGGCTATGGGTCCTCTGATCTCTCAACTACTGCCAAAGCCACCTGATAACATCCTAAGGTGTTTGCCTCAATCCTGGATCTGCCTCAGCTGCTATTATCTCTACCTCCTCCACAAGCTAATCTACACCTGTATTTGTTCATGCCTTATGAAAAAGAACTTCGATACCCAAGTTAAAATCAGGAGCATCCTGTGCCTCCTCCATCAATGCATCCTACTGGGCCCCTAGTACATCATCAACACTGCCAAATCCACCTAAAGTGCCACCCTCACCTCTGGTGTACTGACGTTGCAAAAATGTTGGCCTACCTGTTGGAACTGAATGTGGTCTGGGAGGTCTCATCTGACCTTCTGGCCTGAGAGGGGTCATCACTGCTCTCAACCTCGATGGTGTAGGATGCACCATAGGGATCTAAACATCATGCCTCCTTTATCCTATGCCCATAGGGGCACCTGTAACATCCTCGACCTCCTCCATAGTGGGAATCATCTCCGTGGGATCCAAGAATCTCCTCATGGGATGCTTTGCCATATGAGCAATGTATGCATCATTCATCCTTGCACAAACTACCTGAGGACGATAGTCCCAATCCCTAGCAACATACCCACTATACTCCTGACTACACAGAGCATATGATAATCGAGTCGTCCAGCCTAAACCAAGCTCTTGCACCTGTTGTGCATATGAAGAAAACTCCTGTGATACATTCAGAATGAGGCCATACTGATGCCACACACGAGTAATAAAAAATCTCTCTAGAATAGTGGTCAACCATCCTATTAGTACATGACTCTAGAAAAAATACCCAAACTGGGCACGTGCCATGGGCCAAGCCTCAATATGTAGATAGGGTCTCCATGTAACGACTATCATGTCGTCCAGCACCCACTGCCAATACTCAGTATGATTCATGTGAACTTGTGTAACAAATCCTAAATATCTATAAATCAGTGGCTTCTGAGGCTATCGCTCATCACCACAAATCAGTTGGCATATGGAGATGTGCTCCCATGCCCAAATCTACAATACTAGAGCACCGAATGAAAATGATTTCACCTCATGATAGACAATTCCGTGCATCTCAAAGAACATATGTGCCAGCATACACTGGCCCCATCCTAACTCTACAAGACTCTCCATCAAGCGTTGAATCATCAGAGCCCACCCCATAAGAAGACCATTTTGCTGACGGTCGAACATGATGATCCCTATGATCATCCCTGCAATGATACACTCTAATCTATGGGTCTACCCATATCATTGTACTAGCATCTCCCATGAAATATATTGTGTAATTTGCTCCTCTGCATCAAATACCGAATGAAATGCTGCTAGACCTGTGTTACTCATATTAATGTAGTCTGGGCGGGGTCCATGGAATGGAATATAGAGGATCATGTAAACATCCTCCAGTGTGACTATAATCTCCCTTGTTGGGAGGTGGAATGTTTGGGTCTCTGAGTGGAATCACTCTACAAGTGCAGTGATCAAACTGTGGTTTACCCGAATATTAGGCAACTAGATCATATACTCAAATTCGCACGCGGTAAGGTGCACTTTCATCGGGTTAGGTAAGGCTAGGCATAGTCTCTAAGTTGTAGGATGTGATATGCGGACATGAACATCTAGGTACAAGACCTACACAACACAAAAATAGGGATGACTATCATGAATTGGATAAAAAACCAAGCTATAAGTTCAGAAAAGGCAAAATTGAATACTTTAGAAGGTGCATTAAAACCTATGAAAATCAGCTATCAGATCAAAAAGTTGGAAAATTTGACCTAAGGATTTCAAATTTGGTCATTATTTTCCATACGACAGTTCAGGAAATTAAAAAAATGGTGTCTAAACTTGTATGACAATATACACCAACCCATACGACACTTCATGCATATACAAATTTCTAAGGGTTCGCGTACGACACTTGAGGGACCCGATGAAATGTTGTATGAAAAATGGGTCCTTCTCATATGAGTTACTATAAAGACAGGCATGACACTCTAAGTTGGACTGAAAACTTGTACGAGCCTAAGCAAACTATCGTACGAGTTTACGTGAGGTAAAAATTCAAAATTTCAAAAATCATCTAAAAATCCTAGAAAGCATGAAAAACATACAAATTTGAATTCACAAAGAGGCACAGAGATCCACTTACCGGATTACCATACTATCATGGTCTTTGATATCGCCGACTACGTTCAAAATAGTGAGATGTCACTAGAATTGCATTTTCTCTTAGAGGGCTCCACAAGGTTTTATAAAAGTCAAAGGTTAAAATGATTTGAAAATGACCCTTTTGGGCCTTATATAGGTTTTGACCTAATTTTTCAAGTACTTCATTTTGCATGAAAATTGCACTCCTAGCTAATTTTGACGTTCTAAACCCATTTTCAGGATCAAAATCAAAATCTAAGATCGTTTATATTGTCAAAATTGTGATTTAAAATTTTTAGACCCAGGATGACCGACTGCTTGCATAATCGACCTTCGAAACATCACAAGAATCTAGGATTCAACTTAACTAATTATCATACATAAAACTCTTTGAATTTCAACTTGGTTAACCATGGTCAACTCATGGTCAAACCTAGTCAAACTTGTTTGACAAGACCTCCAATCGATGCAGAACGCATCTTCAGATGTGCATAACCACTTCTAAAATTGATTACATCACCTCTAAATTGATTCATGATGGCTTTCTTGCCAAATTTTGATTTTCATCCCGAAAGGGGCACTAATAGAATTTGGGCAAATAAATGACCAGGTAACTAAAATTTTGTCACGTGACTAAAAAATTTAGTCACATGACTAAAACTGATCATGTTCTACCAATTTTTTAGTCACATGACTAAAAATTCTAGTCACGTGACTAAAATTGATCATGTTCTACAAATATCAATGACTAAATAAATGACCAATTTGGTCATCATGTAAAATCACAACTAAAATGACTAAATAAATGACTAAATAATTAGTTACCCTAATAAAAATGACTAAATGAATGATTAATACTCCTTTACACATTAACATTTGATAATATCATATACTTATATTCTTAAAAGTTGCATTTCACCAATAATGTGTGTTTGCCAATAGACTTATTGAGTGAACATTATTCCAGCCACTATTTGCCAATATCTCTAAATGGTAACTATATTTAAAATTCATCTAAGAATTTTGCAATTAGAATTTATAGTAGATTTGACAAATAAATGACTACGTGACTAAAACTTTTAGTCACGTGACTAAATTTTTTTAGTCATGTGACTAAAAATGATCAAATTCTACTATTTTTTTGCAATTCAAAGTATAAATGACTAATTTGGTCATTGGGTAAAATCACAAGGTCAAACAAATAAAAATGACCAAATAATTGACTAAATAATTAGTCACCCAAACAAAAATGACTAAATAAATGACTAAATAACTAGTCTCCCAAACAAAAATGACTAAATGAATGATTATTACTCCTTTATAATAATATTTGATAATATCATAGACTTATATACTTAAAAGTTTCATTTCAGTAGTAATGCTTGTTTGCCAATATAATTATTGTGTGAGCAATCCATCTACACATGTCTCATTCCAAAAATTTGGCTTTAAGGTGATTTCAAAATTGATCGATAAACAACATTTAGAGACAGAATCACAAGGAATAATCAACATCAAACAAATTTTTAGTCATGGTTTACTGTTTCAAAGTAGTTTCTCATCTCACACCTAAAACAAATTTGACTCACATGTTCAAATTAAATTAGATTTTGTTTGCATGTGTGAAATCTTTAGCCCTTAAACATGTTACCTATTTTTTTCTTTAAAGCGTAAAACAACTTTGTACATCTCCTAATTAGATCTCGTTAGAGGTTTGTGAAATTCATCAAAGCATTTTGTAATTAGCATTATGGAGGTGCATATTCATAGTTGTAGGGGGTGAAGTGTTTAAAAGTATTTCAAAATTTACGATGTTTATTAAGACAAAATTAACATTTTGTCTTAATTAAAACATAAATAATTATTTTAATTATCTTAAATTTAAAATTAAAATTATTTTAAATATTGTTGTGAAATTCATCTAAGCATTTTGCAATTAACATTATGGAGGTGCATATTCATAGTTGTAGGGTGTGAAGTGTTTAAAAGTATTTCAAAAACTTAAATTATTATTTTAATTATCTTAAATTTAAAATTAAAATTATTTTAATTGTCTTAAATTAAAAATAAAGATAAAAGTAATATAGTGACGTCTATACATCACCTAAAATAAATTATTTATTATAATTACCAGTTAATAAAAAATAAAAAATAAAAAATAAAAATAAAATAGAATGAATATTTTTAATTAATTAATAATAATCATACAAAATGGGACACCCATCAAAAATCACAAAAATGAGGCATTTTGGGTTTGGTATATATAACAATGGAAAAAAAAGTATTTTTCACTACGCAGGCAAGAAGGATTGGCGGCAAAATAGAAGAATGAGGGTAGAGAAATTTGCAGAGATTTCATTCATCTTCATTACTTCTTGATTCATTGACAATTTGGAGTGGATAGAAATGTGTTACAACCCCTTTAGCAGATACATTCAATCTCTTGTGCAAAACACTCAGGTTTCATCATCCCTCAATGATTTTTTTCTTTTTCTAAGGGTCCATTTTGTCGAATAGTGTGACCAATCATTATTTATTGATGTATTATTTTTGGATCATAAATTGTTGAATTCCTTTTGACCTGCACTCCCGCATTTAGTTTTTATGCCTCTGTAGATTGGTCAGTTGCAAAAAGGACTGAATCCACCTTCTTCAAACATGTTGCTTCCACCATAGCCAACAGGACCACCATACCCACTTGAAGTTCCTCCATAGTTGACCCCTAGGCTTGTGCCATAGTTGAAATTGCTACTAAAACCGTCAGCATTATATCCCTGATTCATTCCAGGTCCAAATGTTACACTCATTCCATAGCCATTTACTGGAAAGGTAGGGTATCCACCTCTACCCTCTAGATTTAGGGCCGTATCTATTATCCATCCTAACCCCATAGCCCGTTGAAGGACTAGAATTATATGTCTATCCAGATACATATCCAATAATAAAATTGCTACCTCAATTTCCACCTAAACCAAATCCACCAATGGGAGTCCGAGCAGGGCTAGGGGAAATCTCTTTTGGCACTGCCTTCTTAACCTCAACCATTTTTCCATTAAGATCATGGAATTTTTTTAGCAAAACCTTGTCAATCACAACTTCTGAATCAAAAGTAATGAACCCAAATCCTTTAGGCCTCTGAGTACCATGACCGTACACCCCTAAGAGCCTTATTATGAATAATCATCATAGTAACATTCTTTCTAGGTTGTTTTTCTTTAGGTACATAGCTTGTACACCAGGAATCTAATAGAAGATTTTGGTCAAAACTTGGAAAAATAGGGGGACGCTTTTCATTACAAGTTGGCCCATGTGTTCACAAGTAATTAGAAAAGTAACTCTTATATGTAACGTTGTAGGCTTGGGTGGCCAACATTTATTGGACAACTCTAGTCCATAAAATAAAAATAATAATTAGAAGAGTGACTAGAAATATATTGGTTTAAAATTTGGTGGGATCTACCTACCAATAGCGTTTAAAAATTCTTCTCTAGAGAGTGTGTATCTTGTATCATATATATATATCATATAGAATTATATATTTTGATAATTCAATTAAAAGATAGATTGTGTGCAACTCTCAATAATTAAACATATAACTAGTCTCAGACATAAAAGACAAAAGAATAAGCATCAAACTATCATAAAAATAATTCTATACAAATTCAAATTTCTTAAATGGATGCATAGGTTATGTTGAAATATTGATACAAATATTTTCCATCATTTTTGCATCAAGATGCTAATAGCTAATGCCAAATAAAAAAAGTTGAGATAATCTTAGAGATCTTTCCATATGCCTACCATATGTTGATTCCACCAGCTTGTTCATGACACACTTCATGCTTTCTAAGCACATAATTAACAAAATAGAAAATATTAGGCACTCTAGAGAAACTAGCATAGAAATATTATTTTGGTTTGGTTTAAATATTATTTGCTGGTGTATTCTATTTTGGTTTTGCTTCACTTGTTGCTTTGCAGGAGGTGCATATATGATATGGAGATGATTCCTGCAGTCTCTTCCTGCCATACCTTCTAAACATGATTTTGGTCATCATATGGTTTTTTTGAGGACATCTTATCTATTATGGCGGCCAGTATCCCTTTGTAATTCAGTTTTTCTCATAATCTGAATATTGTAAATGATTAGATGAACAGGGGAGCTTTAGTATTTTTCATTCTCTAAAAATTGTAAATTTTCAAATGTAAAGGGGGGTTTTTTATCTTTGTAATGGGGCCTACATTTTGGTGGGATGTCTACTTGACATATTGGGATTATTCTGTATAAAGATGTACTTTGCCTTGTGAGGTATGGGGGATTTTTATTTTTACCACACATATTGTGCTTCGGCTATGTGGGCTTTTTGGGTAGGCTAATATATCTTCTTTGAGCAATCTTTTGCTCCTTTTGTATATATGGGTAACGAATGAAGTTTTCTTTACTAGTTCTTTCTCCGGGAGCCCTTTGAACCAGATTAAATATTAATATAAATACAAATTTTTTGCCAAAAAAAAATAAAAATATTATTTGTGTGGAGGATAATCAATTGTTAATAGTATCTAGATCCCCCTTTTATGTACTATACAGTCGCAACTAGCATGTGTTTCTCTAGTGTAGATTCTCTAAAAAGAAAAACTAAATCAAGATATCTTAGTTATTTTAGTATGGTTTTGCCTGAAAAAGAATTGAAAGCTTCTGGCTAAGGCAGTAAATTTAAAATTATCTTACCAGTAACTTATCATTAGGTATAGTAAATTTCATTAGTATCTTTGAATAGCAAGCTGGTGTAAGACAACTCATTGATGAGTGTGTGTGTGAATTTTGTACCTAGCTATGAACACAACACTTCAGTAAAACATTAGAGGTTAGCAAAAATCAAAATATGCAAATAAGAACAATATAGCTAACTAGGTGATTTACTACCTTCTAGTAGGTGCGAGTATGGTATTCTCAGATTAGATCGAGATCAGTGACAATGTAACACCTAAACAAAGGATTTAAATGATGAAAGCAATAAAATATGAATGCAAATTAATCTATTTTTTAAATTTTTGATGCAATAAGATGAGAAAAAAAGTTAATAAATTAATCTAAATGGATTGAAATGATATGCAAATTAAGCTAACAATGATATGAAATATGAAACTAGAATGAATTGAAAACAAGATTGATCTCACAAAATGCTGATTCATAAGAAGCTTGATGATTCCTCTGATGTCAATTCACCAGAGTAAGTATGCAAATTCTGTGGATGATTTGTAAAGAGCCGAGTCTTGATTTTATAGAAATCTAGGGCTTGAGGGTGCATGGAAAAAGTCATAAATCACTCTTGATGAACTCAGGTTGATTTTTGAGTTAACAAGAAATTAGAAATAGATAACTCATAAAATCATGCAAAATCATGCAAGAACAACTTTTAACTCAAATCAGAAGTTTAGATCAACTTTGAACTCAAAATAGATGTTGAGTTTCAAAAAGATAACAACTTGAATTGATTTTCTGATTTAAAGTTTAACTGCTCTTTGAATGTGCACAAATAATCATGAATTAATTAAATAAATAAAGTGATTTATCTTCAACTTAACTGATTTTTGAAATTAAAACAATTGATTTATGGGTTAATCAATTATTAAATCAAACTTTATTCAAAAACTATATTATTAAAAATTGACAATTGACATTAATCAATTAAATAAAAATTTAATCAATTAGTCATGAGATTTTAGATTTATTGTCAAAATAAAATAATACAATTTAGGAATAATTTAATTAAATTCAATTAAATAATTAAGTAGCAGTATTAAATCTAATTAATTAAATATTTTGAATATTCAATTAATCAAACTTTAGGATAAATAGGATTCATCGCCAAATAATAATTAAATTAAAGATAATTAAAATAAATTGGAATATTGCTAAGAATATTCCCCGATGTAGAATTTATGATAAAATCAATTAGGATTCGATAATGTGTAGATGTGCCTTAGGTTAGGACTTTGATGTCGATTTCGTTCGACGTGTCGATATAGGAGGTTAATGAACCTATAGCCCATTTTTGGGGTATTACATTTTGCCCCTCTTTGAATCACTGTGCAAAGCGCAGTGGTTCAAAGAATAGTCTGTGTTTTGATATACATATGAAAATGATTTGAAAGATTAAAGATTGAAAGATATCGACCCAGGCCCAGAATGACCAGGAATCGAGATGATGCTAGCTATATCAACAATGAACCGATGATTACGAAAAAGTGCCAAAAAGCCTGATTCTGAACCTTATGATTGCAAAGAAGTGAGTGACCGATTCCAGACGTCAATGTCCTTGTATGAATCATATTGGTATCACATCCTGAACCCATCAGTTACGAAGAACCAAGGAAATAACACTAATGAACCGATAGTTACGAAAAGCTAATATAGTTTACAAGATAGATTTGGATACTAGATGAATCTGATATGCCCCAAGAGATGATAGATTTGCCCCAAGCAATGAGGACTTTAGATGAATCAGCAACGAGACGTGGTTGTTGTCTTGATTACTAAGGAAAGATTGATTGACAGAATTGAGTTACAGACAATATATGATGTGCAATGCCATGCCCCCTTCATGATTAAAATTGAATTCTGACAATAAAAGTCAGTGTTTATAATTTAGAAGCATGTTAATTGATTTGAGAAGTGGTTATACATGTCCGAGAACATGTTCTACATCGTTTAGAGGTCCTAAAGACCAAGTTTGACTAGGTTTGACCATGAGTTGACCATGGTTAACCAAGTTGAAATTTTGATAGTTTGATGTAAGATAATAAGTTAAGTTGAATTCTGGATTTCTTTGATGATTGAAGGTTGATTATACAAGTAGTGAATAATATAAACGATCTCAGATTTTGATTTTGATCCCGAAAAAGGATTCTACTTACTATTTCGTTGGAGGAACCTTCATGTGAGATTCAGCTCTTATGATATGTTTTTAGCATTTTTGAAGAATCATTTAAGCATTTAAGTTTAATTAAATAATTTGTGAGATCATGCAAACATGTAGAATGCAAAGAGATATGCAAAATGAAATGCAAACCTAAGACCTAGGACCTAGTCACTGATCATGTGTCGGTCATTCTCATCATTGAATTTTTTAGGTAACCAGATAAATCAATACAATGCCCACTAGTTATGAAACCATAGACATATGAATATCAATTTGTATGTGCATGAATCAATACAACACCCACTGGTTAGGCAACCATGGACATATGAATATTGATTTTATTTTCTAAATGACCGATTAGATATAAGCATCAAGGCACAAACACTAGGATGACCTGAATATCATGTTCATTTTGATATAGCAATTTGTATAAGCATCAAAACATAGACGTCATGATGACCAGAATATGCCTTGCATACAAACACATCAAATAGTCAAGAGATCATGCTAAATCCAATGAAAATTACCCGTAGTGACCCTTTATCATTCACATCCTTAGGTAAGACCACATTTCACAATAGGAGAACTCACTCACTCAAAAAAGATAATAGTTAGATCAAACTTCCTTGAATTTTTTAGGTATCAATGGTCAAGGTACGCATGGCCATCCAATTTGAGATAGAGGCTCTTACAGATGGACACCATTTCAATCCAAAATTTCCAAAGTTGTTAGATTTTCACATACAAGAAGAAAACAAAGAAAAGATTATGCCCTCAGTCATCACTCTCTAAATCCTGTAAAGGACATCATCGAAGAGCTTGTGGGAACAAAATATGCAAAAATCTCAATGTGAATTAGTAAGCATACAAGGAGATAAAAGCATGTAAAAAGCATAGATTGTTTTCAATTTGTGTTTGATGTTTGATTACATTGTTGTAGATGCAAAATCCTTTCTGGAGATGAGATAGACTGACTGACTCAGATGAAGCTTCAAAGGACTCTGACTGGATATGATATGTCTAAGATACATTGGAGGCCATAGGATATGACTTTAATTGCCCCCAAGTTTGAACATTGATAGGATACAGACGCTTTAGCTGATTGGTGTACATATAGACTTATTGAAAATAGGAATGCGAAAACAAACCAAGAGATATGTACAAACTAAAGCAAGACTAAAAGCTGGGAAAGACCAAGATTGTGCTGATAGATGGAGCATTTTGAAACAAGTGGCACCCGTTTGCCGGGTTTTCACCATCTTGGCAGAGATTCTATTTTTGCTACCAAGGTGCTTGTTTCCAAGTTTTCACCAAGGCACTTTTTCTTTTTCTCATTTTTTTGCTTTTTTCATTTTTCTAATTTTTTTGTACTTTTGATATTTTTTACTTTTTTTTGTGAATCACCAAGGCACCCATTGCTAGGTTTTCACCAAGATGTTCATTTTTCAAGACTTTTTCAGATTTTTAAGATTTTTTTCAAGACATTTTACCATAGACTGAATGCCTTAGGCGTAGAATTTCTTCAGATGGAGAACATTGATTGGTTCTTAGAGCTATTCTCCTTCAGTCATTGAGAGTTGATAGGCACCAGAGCCAAAAGTAGCAGTGATAACAAAGGGACCCAACTAGTTGGGTTCAAACTTCCCCTTGTGCTCTCTATGTGATTGGTTTTTAGGATTGTCTCTCAAGACTAGATCACCAACCTAAAATTCTCTGTGTCTGACTTTCTTGTTGTAACCTCTAGACATTCTCTTCTGATATACTCTAAGATGATCATATGCTGCTTGTCTACGCTCATCTAGTAGTTCAAGTTCTTGCAACCTAGACACTCTGTAGTCATCATCAGTTACTAGACCATGCATTCTGATTCTTAGTGATGGGATTTCAACCTCAATAGGCAGTACCGCTTCAGACCCATAAACTAAAGTGAAAGGTGTAGCCCCAGTGGGCATTCTGATACTTGTTCTGTAGGCCTAGAGAGTTGGATTGATCATGAGATGCCAGTCTCTTCCTATTTTATTAACTGTACGATGCAATATTTTCAATAGATTCTTGTTTGAAGCCTTTGCTTGTCCATTCCCTTGAGGATAGTAGATAGATGACCAATGTTGTGTAATCTTGAATTTGGCACATAAATCATCCAAGTCTTTGTTCTTAAATTGTCCACCATTATCTATGACTATGGAATGTGGAATACCATACCGGCATATGATGTAGTTCAAGATGAACATAGATATTTGTTTTCCAGTTGCTTGTGTCAAAGGGACTGCTTCTACCCATTTTGTAAAATAATTTGTAGCCGTGATTATATGGGTATGTCCATTAGAAGAATGAGGATGTATGGATCCTATAAGATCAAATGCCCATTGATGAAAAGGCCATTGTGTAGTGAAGGGAATTAGATCTCTCCCTAGAGCATGAATTAAGTTGCCATGCACTTGGCACTTTTGAAAGTTCTTAGCAAACTTGATAGACTCTTTCTCCATTTCAGGCCAATAGTACCCAGCCCTAATAAGTTTTCAAGCTAGTGTTAAACCATTCGAGTGTGACCCACAAATACCATCATGGACTTCCTCTAACACACGTTGAGACTCTTCCCATTCTAAACATCTAAGTAGCGTACCATCTAGACCTTGTTTGTAAAGATCATGACCAATGATGACATATCAGGAGGCATTACAGATAAGGTATCTCTTTTCATGGTGGTTGAAGGTATCAGGAATGATTTGGTCTTTGAGATAGGAGAATAGGTTTTTATATCTGGATGAATCATGACCTACAACCATGCAAATCATGCAGGTTTTAGGGGACTCATATGCAGGGTAAGGTAGTGCTTCCACCAGGAACTCATAGCGTAGCTCATGTTCAGGTTGCTATAATAAAGTAGATAATGTTGCCATTGCATCGACAACCTTATTCTCTATTCTAGGTATTTGTTCAAATGTGATAGAGATGAAATATTTCTTGAGATCATCTACCATTCTCTTGTATGGAACGAGCTTTTCATCCTTAGTTTGGTACACATCATTGACTTGATGGATTACAAGTTGAGTCTCCATGAATGTGTAATTCTGTTACTCTCCACTCAATTGCTATTTTCATACCATTCAAAAGGGCTTCATATTCAACAATATTGTTTGTATAAGGAAATTTGATTCTAAATGCCTTAGGAATGGAGTATCCTTGAGGAGTGATAAACAAGATGCTTGCTCCAGATCCATTCTATGTATAGGAGACATCAAAGAACAATTACCATTTTCTAGAAGAAAGATTCATGATAGAGGAATCTGGAAATTCCATTTGCATTGGTGTGTCATCAAACAAAGGTGCATCTGCTAATTGATCAACAATAACTTGGTCTTTAATAACTTTTATTTCAACATATTCAATGTCAAATTCACTTAAGAGCATGACCCATTTGGCTAATCTACCCATGAGGGAAGCTTTGCTTGGTAGGTACTTTAGTGGATCAATCTTAGATACTAAATGTGTAGTATGAGCCAACATATAATGTCTCAGTTTCTATGATGCAAAGACCACAGCTAGACAAGCTTTCTCAATCATTGAATAGTTCTTTTCGTATGCCACCGATGTTCTATTGATATAGTATATAGCTCTTTCCTTCTTGTTTTCATCATTTTGTGCAAGCAATGCCCCCAGTGATGTATCTGTAGCAGAGACATATAAGATCAAAGGCTTCCCTTGAATGGGAGGCATCAAGATAGGAGGATTTGATAGATATTTCTTGATATGATTAAAGTTCTTTTCACATTCCTCATTCCATGCAAAGGTCACACCTTTATGTAATGTCTTTGTAAAAGGTTGTGATATGTCTGCTAGCTGAGATATGAAGCATCTGATAGATTGAACTCTACCTTGTAATGTCCTCATTTTACTGATGTTCTTGGGAGGTTGCATCTCCATTATAGCCTTTACTTTAGCTGGATCAATTTCAATGCCCTTCTTTCAAACTATGTATCCTAAGAGCTTTCTAGAAGTGACACCAAAATGACACAGGGTAGGGATGGAGGGTCCAATAATGGATAGTCCAAACCTACAACTACCAATTATAACAACAATATGCACATCAGAATACAACAAGATAATGATTCAAAAAAAACCAAATTTCATTCAACATGCCCGGATGTAAGGCCTTATAGGTTAGGGCCAAATACAATCAAAAGTATTTCTTCTATCCCTTAGCTAGTTCAGTTTTGAAACAAATCAGCAACTGATGGAAACACTAATGCAGATCTGAACTTGAGCTCGCAAGCCTGCAAGCAATCTCCTTGTCTCCAAGCATGCAAACCACTAGCTCTGTTGTTACAATATCAGATAAACAATATGATCTTCAAGATCTCTCAAGATCAAATTATGATTCTAATCTCCTAATACCAATCTACCATCCAACTTTTTACCAAACATCTACCCAAGCCCTCAATATATAGCCAGCTAAGCCACAAGTCGGCCAGTCAGGCTTTAATTACATTATAGGTCAAGTCTGGAAGATTTAAACCAAAACTAATGCTAGAATGAATATAAATTGATGCACCTTTGGATTTAGGTCCTCACATGACCCAATAACATGCATTTAAGGTCGCAAGATCTAATTTGATCACATGGAACATCACAAGAAGAAACACCACACATTTCACCCGAAAACTGACATAAAATAGGTCCTGAGGAAAAATGGCCATAACTTTTGACTCATAATGAATTAGGAGTTGCGCCTTTGGGAAATGATAGTAATTTAGGTCTTCTTAAATTAATTAAGAGTGAATATTCCTTATGGATCAAGATCACCAACATAAACAATCAGCACCAAAACTACAAGAACGGCTCCGACGGGAACACAAGCATAAAATAGGTCCCTGAGAAAAATGGTCATAACTTTTGACTCATAATGAATTAGAAGATGCACCCTTGGGGAATGATATTAAATTAGGTCCTCTTTAAGTCCCTAAGTGTGCAAGGTCTGATTCATTAAGGATCAATATCACCACTATGCACAATCAGCCCCAAAACTATAGGAAAATACAACTCTGACGGCGAGTAAAACAACTCCAACTTTGAAACGGTCCAACCAATCCTTATGAGATCTTAGGAGAAGGTTCCAAAATAGGTCCTCAACATCATGTAATATTCACACATAATGAAACCAATAGATACAACAATTATAATGCAAACAATAGAAAATAGGAAATGTTTTTGGTGATGCAAGATTGCTCAAAGCCTGAGATGCTCCTGCATCAGACACCCCAGGTTACAAAAGATGTTCTTAATGGCTGGAAGGACATCTTCTGGGATTCAGCACATAAACCCCAAACTAGTTCTTCACATACATGTCCTCCAAGTCTTCACTTTTCATACTCTTCCACTTCTTGTTTCTTTGCCTCTTCAAGTCCTTCCTTGACAACACACATGCTTGTTCTCCATACTGATCTCCAATTCTTTCTAGATTTGAAAACCCAACACGGCTACCAAAACTTAGGTTCCTCCTACCAAATGTTGTATCCAGCAAAGGCATCAGGGAAAACTTCTTTTCATCCTTCTTAATAGTAAAAACATTTTTGACATAGTCATGTATAGCCTTGCAATCATACTGCCAAGGTCTACCGGGCAACATATGACAACTACTCATGTTCACAATATCACACAACACTTGATCCTTATATTGGCCAATCTGAAAATCAACAAGACACTGCTCCCTTACTTCTAGAGCATGAACATCTTGCAACTAGCCAATCCTATAAGGATAAGGGTGCTTCATTATCTTCAAACCAAGTTTTTGAACCATGTCCTCAACAACAAGGTTATCAGTACTACCACTATCCACAATTACATCACAAAGTTTACTTCTTGACTTGCACCAAGTCCTGAAAAAGTTACTCCTTTGACAAGGTTCTACCTTAGTACCAAGTAATGTTCTTTGAATCAACAAGTTCTCAGATCCTATCTCAGGTTCATTCAATATGATTTCATTCACCATAGCATTCCTATGATCACCAAACTTCTTTTGTGTACACTCAAAAGCTCTATGTCCTTCTCCACCATAATTATAACAAGTACCTTTAAAAATAATCCTACCTGTCTTCTTTTTCAATTCCATAGTTTTCTGTTCATCTTTAGCATTAGGTTTATCTTTCACCGAGTGATCAATCTTCTCCTTTCCTCAAGGGTTTCCATGTTGTCTCCTTTTCAACTTATCTTCTACCTTCAGAGCATACTGATAAGCATCCTCAACTGAATCAATCTTCATCATACCAATCTCATCTTGAATATTGAATCTTAGACCATTTACATACTGAGCTACCTTTTCCTTACCAAGTTCTCTGTACCCAGACCTAATAGTAAGTTTGTAGAACTCCTCAGTATAGTCTTCAATAGTCAAATATTTTTGCTTTAGATTCTACAACTTCTTAAACAAGTCAAGCTCATAATCAACAGGTATGAACTTAGCCTTCAACTTAGTCACCATCAACCTCCACCGATTGATCTTCATTTCACCTTCATCTTCTCTATCTCTTTGTAATTATTTCCACCAAAGAGAAACATGGCCTTTTAACTTAGTTTGTGCCAGCCTCACTCTAAGAGGATCTTCAATTTCTTCAAGCTCGAAGAAGTCTTCTAACTCACCAATCCAATCAATCAGAGTCTCAGGTTTCAAAGTACTAGAGAAGTTAGAAACTTCCATTCGGTAGTGATTACTTAACTAAGCTCTAGATCTATGTAGCTGACCAGCTCTATCTTCACCAGATCTATCCCTCCGGTCATCACCACTAGATCCAGTAGCTTCAAAGTCTTCAGCAGCTTCCTCATAACCATCATTAGTACCAAGATTCCTTGGCATACCAGAAATAGTCCTCACAATCTCAAAAATCATGTCATTCTTCATTAATTCCATCTCAGATCTAAAATATGATTTCACCTTCTCTATAATCTTTGATTCCATAGAATCACAAAGATCTACAATTGCTCTAGGATCCAATCTTCTTGGAGGCATCCTCAAAGATTCAAATCCAAAGCAACAATTCACCAAAAAGGTCTTGGTGTAACTACCTCAACTAGTTCACACACTCAAGATCTTCAAGCTCTGATACCACTTGACATAGGGCAAGGATGGAGGATCCAATAATGGATAGTCCAAACCTACAACTGCCAATTATAACAACAATATGCATAGCGGAATACAACAAGATAATGATTAAAAAAAAAACCAAATTTCATTCAACATGCCCAGCTGTAATGCCTTCCGGGGGCCAAATAAAATCAAAAGTATTTCTTCTATCCCTTAGATATTTTAGTTCTAAAACAAATCAGAAACTAATGGAAACACTAAGGTAGATCTGAACTTGAGCTCGCAAGCCTCCAAGCAATCTCCTTGTCTCCAAGCATGCAAACCACTAGCTCTGCTGTTACAATATCAGATAAACAATTTGATCTTCAAGATATCTCAAGATCCAATTATGATTCTAATATCTTACTACCAAGCTACCATCCAACTTTCTACCAAACATCTACCCAAGCCCTCAATATATAGCCAGCTAAGCCACAAGTCGGCCAGTCAGGCTTTAATTACATTATAGGTCAAGTCTAGAAGATTTAAACCAAAACTAATGCTAGAATGAATATAAATTGATAAGCATTTGGATTTAGGTCCTCGAATGACCCAATAACATGCCTTTAAGGTTTCAAGATCCAATTTGATCACACGAAACATCACAAGAAGAAACACCACACATTTCACCCAAAAATTGGTAGAAAATAGGTCCTGAGGAAAAATGGCCATAACTTTTGACTCATAATGAATTAGGAGTTTTGCCTTTGGGAAATGATAGTAATTTAGGTCCTCATAAATTAGTTAAGAGTGAAAAGTATTATTCTTTATGGATCAAGATTGCCAACATGAACAATCAGCACCAAAACTGCAGGAACAGCTCCAACGGGAACATAGGCAGAAAATAGGTCCCCGAGAAAAACAGTCATAACTTTTGACTCATAATGAATTAGAAGATGAAACCTTGGGTAATGATATTAAATTAGGTATTATTTATGTCCCTAAGTGCACAAGGTCTGATTCATTAAGGATCAACATCGCCACTATGCGCAATCAGCCCCAAAACTGTAGGAAAATACAGCTTCGACGGCCAGTAAAACAACTCCAACTTTGAAACGGTCCAACCAATCCTTATGAGATCTTAGGAGAAGGTTAAAAAATAGGTCCTCAACATCATGTAATATTCACACAAAATGAAACCAACAGATACAACAATTATAATGCAAACAATAGAAAACAAGAAATGTTTTTGGTGATGCAAGATTGCTCAAAGCCTGAGATGCTCCTGCATCACAAAAGCACACTTCTTAGGATTTAGTCTAAGACTAAATTTTTCCATTTTGTCTAGTATCTTGCTCAAGTAATTTAGATGTTCATCTCTAATCATAGATTTTTCTAAAGTATCATCAACATAATCCTCCATAGTTCGATGCATCATGTCATGAAAAATGGATGTCATAGCTCTCTGATATGTAGCACTAGCATTCTTAAGCCCGAATGGCATGACATTCTAGCATAAGGTACCCCATGCACATGTAAAAGTAGTTTTCTCTTGATCCTCTGGAGCAATTTTTATTTGATTATATCCAAAAAAACCATCCATTAAAGAATACATCTCAAAGCCCACAATCATGTCTACTATCATATCAATGTTAGGTAATGGAAAATCATCTTTAGGGCATGCTTTGTTTACATCTCAAAAATCGGTGCACACTCTTATTGATTTGTCTAGTTTAGAAATAGGTACAATATTAGAGATCACTTTCACATAATCAATAACTCAGATAAATCCAACTTTTAGGAGCTTCTCTAATTCAGCTTTTACCAAGAGTGCAACATGTGGATGCATCTTTCTCAATTTTTGCTTAACAGGTTTAACGTTCAGAGCTATAGATAAATGGTGCATTATAAGATCAGGATCCAACCCTAACATATCTGAATATTTCCATGCAAATTTGATCTTCTTCTTCTCTGTTAGGAATGTTGTAAATTTTTGCTTTTCTTCCTTTGATAAAGATTGTGCTACATGGATCAACTGTGATTCTTCTATTCTTCCCAAATTGATAGATTGAGTGGGCTTAATTAGAACTGGAGATCTATCCTGTAAATGACTCAGAAGGACATCAAATATCTCATCCTTAGGTGCCTCAAAGAGGTTTTCACCTTCAGATATATCTTTTATTTTTACTTTTGTAGGTTCTGAGACTACTACAAAGTGGTTTTCACCCTCAGAACTCCTTTTCTTTTTATTCTTATTCTTATTTTTCTGACTAAGATACTTGATGTCTGACTCCATCATGCTAACACTCGGTTCACTGATGGAAGTCCTCATAGGCTCAACTACATTTAGGTAGTAAGCAAGGGCATAATCATTAGGAAAGGTATAAATACCTTGGTTCAAGTTGGTGGATGTTATGTCAAGAAGGTCAGGGCATT
The DNA here is from genome assembly GCA_027943335.1 of Chamaecyparis obtusa. Taxonomy (NCBI): domain Eukaryota; kingdom Viridiplantae; phylum Streptophyta; class Pinopsida; order Cupressales; family Cupressaceae; genus Chamaecyparis; species Chamaecyparis obtusa. The sequence continues at coordinate 513,906 of BSBK01003466.1, read as the reverse complement.
GGATAGTCAAAGTGGTGAAAGATTGGGAAAGAGTGTTTACGAATATGGATCTTTCATCATTGGTCCTAACCCAACGCTTGAGTTCAAAGGTGATATTACAACTTAAGACATTCAATTCATGAATAGGCTCAATGTCATTGTGGAAATCTACTTTAGCCATCGGTGGATCAGACTCAATAAGTTCATCATTTCACCCTAGAATTACATTAGGTTGAGGTGCATATTGGTGAATAACATCAACATGCTTTTCTATAACAAGTTCATCTGGTTTTGGAGTGACTTCCCATTCATAGTCATTTGATTCATCTTCTGTTTCTTCATCTAGACCTCTAGGAAATCTAAGAACATGAGTAAAGTCAGGATGAATACCCCCAAAAGGGTTACCCTCAGATTCTAATTTGAATTCATACTTGTAGGAATCTGTCTCAGAATAACTACCACCTTCCTCTTTTTGATTGCCTTCGAGATTAGTTGGTTCTTGTGTTGCAACTATCTCTTGCTCTATAGTAGGTTCTTATGTTTCTACTAAATTAATTCTTTTTATTGGATCATCTTCAGCTTCAAGGAGGTCTTTTATTTCTTTAGGAAAACACTCATAAGGAATGAGTTCATTAGTGGTGTCTGAATCATCACTATAAGATTGTTTAGCTATTTCTCCCTTTAGTTGATTTGCTACGGAAGGCTCAATCTATTCTAATACATGCGGGGAGTTCTTGCTAAGATAGAAAGGTTTCTTCGTGTATCCTAGACCTATTGTATTCTTGTTTTCTTAGCCACGATGATCAAGAGGTGACAAAAGACCTTTACCCTATAGTCTGAGAGGTCCTTTTCCTTTATATCCCATCTTTGTGATCAATTTGTCTCCTGGGCCATATGACTTAGAAGGGATATTTGGTATTTTAGCATCACATTTTTGAACCACTTGAGATTTAGGTTCATCTTTGTATAGCCATGCGAGCACAACTTCATCCTCTTCAAACTCCTATTTAGATACTTGTTCTACAATAAAATTTCCTTTATATGTTTCAAGAGGTTCTTTAGACTCTGTTTTAGATTGTTTCAGAGTTTTCCCATAAGACTTAGGAGAGATAGGGAGAGATGTCAAAGATAAGACTGGCTCTATAGTATATTCTTCCATACCATTTTCTTTGATCTTAACCTCTTTAGCAATGTCTTCCATCTTAGATGTTGAAGCAATGTCTAGCTACTTAGTGGAAGATTCTCTATTATTGGGAACACATTTATCAACACTCTCTTTCAAGGTATTGCAAGTTGTATATAGATTAGTTGGAATCATCACCTCAACTCCTTCATAAGAAAATTTCAAACACCGATGGAATGTAGATGGAATAGCTTTCATGTCATGTATCTAGGGTCTTCCTAGGAGGATATTGTAAGCCAAAGGTAGATCAAGAACTTGACATATAGTATCTCTGATGACATGACCTGCTCTGATAGGTAGGACAATAGTTCCCTTAGAAGATCTTTCTTGCTCATCATATGCTTTGATAGTTATCTTCTTCCTGGGATCAATGGCCATTTCTGAAAATCCCAATTGTGTAATCAAGCTGAAAGAACAAATGTTTAGGCCAGCACCTCCATCTATCAACACACATTTGACATGATGGTTTTGGATCAAGACTTCTATATGCAAAGGCTGGTTATGTGGATGACTCAAGGAGTTATCATCTTCCTCTGAAAAGGAAATGTACTATGGAGATGTATGATGACCAACCATAGTCTGGAATCTATCTAAATCAAGGTCATCAAGAACATTGGATCCAAGCAGAGCTTTGTCTAGAATGGCTCTATGAGCTGGAGATGTTCGAAGCAACTCAAACATGGAGATTTTAGCATTTGTGTGCTAGAGTTGTTGGACAATACTGTATGAAGTAGGCCTCACGTCTTTAGGATTTGAAGATTTAGATGTAGCCTTCTATTTAGAAGCAGATGAAAGATTGAAAGGCACCTTAGGGACATTTGATGAATCTGGTATTTGTCCTTGTAGGTGTGCCTGAGCTTGTGATCGAGTAACTGCATTAGCTGATTGATTATCTCTATCTCTTCTTACAATTGTGATGACATTGCAATGCTTAGATAGGCATGGTTCAACCATATTGATAACATCATTGTTTCCTGAGTAGGCATAATTGACTTTAGCACCCATATTAGGTTGAGAAGAAGAATCTTCTTTACCATGTTTAGGAAATGGTTCTGTAAATGCTGTATGATTGTTATTGCTCTTATGATTGTCAATCATGATGTCACCATTATCAATTTTGTCTTGTATAATGTGCTTCAAGTGAATACAGTTATTAGTCTTATGACCTTTATTATGATGGAATTCATAGAAATCATTCTCTCTCCAACATTTCAATTTAGGTTCTAGATCAAAGACTTTCATCTCAGGCAAGTAGATGATTTTTTTGCCAATAGAATTTTTATGGAAGATTCCAAGGATTCTTCGAGAGGAGTGAATTTTCAATTAGGATCTGTAGCCCAAGGTTTGTAATCATATGACTTTTTGTTGGACTCTATGGCTTTGGCTTCAGAAGATTTGATGGTTGGGGTACCAATAGTAAGATTGAAAGCAGGTGCCTTAGATGGGGCACAGATATTATCAACAACACCATCTATGACAATGCCTTTATTCTTGTTCCAATTTTTGTTCTTGTTCTTAGAACTAGATCCAGATTCGTACTTGTCTTTTTGAAGTGATATGTCTCCTTTTTGCACAAGTACTTTCTCAATTTTGATCGCATTATCTACCATCTTGTCAAAAGATGTATGATTTTGCATTTGTAAAGGGTAGTTGATTTCTGGAACAAGATTGTTGATGAAAATTTCTAGCTTCTCAATTTTTGGAATAGGTCTAGCATATAGAGAAAATTTCTTCCTCCACGTCTTGAGAAATGTCAGGAATGGTTCTCCTGGATATTGTTTCAGATTGCAGATGTTGATCATGGTGACTGGATGTTGAATATTGTAGGAGTATTGTTGATAGAACAATTTGATTAACTCCTCAAAAGTTTTGATAGGAGGGGGTATTCTAGAGAACCAATGAATGGCTTCTCCTCCCAGAAATCAAGGGAAAAGATGCATTAAGTACGTTGGTTCGTGTATAAACTCGATAGATTGAGTACAAAATTATCTGACATGATCTTGAGGGTCAAAGTTTCCATCATACTTATCATATTTGGGCATCTCCACTCTTTTAGGGAATGGCGGCATGTACAAGTCTTTATCAAATGGAAAAGGGCATAGAGCTTCCATGAAGAACTCCTTAGGTTCCTTTTCTTTCTCAAGTTTGTTAAGTTTGACTTGCATAGCATGCATCTATTTCATAATAGCCATGATAGGAGTTTCTTCCTCATGTGTAATGATATCTTCCACATTAAAGTTTGGAGGAAGTTTAACTCCTTGATGAGATAGCTCTAGAAAGTATGCTTCTCTATCTTCCTTCAAGAAATGTTTCATCATTCTTTTGAAGTCATCATCGTTTTGATATCGAACAATTTTAGAAGGTGTAGGTTCTTGATCCATACCGTGTTGAGATTGGTGTCCTTGAGACCCATGATGTGTCCCTCCATGAGACATGTTAGGAGTTTTAGGGCTCCATGGATTAGATTGAGGAGGGGTTTGTTGATTACCTCCGTGAGTTGATGGAGGGGGTACATAACTAGTTTTCAATCAAAAATTGCCAAGACCGTCGTCTTTGTAAAGACCAAAATTGTAGAGTTGTTGAAGAGTTGGGGCCTGGAGAGTATTCAGAGGTATTGTATGGGATACCTCTCCAGATTTCTTGTGTGACAAATCTCTGGTTTCCACCATTAACCTTGGGTGAAGCAAAAGAATAAGATGAAGACAACTGAAGAATGAATTGATTCTAGAAGATCAAATGACGCAACCTTGTCAAGATTGAAGTGATTAAAGAATAGATTGGACATAAATGAAGGATACTATGTCACAATAGTGTGGGTAAACACCCAACAGATGGCGGGCACGAGCTCACAACACTTAGTCGTTTAGTAAAAAGATTGAATTTTGAAGATAATTTTGACAAGGTTTTGACACAAGATGAAAAAGACTCAAATCGATAAATTAGAAGGTTAAATCAGACTCAAGTGACCACTTTAGGAAAATGAATGTATTCATTATAGGTTCTGCTATGTTCCTGACATAATGATTTGTTTGACAGATTCTGGAAATAGGCTATAAAATTGGATTTCTGACAAATTTGACCAATCTCTGACAACTTTGACTTTGGCTTTGATATGAGTTTTGAAATTTTAGGATGACTTTTGACACCAGAAAGGATTTTTTCTTTAGATTTGCAATTTTTCAATTTTTAGTACCAGTTTGTTTGCAAATTTTTTTGTCCAATTTTTGAAGATCTGTGTAAAACTGTCTCAAGTAACCAAGAAGATATCAAGCATGCAAAATAGCAAGCAAGGAAAGCAAGCAATCATCTGAAAACAATGAACAAGGGCAAAAGTAACCTTGTGCATGAACAAGCAATAGTGACTTATTGTGCTAATCCCTAGAAGTGCTAATTGTGTATGTTCCAAAAAGTTTTTCAATAACGCACATATTCCTAGAAAAATAATTTTTTTTTGGCCTCACTAGGGTTTGTAGTAATGGTCTGACTCTGCAACTTTTGTGATCTCAAGAGGGCGAACTCCAATCCAAGTGCACTGGGGTTTTGACACAGTTCGAGAAATTAATCAATCAGGAGCTGCTAGGGAGATCTGACAGCCCAACAAGAGACCACACTTGTGAAGATTTCCTCCACAAGGACATTTATATAGCGACTGTTGCTACCACGACAAAAATGGCTATTACCGCTTGAGGTTTCATCCACATGGTTGACCCAATTAAGGGAATGTCCACTATGGTTAACCCTCTCTAAAGGTGACTCACAAAAGATACCACAGGGGGACTAGATCAGATTCAAGGATCTAGGTTTCTGGTACTATCCAAAAAGGAATAGAGCATAATCCCTTAACCTCTTCACTTCACCAAGACAAAGTAGAAAGATTAATCCGACATGCTAAGACCAAGATTATCTCACAAAGATCTATGACATCAACCGCTTATGATATATCAACCTCTCCGGAGAGAGAATGTATCAATCAAAAGTTGAAGACACACAAATCTAGTAGAACATGAGACTTTCTCAGTACCTTCCCTACCTACAAGGGGATCCTTCATCAAGAGGAGCTTCACATGAATAAACAAGCAAAAGAATCTCAATCTCTCAAGATCATCCACAAATAGTGTTCATAGGGCCTATTTACTATGTGTAACAGATATGCAAAAAGCAAATCTATGTTCGTTTTATAGCCCAAAAATTGAAGTCTGATTTATGAAAGCAGGAAAGGCACTCAAGCTAGACACATGAGATATTCATTTTATGTCCAAATTGAAATGTTTTCAGATGTAGTAGAATACTTGAATTCCCTTGCAACTCGCTTAGTAGATTTTACCTGATTTTTAGCTTTGTTAAGCAATCCCGTGCAAGCAAGCCACAAACTCTCCGACAAGAAAACAAGCAAACAAGATATGCAACATATATTCAACTTATGAAAAACCTAGGGTTAGATCTAAAAATCAATTATTAGGAGCAATAATAACCAACAACTAATCCAAATGACAACTCATATCATTCATTGAACCATGTGAAAAATAAGTGCATACCCATCACAAAATTTTATTTTTTGTTGCATTTGACCTAGTCAACAAGATCTAATTTTTTTGATATCATTTCGGCCACAAAAATAGAAATAAAAAATAGAGACCCCTACTAAAAAATAGAGAGATTTCCAAAAATGTAAAAATTTAAGAAAAATCTCTTCATTTGTGCCCTAGAGATCTATTTTACCAAAATAGATTAGTTTTTGTAAATTGACTATTTGAGCCATTATATTGCATCCAAATTTAAAACATAAATGATAGACCCCCTGTAGAATTTAAAGAGCTTTCCAAAAATGTAAGAATTTCTGAAAAATATGCTGATTTGTTTCAAAAATTAATTTTTTCTAGAAAATAAAGAAAAAATTATTAAAAATTCAAAACATCTTAGAAAATTATAAATTTTTTATTGAAGCTTCCCTGATATGTCTCCAACTTGCAAAAAATATTTTTAGACTAAAAATCCAAGCCGTTTGGGAGATAAAATTAAATCTTTGAAACTTTAGGGTTTTAGCTCCAAAAAAAAAATCAAAACCAGCATGTAAAGGTGGGTTGCCCCACGGTGGGTGCCAGAAATGTGTGTGAATTTTTTACCTAGCTTTCAACACAACACTTCAGTAAAACATTAGAGGTTAGCAAAAAACAAAATATGCAAATAAGAACAATATAGCTAACCAGGTGATTTACTGCCTTCTAGTAGGTGCAAGTATGGTATTCTCAGATTAGATCGAGATCAGTGACAATGTAACACCTAAACAAAGGATTTAAATGATGAAAGAAATAAAATATGAATGCAAATTAATTTATTTTTTAAAATTTTTGATGCAATAAGATGAGAAAAACTGATAATAAATTAATCTAAATGGATTGAAATGATATGCAAATTAAGCTAACAATGATATGAAATATGAAACTAGAATGAATTGAAAACAAGATTGATCTCACAAAACACTGATTCGCAAGAAGCTTGATGATTCCTCTGATGTCAATTCACCAGAGTAAGTATGCAAATTCTGTGGATGATTTGTAAAGAGCCGAGCCTTGATTTTATAGAAATCCAAGGCTTGAGGGTGCATGGAAAAAGTCATAAATCACTCTTGATGAACTCAGGTTGATTTTTGAGTTAACAAGAAATTAGAAATAGATAACTCATAAAATCATGCAAAATCATGCAAGAACAACTTTTTAACTCAAATTAGAAGTTTAGTCAACTTTGAACTCAAAATAGATGTTGAGTTTCAAAAAGATAACAACTTGAATTGATTTTCTGATTTAAAGTTTAACTGCTCTTTGAATGTGCACAAATAATCATGAATTAATTAAATAAATAAAGTGATTTATCTTCAACTTAACTAATTTTTGAAATTAAAACAATTGATTTATGGGTTAATAAATTATTAAATCAAACTTTATTCAAAAATTATATTATTAAAAATTGACAATTGACATTAATCAATTAAATAAAAATTTAATCAATTAGTCATGAGATTTTAGATTTATTGTCAAAATAAAATAATACAATTTAGGAATAATTTAATTAAATTCAATTAAATAATTAAGTGGCAGTATTAAATCTAATTAATTAAATATTCAGAATATTCAATTAATCAAAATTTAGGATAAATAGGATTCATCGCCAAATAATAATTAAATTAAAGATAATTAGAATAAATAGGAATATTGCTAGGAATATTTCTCGATGCAGAATTTATGATAAAATCAATTAGGATTCGATAATGTGTAGATGTGCCTTAGGTTAGGACTTTGATGTTGATTTCATTCGATGTGTCGATATAGGAGGTTAATGAACCTATAGCCCATTTTTGGGGTATTACAATGGGTAGCAATTATTTGTGTGGAATATTATTTACCCATGTTTTGATTATGAAGAATAAAACTCAGCATTCTGTGAGGTAAGAAGTTATAGCAGGTTGTTCTCTCAAACATTTTGATCAAATATGCCTTTCAGTTATTTGACTTGAGATTTGAGGGGATACCCTTTGTTCTTAAACTTTATTCTATTTTATGCAAGACACTTTGTTACAAGCTTGATGTACAATTTAGTCTTTTGTGTGTGCTAAGAAGCTAGGCTTGGTAACACGATGTGAGCTTTGAAGGTGTCAGATGGAGTGGTGAGATGTGGCATGCACTTTTGAATTTTGACATCAATCTTGATATGTACAATTTTTCCTCTGCTCCCTTGCCAACTTGGAAGGCACCATTCAAGTAGTGCACTAAGGCACTGAAATGAGTGTCAATGGACTAGAGCATTGGTGCTATGTGATTTTACAATTGTGCTACATTGAAGCATTGAATTGCCTAGGACAACCAAGGCAGGAAAAGTAAGTGTGTGGACTATTGTGGCTTGGTTTGTATTATTCACCCATTGGTTATATGTAATGGCTCCCATGGTGTCTCCAACAATTTATGGAAGTTAAATCTGAAGTTGCTAAAATATTTTTCACTCAGACTGATCAACATAGACCTTCCTTGACTTCTTTGAACAACTCATTTCTCTATGACAGGTGCACATATCTGGTCCCAACAATTGGATCACTTGGTGTAATCTAGAATAGATTAGGATCTAAGTCTATAGGATATCATATATTTTTCTTGTTCAGGAAATGGTGAGAAGGATGGCTTGAAGAGTTCTTTAGTGAATGCTAGATGAAGGATAAAGTCTAGTGGTAGATAAAAACAAAACATTCTCACTACTTGAGCATAGTATGTTATATGCACCATTACAGGTTGATCTCATGGTGTGGACATTTGAACTGTTATTCTTGAAGGTGCAACTAAATCTTATCACTAAACTTGAATTCATGAGTTATGTGATGTAAGTCATAGAGCATTTTTCTAGTTTTTTTTATTGGTGTAATGACTCAAATTTAGTAAGGACAAAATGTGAAATACAAGCCCAACAATGTGTTTTCATTAATAATAGAAACACTAAATAGTGAAGCAACATATCCCAGCCTCCTAGTGTTTTCATCACACATAAAACCGGACACAAACATTTGTACTCGTGGAATATATTTGTAGAAAATGCACAAATAGAGAGATGAAATCTTGAATTACAAAGGGTGGTACACATCTTTATGTGGCTTAACCACATTAGTGAGCTGGTACAAAATATCATAATTAAACCATTAAATTCCTTCAAGTATTAATCAAATGAAATAGATTCAATATGGAAAGCATTTCTCTTTCTAAAACATAAAGACTATTTCCCAGTAAATAATGCATCTTTTACTGCCCTTATTTTTAATTAATTGAACATGTGATGTTGAAAAAGGTAGGGATTCTTTTTCTACATTCGTAGAATCATAAAATAATAATCTTCAAAATTCAGCAAAATATCCTCTCAAGGATAAAAAAAAATCTCATAAAAATCATTGTTGAAGAAATTTTTTGTTCATATTATCTCATTTTAATCTATTGATGAAAATAGAATATGATTTGCTCTATTTTGTTGTAGAGTAAAGAAGAGGCAAGCCACTCACTTCCACCTCAGCCTGGAAAGTAGTAGAAAGGATCACCAAGGTCACCATGATGTGGAAATCTTTAAACTAGGTCAGTGATTTGCATGACTTTGAGAATGCAAGCTTTTAATTCTTTTCATGCTATTCAATTTGGTGAAAACATTTTTTTCTTTGTGATTACTGTGCAAAAAGAATAAGCCAGAATAATGCAACTTCAAGTATTTGCATCTCCTTAATTTTACCACAAACTAATCCATGTATGAAGAAAAACATATTGAAAAAAATCTGAAACCTACGTGTTTTGTTGCAACCCTATCTTTTCATTGGTGGTCTTCATTGATTGATCACGAAAATGAATTTCCTAATGTATTTCCATTACATTTACTGTCCTGATTAAGACTTGATGGAATACAATATGATGGCAGGTAGCATAGATTGATTCATGTAAATCTACACCAAAACATCAAACTCGGTTACTTGGGGAGGCACTTATAATTTAATGCCATATAAAGTTGTGTTGGGAACATTAGGGGCCTAAGTATTAGTAGTAGATTAATTTGAAGGGAAGCCATCCACTCCCTCAAATTCATATTGCAGGGGAACAAAGGTTATTGTTTTTTGTTTGCAAAAGATAGATGTACTGCCCAACTTTAGTTATTTTTACACGTGAAATAGTTATTTAGGAAAAAAGGTAGTTTTAAGGTATTTATGAGGGACACCTATAGGCAACAGAGTTTTAACTTCTTTTTAATATGTATTTTGGGTGTCATAAGGGTTCCCCTTTCTAATTTTCAGAGTAGTCATTAATAAAATGTGCAGGGAAGGGCATTAATAGTTGTATTAGTCAATTCTGCATACTCTTATTCTACCTGATAGTGTGTACAAGGAAATGTACCTTCATAGAATTAGTATCATACAATAAATCAAATAGAGACTAAATAAACCACAATTAATACTCTATTTAGCAAATAAAGTACCATTAAGCATCCTATGGTTCTCTATCTAAGAGTGTTAATGTGAAGCTCTCAGCAAGCTACCGTTAATGACAGTCCTAGAATGAGAAATGATAATGATAAACAAGTTAAATTGTTCAATTCCAAATGAAATACAACTAATTAGCCTTAATTTTCCTTTCTAGCTATAAAATGCAAGAGGTTTGATGAAATTCTAAGATGTGTGGTTATGAATTATGATTGATTTTGGTCTTCCTTTTATAGATTTATGCAAGGGTAGGGGGTGTAGTTGTGTTAATCATGATTAAGCTTTGGTTGAGTCTTTGGTTCTACGCTTTGAAGACAATTTAAATATTGTGTCCTCAAAGCTTGGGACAAGTAGACAAGATGAATGGACAAGATGCTCTTTCACTTTGAGTGATTGAGATTGAATTTGGCTTGATCCATGTGAATGCCTTTCTCAAATCCTATTGGTTGATTGAATTCCCTCCCCTTTTGGGTTGTTGAGAGAAATTAGGATTTATTAAATGATTGTGTACAAGGAAATGTACCTTCATAGAATTAGTATCATACAATAAATCAAATAGAGACTAAATAAACCATAATTAATACTCTATTTAGAAAATAAAGTACAATTAAGCATCCTATGGTTCTCTATCTAAGAGTGTTAATGTGAAGATCTCAACAAGCTACCATTAATGACAATCCTAGAATGAGAAATGATAATGATAAACAAGCTAAATTGTCCAATTCCAAATGAAATACAACTAACTAGCCTTAATTTTCCTTTCTAGCTATAAAATGCAAGAGGTTTGATGCAATTCTAAGATGTGTGGTTATGAATTATGATTGATTTTGGTCTTCCTTTTATAGATTTATGCAAGGGTAGGGGGTGTAGTTGTGTTAATCATGATTAAGCTTTGGTTGAGTCTTTGGTTCCACCCTTTGAAGACAATTTAAATATTGTGTCCTCAAAGCTTGGGACAAGTAGACAAGATGAATGGACAAGATGCTCTTTCACTTTGAGTGATTGAGATTGAATTTGGCTTGATCCATGTGAATGCCTTTCTCAAATCCTATTGGTTGATTGAATTCCCTCCCCTTTTGGGTTGTTGAGAGAAATTAGGATTTATTAAATGATTTTAATTGATTTATTTAGCCATGTACCCCTTGAATGGGTTGAATTTGATTTACTTCAAAACTATACAATTAATAGAATTAATTGCACTTTGATTTGATTTCACTTGATTAAAATGCTCTCAATTTTGATTTATCTTGAATTAAGACTTGATTTTAATTTTGATTGGTTAAATGTTTGATTCAATTCAATTTCTTTGATCTTGTCCTTGATTTGCCTTGATTTTGTTACTTAATTATCTTTGTCCATTTTCAGGTGATTACAAATGCCCCTCTTTGAGTTGATGTGTGAAGCATGTTGATTTAAAGAATACCCTGATCTTGCTGATGATATGTCCTGATTTAACTGATAAAGGTCCTGATTCTATCGATGGTCAATCTTTGATTTTTTTTTGATATTACTCGATGGTCGATTCTTGATATCTGATATGAGATTGATGTAGATTTGATTGATTTAATAATCTTGATGTTGTTTTAATGATCATTTTGATTATTGATCCTTGATATGATGCTTGATTTCGATGAAAGATTATGATGAGATACCTATTTTGATGATTGATTTTGATTTGATGCCCCATTCGATTGATTTATGATTTTTTTTTGATAAAAGCTTTTGCTTTGATTTGATGATCATTCTCCTGTTACAATGATGATGTTGCTGATGCTGATTATCCGATGGTATGCCCCCTCAGGAAATGAATCAAAATGATTTTGGATGATTTGATTAAGATTGAGAAATTTTGATTTATTTCCCGATATAAAAATTTGGAAATGCCCCAATCATGAGAGAATTTGATGAGAAAAGATTTGATTGATAAGATTTTGATGCTCTAGATAAGTTGATGATGGTTTGGTATTGTTTGATGTCAGTCATAATCACTTGGTTGATGTTGATGTCAATCTGATAGGATAAGTTGATGGGTTGATATTTTACTCTCAAGATCTAGAGAGACAAAACAATACTTTTCTTTCCTTACGATCTAGAGTTAGGAGATTTGATGCGCTCAAGATGAGCAAATGGATGATAGGCTAACTTGATTGATGTTAGATGATCAATTGGATGATGTGACTAATTGATATTTGATACATGATATGATTAGATTTTTTTTGTGATATGGATTTGATTGGATGTTCTCATGATGCAAAATTAAGGATTGGTAGAAGGGTCATATGTTGGTGGAGGTGCATGTATAGATTTAGGTGATGGATAGAGTTAGGTTGCCCCTAGTTAATTAGAATGATTGATTATTGACTAATTTCCTTGATCAAAGATGAGATTCTCTTGATATTTTGAAATAGGTTCTTCATCAAATATTGGTTTATCATTAGGATATTCTTGATCAAATATAGGGTTTTCATGATATTCTTTTTGATCAAATTTTGAATTATCAAAGATATGGTGTTCATGATGTTTTTTTGATCATAGAGGTAAGGAAACAATGTTCTTAATGAGAATTGGTTGGATAATGTTTCCATTTCTTTTTCCATTTCTTGAATTCTTGTGAATAGAATATTGTATCGTCTTAAAATGGAAGCACTTCCATGATAAGAGCATTTATCCCTCTTAGTGAGTGGTATGGGGTCATGTTAAGTGACTTGATTGGGTCTTTGCATGTATCTAGTTTTCTCCCCCTGTTCTACTTCTCTCTCCACCTGTTTTCACTTTATTATTGCATTTCCTAGCATTCTGGATTGAGGTCCTGAGGTTTTTGACATCAAGGTCAAAGATGACCTTGAGGGTCAATGATGACCTCAATCCTAACCTACATCAGGGATGACCTCAACCCTGACCTAGGTTAGGGATGACCTCAACCCTAACCTAGGGCAGGGTCTACCTCGTCCTTGACCCAGGGTTCAAATTTCAAGGTTCCATGATTTCTGGGTGTTGGGTTTTAGAAATATTTCTTTTCCCACTTCTGAGTCGGCCATTTTGGGTTTTGGAATGGTAAATCCTTAAATTGCATTTAATATGGGTCTATTTCTAGGGGTTAAGGTTAATTGGGATTTAATTCTCCAATGTCAGCCTTCTCTAGAAGATTGTGCCCTAGATCATTATAAAAGGAAGCCTTCCTCTCTCATTTCACACATCAAGTTTTGCAATCAAACATCCACCTTTTCATGATCAAGTTCTCAAGTGCAAGCAAGAAGGAGAAGGAAATCAAGAAAGCATTCATTCATCCTCAAGCCTAGCATCCATTCAAGCATTCAAGCATTCCATCAAGGAGATCTATTGTTAGCCATTGAAGGATTCAATTTATTTGGAGCCCCCTTGAAGATTTCTCCATCCACATTCATCCAAGCTTCCTCATATGCAAAGATCCATTCAAGATTGGTGTTGAAGATCAAATGCTATTGATTTGAGACATCCTGCATACTTCTACATTCATTTGGAGCATCCATACTTGTGGATTCGAGGATTCAAATCCTCTACAAGGACTTCAATATAAGCAAGGTGAATAGTTCCATTTACTTTGTTTATTTACATTACAATTTCAATTCAATTTCAAGGTTAATTCCTAAATTGGGGTTTGACCAAGGCAAACCCCCATACAAATAACAAAAAACCTCTTTTTCTTGCAAGTACAGGTGTAGGACTGCGGATCTGAGCTTGGATTTGGATATCCTTTTTGGTGAACTTCCGAGATCCGCGAACAAAATCAAAGTCAACTTTTAAAATCTTGAAGTAGTCTTTGACCTTTTATTGGGGTCAAAGACTACCTGCTGCCAGAAAGACAAAAGTTTTCTGGGTTTTCTTCATCTCGACATTTCCAGCCCGAAATAGGTTGTATAATTGCCTGAAATTGCACATAGACATCATAAATTAGCATTTTCTAGATTTACCCTATTTTGAGGTTAGTATTGGCCTTTCAATTATTTCAGATTTCAAACATATACCATTCATAGAAAAATATAAGGTTTTCTTCTTCATTCATATTCTCCATAGATTGATTCTTTTGTGTATTGACCTTTTGGTTGATCAATATGGATCTCTCCTTTGGGAATTTGGATTTAGAAGTAGATCTCATATTTCCCCTATTCAATTAGGTGATACCATTTAATCTTATTCATTTTGGTGAACCCGACTAGCTTACTCTCTTTCTTTTTGATGTTAGATATCCCTTTATATTATCTTTTTGGTATTAGATTTCTCCTTTGTGTTAAATCTTGCATGCTAATTAGATTTAAAAAATACAAAAAAATTATAATTTTTTTTTCAAAATACAAAAATATTCATTTTTCTTAGTTTAGTTCATTTTCATTTGCATTGGTTTATGAGCTTTACTACTACTAGTCCTACTTATAACATTCTAGTTAGAAGAAGTCGTAGACTCATGGGTGCCTTGGATCTTGAATCTTCCTCTCCTTTCCTTAGGATCCTGGATGATAATTTGATTCTTCATGATTCCAATCCTATTATGGAGAAAAACTCTTCTCACTCATCTCATGATGAGGATGATGCTTTAAGAGTTCCTCCTAAACAAGTCCAAAACTTTCAAATGAACTTGATAAAATGGGTAATTGGCTTATTCAAGAAAACCATAATCAAGATTCTATTCAAGCTATAGAGGCTCTTAAGAAAGTTCTTCATGATAGTGATCAAGGTGTTAACCTCTTGCGTGGTATTACTCACCTTGTGCATTCAAATGTTAAACTGTTAGCTTGTGGTGACTAATCAGGAAAGTACTGTACACTTTTCCTCCCGACCTATAACTCATTCTAACCCTAAAGCGGGAAAATATTGTATAATATGGCTTAGGGTTAGGGATTTTTTACGATGTATGATTTTAGTACTTGCGGTAGAGTTGGGCTGTAAGGGATTACGGATTGTAATCAGGTTGTAATCACTGGATAATAATAATATTGGACTTTCTGTTGGTGGACGTAGCCCAGGGATTGGGTGAACCACGTTAAATCTGTGTGCCATTGTGTTCTATTCTGTGTGGTTTATTATTTTCTGATATTAGTTATATTTGCACATAATTGTTATTTC
The DNA here is from genome assembly GCA_027943335.1 of Chamaecyparis obtusa. Taxonomy (NCBI): domain Eukaryota; kingdom Viridiplantae; phylum Streptophyta; class Pinopsida; order Cupressales; family Cupressaceae; genus Chamaecyparis; species Chamaecyparis obtusa. The sequence goes on along the minus strand of BSBK01003466.1, from coordinate 498,652 downwards.
TGCCTTGTTAATCCTAACATAAACCTCTAGCTCAAGAAGCTCAAGACTTAGGGTTGATTCCTCCTATCACTAGTATAGAACCCTCTTCTAATACTTTACCTAATGTTCCTACCTATACTCCTTCTTTGGTGATTGTGATGGTTCCCTCGGTTCCTATGAGTATTCTTCCTATGTTCCTTCCTACATCACAACAATCATATCATAATGTTCCTTTTAATTATTCCAATCCACTTCCAACTATAGTTCCTAGTGTTCCTCCAGTTGTATCTTCCATTCCTATAGCTTCTTACACTGTACCTAGTGTTTCTAATGTTTCTATTACTCTTATTTCCTCTAATGATTCAAAAATCATCAATTTGGTTCAAACTGTGTCTTCCTTACAACAACAACTTGCTTCCTTAACTCAAAACAAGTTTAGTGTTCCTACATGTGACATGGGAAGTCCTTTGTCTCGAGACATTATGCATACTCCTATTCCTCAGCAAGTTGATATGCCCCATCTTGAGAATTACATTGGAAAAGGAGATCCCGTTCATCACGTTAAATTTTTTCAAATCCTTTGTAGTGATTATGCTCATGACCATAGGATTTTAGCCAAACTGTTTGCTAGAACTTTCTATGACAAGGCCTTACAATGGTATTGTTTCTTGCCTCCTTATTCTATCGATTCCTTTCCACAACTTGCCAATGCCTTTGTTCAACAATTTCAAAATAACATTGGCCCGCAAGTGTCTTTGACTGATTTGATGCATTGTAAAAAAAGTGCTAAGGAAAAATTAACTGAATTTATTGGTAGATTTAAGCATTTGCATGCTTAGATTTCCTATCCTGTTCCTGATATTGATATTCAACGTATGTTTATTTCAAATTTGCAAAAGGATATTAGAGATAAGATTCTGCTTACTGAATTTACCTCTTTTCAACAACTTTGTGCAGTGCTTCATCATTATCAATTACAAGTGAGTCAATTTGAGAGAAACACTCTAATGGATCTTGTTCGAGTTGATATTGCTCCTAATCCAAACAAATTTAAAAAATTCAACAACTATGTCAAGATAAACAAACAAGAGAATGCAGTTGCTGATCAAGTTGATGTTGCATCTCACAATTCCACTTCTGCATCCACTACTTTTCGATTAAATTGTATGTTTACTCCTCTTTCTGAATCTTTACATTCTGTTATGAATAGGTTGTTAACTGCTAATATGATTACTTTACCTCCTATTCAACCTCTTTTACCCACTACGATTGCATCTAAATCTTTTGATCCTAAAGCTTTTTGTCAATATCATCGTCAGAATGGTCATGATACTAAGAAGTGTTATTCTTTAAAACATAAGGTTCAAGACTTAATTGATTCTAATGCCTTATCTGTTGATAATCTTGATGGTAGTGGAAACAAATCTATCTCTCCTTCTAATCAAAACCTTCAAATTTATATGAATCCTTTACCCACGCATGATACTAATACCATTGCTCAGCCATCTTCTATGGAAATTATGTATGATTCAAAGATGGATGATCTTAATCATGTTGTTAATCAAGTGGAGCATGTTGGTCAAACTGTATCTCCACATTAATCTCAACCTCAGCTTCAACCTCAAGTTCAATCTCAACCTCAACCAAAACCTAAACCTTGACAACAACCTAATAATAAAAGACCTTGGGAACTTTTGATCACCTTTGATGATTCTGAGACTATTAAATCTCCTGATGGTCCCCTTTACATTTATGCTAGGATTTCTCAGAAACCTACTCATGGTTTTCTTGTCGATCCTACATCCTTAGTCAATGTTATTACTGAAGAAAATCTTTTTATGAAAATCTTGCAACATGATTCTTATGATACATTGGATGTGTGGATTCAAACTTGTAATGGTTTTCTTTATGCATCATTTGGTTCTATTAACTTGCCGGTTGAACTTTGTGGAAAAATTGTGAACACTACCTTTGTTGTTGTTCCTACTTCTGATTAGTTTCAAGTTAAGCTTGGTTTGTCATGGTTAAATGCCATGCATGTTGTTGCTTCACCTATCCATAAATGTCTTAAATTTTTTCATGATGAAGAAGTGAAGATGGTTAATCATAGTTTATATCGACCTTCTAGGCCTATTGATTGTGCTACTCTTGATTTCTTTTGGCCTTCATTACCTAATTCATGTCCTCCTCGACCTAATAATCTTTTCCATTCAGATCAAGCCTATAAGCATTGTAAGAATATCAAATTAAGTGTACCTCCTATGGATCTTAGTCATGGTCTTTTTCCTACACCTTTTATACCTCCTTTAACTATGGCTTCTGGTTCTGTTAATCAAGTTCCTACTATTGCTGATAATTCGATTGATCTTCCTAAAGAACTTGTGAAGGATCTTGTGGTTGTTCCTCCCAGTTCTCAACCTATTTCAAGTAAAGAAAAATGTAATCAATCTACTAATGAATGTTGTAAGAAGCTTTGTGCTCATGCTAAAGCTCGTAATTCTATTCTTCAAAGATATCTACCTTCTTCGGATAAACCTATGCATGATGAAGTTGTTACTAATAATGATGTTAAGATGCATGATTATGATGATTCTATTTGTATCTTAGATCCTATTTTGATTAATCTAGATGAAGAAGATACTCTTGATGATGTTAATGATGAATATGAGACTATTGACATTGACATTGATTTACCTAATATGCTTTCATCACAATTGACTATTACATCTAGTGTCAAACATTGTGATTCTCAAGAGGATCCTTGTTTGGAACTGGCTATCATTCCTACTATGTTGGATGTAATCCCTCTTGCGAGTTACCCACCTTCCCTAAATGATATACAACGAGATGGGGAGAGTAGGTGGCATGCTTGATTGGCTTGTCCTTTGTGGTAGCTTTGTTGTGTGTTTGCCTATTGTATTATGTTTCTCCTGTGATGTGTTTGCTAAATGTTGTTAGATTCTTTTATACGACCCTTGTTACTCAGTTGGTGCAAGGTGATAAAGGAATCGAACCTATTGTACAATTCCTCTATATGTATCTCTATTCTTCTATATGTTATTTCATGTTATGTTGTACTTGTGCTATTGTTCATAAATGTTTCCTTGTGTAATCTGCTTGGATCCAAGATGTGGTAGCACTAATTCTTTTTGGTCTCCATTTCATGGTTTGAAAAGATTCTTCTTTGTATATCTTATGTGATCTTTCCTCCTTTGTGATTGTAGTTCTACTTTCTTTGGGGAATGGTGTCAATTCATTTGCAATAATATCATATATATATTATCTTATGATCATACGGACCCCACGGTAGGTAGATCCCTTCTATTTTCTCTGTATGTTTATGTGGTATTTCCCTTGATTTTTCTTTGTCTGGGGGCATCTCGTAGTGGAAATGTAATCAGTGGAGTTGTTTATGTTTCCGTTAAGGCCATTGCTCCTGTAAAAGTGTTAGCAATAACTTTAACGTGGGGGCATACACTCTTCTCACCTATTGCACACACACACTTTTCAATACACATATTATTTTTCAAGATACCTTTTCTCCCTTTTTGGATTAGCGACTAATCCTTAAAGCATGGATTTATATTTCAGGATCTCTTGATCCCGCCTGTTTCAAATTTTTTTGATCCCTTAAGGTCGGAGGTGTCCTTAAGACTGGATCTCTTTTGCTTTTGGTTTTATTCTTATGGAATAGAATATTCCTAAGGGTGAATCCTTGATGGGTTGACTAGTGAGTAGCCACATTCACTAGGTGGTTCAATTCCATCTTTCGAGTTGTGTCGTTTCCTTGTGTGGTTCACAATGGGACATAAGTTCTCATTGGGTGAGATAATCACACCCTCTCTTTCTCTCTCTCTAGATATTTCTATCTTATTGTGATCTTGGAGTTGACAAAGACTCGAGTCCCTGGGGGCTTGAGGTTTCTCTTTGTCCCTTTGATTATGATAATATTATCTTTTCATTTTGATCTCCTTTACCAAGAGTTTGCATCGAGTCCATACTCTTGCTAAAGTGGGGGCTTAATGTATCATCTTAAAATGGAAGCACTTCCATGATAAGAGCATTTATCCCTCTGAGTGAGTGGTCTTGGGTCATGTTAAGCAACTTGATCAGGTCTTTTCATGTATCTGGCTTTCTCCCCCCGTTCTACTTCTCTCTCCACCTATTTTCACTTTATTTCTGCATTTCCTTGCATTCTGGATTGAGGTCCTGAGGTTTTTGGCCTCAAGGTCAAAGATGACCTTGAGGGTCAATGATGACCTCAAACCTGACCTAGGTTAGGGATGACCTTGACCCTGACCTAGGGTGGGGTCTACCTCATCCTTGACCCAGGGTTCAAATTTCAAGGTTCCATGTTTTCTAGGTGTCGGGCTTTGAAAATATTTCTTTTCCCTCTTTTGGGTCAGCCATTTCAAGTTTTGGAATGGTAAATCCTTAAATTGCATTTAATATGGGTCCGTTTCTATGGGTTAAGGTTAATTGGGATTTAATTCCCTAATGTCAACCTTCTCTAGAAGATTGTGCCCTAGATCATTATAAAAGGAAGCCTTCCTCTCTCATTTCACACATCAAGTTTTGTAATCAAACATCCACCTTTTCATGATCAAGTTATCAAGTGCAAGCAAGAAGGAGAAGGAAATAAAGCAAGCATTCATTCATCCTCAAGCCTAGCATCCATTCAAGCATTCAAGCATTCCATCAAGGAGATCCATTGTTAGCCATTGAAGGATTCAATCTGTTTGGAGCCCCCTTGAAGATTTCTCCATCCACATTCATCCAAGCCTCCTCATATGCAAAGATCCATTCAAGATTGGTGTTGAAGATCAAATGTCATTGATTTGAGACATCCTACATACTTCTACATTCATTTGGAGCATCCATACTTGTGGATTCGAGGATTCAAATCCTCTATAAGGACTTCAAAATAAGCAAGGTGAATAGTTCCATTTACTTTATTTATTTACATTACAATTTCAATTCAATTTCAAGGTTAATTCCAAAATTGGGGTTTGACCAAGGCAAACCCACCATACAAATAATAAAAAACCTCTTTTTCTTGTAGGTACAAGTGCAGGATTGCAAATCTGAGCTTGGATCTGGATACCCTTTTCGGTGAACTTTCAAGATCTGTGAACTAAGTCAAAGTCAACCTTCAAAATATTTAAGTAGTCTTTGACCTTTTATCAGGGTCAAAGACTACCTATTGTCGGAAAAACAAAAGTTTTCTAGGTTTTCTTCGTTTCAACATTTCCAACCCGAAACAGGTTACAAAATTGCCTGAAATTGCACACAGACATCAGAAATTAACATTTTCCAGATTTTCCCTATTTTGAGGTTAGTATTTTCCTTTCAATTATTTCATATTTCAAACATATACCATTCATAGCAAAATATAAGGTTTTCTTCTTCATTCATATTCTCCATAGATTGATTCTTTTGTGTATTGACCTTTTGGTTGATGAATTTGGATCTCTCCTTTGGGAATTTGGATTTAGAAGTAGATCTCATATTTCCCCTAGTCAATTAGGTGATACCATTTCATCTTAGTCAAATATTCTTTTGAATCTTTATTGTTAATTGATGTAGACACCCAAAATTGGGCAGGTGTTTTAGAATTATTCAAATTTGCAAAATCTTAGTCAAATGCTCTAATTTTCATCAAAATGGATCAAATCAATTTTAAATGGACATTTATTAATCAAAATTGGACAAAATAATTTAAATCAAAGAAAAAAATCAAATCATGACATCAAATAATTAAATACAAGCTTAAAGGGATCAATCACACTATATAATTGATTTTAATCAATTAATTGTATAGTTTTAAATCAAAAATCAAATTGAACCTATTCCCTTACATGGCTAATTTAATTAATTGATGGGATTTAATTAATCCTAATATATTTCAACATAATTTGAGCAACCAATAAGAATTGAGAACACAATGCACATGGATCACTCCAAATAGTTGAATCTCAATCACTCATTTTCAACTTTGAATCTCAACCACTCAAATTTGTCTACTTGTCCAAACCTTTGAGGCAATCATTTAAATTGTCCCCCCATTTAAAAACATTTCAAAGTTTTTGACTCAACCAAGGCTAAACCATGATCAAGTCACTCTACCCCCTACCCTTGGGATTTTACTATAAATAGAAGTCATTTTGAGAGCATAATATACTAGAAAATTCAAGTGCATAGCATCATCACTATAGGCAATTTGAGAGCAATTGAGAGCAATTGAGCAATATTTTGAGCATTTGGAGAGAAATTGAGAAATTTGAGAGCATTATCATGAGCATTTGAATTAATCTTTGTATCATTTTGAGAATTGAGAGCTAGATTTAGGCATTTATCATAATTTCTCATTCTAGGATTGTCACTAGTAGAGAATAAGGCTGAGAGCTCTACTTACCAAGCTTAGATAGAGAACCATGAGATGTTATGGATGTTAAATGTAGTTCTCTAGATTAAATTTCATTGTATTTTCATAGAATTGTTGCTAATTGTCCTAATTTCATGAAGGTGTAAACACTCACACACAAATGACATCCACCGTGGGGCCTTGAGCCTCATTACTCTCATTTTTATCAAGTTTTTGTGTGTTTTTGGCTTCACTTTTATGTAAATTTTGTAGAAAATAGGAGAAATGCCACCTACGAAGGATCTAATGACACTCATGAACATTCTGACGATGCCTATTAGATGTTGACTGATGCCTACGAGATTCCTTCTATTCTATCTTTTCTTCTTCTGATGCCTGCAAAATAAAGTATTACGCCTAAGAGTGTAAAGTGTCACCTGAAATTTGAGAAACAACACCTATTAGCTATTCTTTTCCACCTGTGATAATTTATCTTATGCAATTTACAATTATTTTTCACGCTCAGAAGCTTAAGTTTTACGCTTAGTGATTTTTAAAAGTCACTTGAGTCACTAGAAAGTAATGCCTATGACCTTTAAAATAATGCTTAATAGCCTTTAAATGATGCCTATTAGCTATTATTTGCCGCTTATGAGACTTTAGCTTACACAATTTGTAGTTATTTGTAATGCTTAGAAGCTAAAGGTTTACGCTTAGTAGTTTTGAAAAGTCGCTTGAGTCACTGGAAAGTGACGCTTGCGAGCTTTAAAATAATGCCTACTAGCTTTTAACAGACGCTTATTAGCTGATAAATGCTTCTTAGCATTTTCTATTTAATTTTGTTGTTAGATCATTAAATTCTATTTTATAATTCTTTGTCTGTGTTTTTCCCATAGATGAGAAGACACATGAAAGTACAAAAATTGGAAAGCAGAGTTACTCAAGAGTGCAAAGAGGTAAGAAATCAAAACAAACGTCTAAAGGAAATCCATACTACTGCAATTTTAGATAGTTTGGAACTAGAAGAAAAGCTTTACAAGCATTACACTAAGGTGTTGGATGCTTATTAAAAGAAATTTCCTACTTTGAACTAAGTTGTTTGCATTAAGTTGTTAAAATTTTCTTTGCAAAATCTTGTCAAGAACACTTAATTGCATTTCAATTTGTTCCTTTTGGTTTCCTTCACTTTGTATGGTTGTGTTGACTAATTTGTTGGAGGAACCAGAATGGGAATGATAGCCACTAGGTGAGTAAGCAAATAAACATCAAAAAACTTCAAAAAAGTGCCTAGCCTTTGCTAGCTACAAAAGAGGTATTTTTCATATCAAGCTTGCATTGCTTAAATTGTTGCTTTTCTTTGGATCTAGCTTAATAGGAAAAACCTTACTATTGTCCAAATTGAACAAACATTAGGCATATGCTCTCCATTTTGTGAAGTGGATAAAAAATCCAAATGTGAGAGTTCAACTTGGTAGAAAGAAAGGGACGAGGAATTAACCAAACATTTCATTTATAAGAATCTCCTTATCAAGAGGTTGAAAAAGAACAAATTTTGCTTGAAGTGTTTGGAACAAGGAACAACAATAGGGATATGCTCTTCACTTTCTAAGTGAACCAAACTCCCAAACTTGTTGAACCAAGTTTGATTTCATGTCTTTCTATATATGCTAGATAAATTAGATCTTTAAAGGGCCTATCTCCCGAGAATTGCCTTACGAGGACGGTGAGAGGGAACAACCCAAAGTGGGAGACAATCGCTTTAGCGGTGATACTATTCAACCCACTATAAACAAATATACTCTTCCTTAATAGGAGAGTGACTAGGTTGTGTGCAAGTATTCTTCACTTCCTCTAGTAGTCCTTTGGATTGCACCAAATCATGCTTTCATGCGTGTGGGAAGCCCACAAGTGGGTAAAAGAACTTGACATGATCTAGAACGGAGGTGTTCATTAAAAATCCTATTAAATAGTAATCTGCCTTTTAGAGCCAAATGTGTTTAAAAGCCAAATCTGACCCTAGGTAGATTGCTTGGAAGATATTCTTGTTTATACTTGTGAAAAATGATCGAGAACATACACTTTTAGTGTGATTTTAGGGATATGGTACAAATTTGATGTGTGTGTTGTGTTTGTACTTTATTTTCAAGCAAGAATATTTTATAGATATGATCAAATCACTTTTAAAAATCAAAATTTACAACCTGATCTGCAAAGTGCCGCCTACACAGAGAAAAACCGCTTATACATAGTGAAGTTACGCCTGTGACTATTAAAACAATGCTTGTAAATGATGAAGTCACACCTCTGACATTTTAAGAAATGCCTGGAAAAAGTTAAGAAACACCTATCAATAGAAAAAAGATGCTTGCTCTTTGCAGAGTGCCACCTAGGCAAATTCCAGTAATCACGTGTTAAGTTTTAAGTCACGCCTGCACATTGGCAAGTGATGCCCAAAAAAGAAGAAGGGAAAACATCGGATATTTCTTAGGGGTTTCAAAAAATTTGGATTTCATATCAGAATACCCTTTTGGATGTTCTATTTGTTCCAATATTTCACCTCGTAAAAAATCCCGGTTTTGAACTTTTTTGAAAATTTTGTAAGGATTTGGCCACAAGCAAGTGAGATAAAGCCTATTTTCAAGAGATTTATGCTCATGCTGGCTTTCACTCGATCTTACTACATAAAGAAAACCTTGCAACCAGATGGAATGTATATAAGGCAAGAACTTCCTTTTTTGAGTGACACATTTACCTCCCCAAGAATACCATAAGAACCCATCCAAGGGGTAGAAACCAACATGACTTTTCCTTTTGGCAACTCGGGTTCAGATCAACCAACAACAATGGAGGAGGAATTGATCCAAACAATCTAGGGTCAAATAACAACAATGGAGGAGTAGGAATAGACCCTAACAATCAAGGAATTAACAAAACTAACAATGGGGGCAATGGTGAACCAACTGCTCAAGATGCAATCGATGAAAAGGTTAATGAATCCATACAAAGCCCATACTTCATGAAGCTCATGGAAAAAGTGTTAGCAAAAGATAAGGAGAATTATTTTCTAGACCTAGCTCGAGCAGGTCTTAAACTCCCTCATGACTATGATGTCAATCAACTTAAGGAAAAGGAAGTTGAAGATAGTTCGATTGATATCGTGAACAAGCAGTTTAAATTATTCCAAATGCAATTGGACACAATGAAGAAAAGTGGGGCTCCAAAACCCTTTTCAATAGAGGCATTGTGTCCTTTCCCATTTGACAAGAGTTTAATCATGATACCATTCCCTAGTAATGTGGTCTTTCCTAAGTATGACAAATACGAAGGAGCATCTGATCCCCAAGATCATTTAAGGGAATTTTGTGCATTGAGCTTGGAGTTCATGCATGACACTACTTTATTAATGAGGTTGTTTCCTAGAAGTTTTGGAGGCATGGCCATGGAATGGTTTTCAAAATTACCTTCGAGCATCTAGACTTTTGAAGAGTTAGCTGCTAAATTTGTAACACATTATTCATATAATATCAAACATGAAGTTACAATGATTACCTTATGCAACACCAGACAAAGAGAGGGAGAAGGGTTCTTACTTTTCTTACAAAGATGGAAAGCAGTATTTGCTAGATGCCCTTGAAGTGTACCAAAAAAGGAAAAGATGGACATCTTTATAAATAGCTTGAGTAATGAAATGAATTATCAGTTGAAGTTGCAATGTCCTAGGTCTTTTCAATATCTTATTGAAAATGGAGTGACTACGGAGGAGGTATTGGTTAAAAGTGGAGAACTAAAGCTATACAAGGATAACAAGAATCACAACAACAAAAATACCTCCAACAACAATAGCAATCAAAATAAGAATCCTCCTAAAAACTATAACCAATTTGGTTTGAGGAACAACAACAAAGGTGTAGTCAATGATGGGGTTGTTGATGCTAATAATTTGAAACCCACTCCTTTTACTCTCACGAGAACACCTACTCAAGTGAATAATGTAGATCAAGCCCCCAAAGTGCCTTTTAACAAAAATACCAATAATAACAACTTTAGCAACAATCAAGGGGTTAATAAGCCTAATCCATTCCTTGTACCATCTCCCAAGAGGACATTCACAGCTTTGGGTGAACCCCTTGAGAATGCATTGAGAACTCTCATTGCTAATAAGATTATTGATTTACCTAGAGCTCAACCATATGAACCACAAAACAAGCCCAATTGGTGGAAGGAGTCTAGTCATTGTGAATACCATAGAAATAGAGGACATACAACAAATGATTGCTTGTAGTTGAAAAATGTGGTACAAGATTTGATTGACAATGGTGTGATCCATATAGAAGGGCCTCAAAACAATGAAGATCACATGACATTTAAGCAACCTTTCTATAACCATAATAAGGGTGAATCTTCCAATTCAAATGAACAAGGCAAAAATAATGTCAATTTTGCTTATCGTTATGATAACATTGTCAACACATTATCCAAACAGGAGCATGTTGTCAATGTTGTTGTAATCAAGGAACAACCCAAAAAGGAAACATCTTATGTTATCACTAGGGGGAAAGTTTCAAGGATTACCTTACAAGGGGTTGATCCTAAACCTATTGGTCCTACACCAGCAAGTATTTTGGCTAAACAAACATCTACAACAACAAATCCATATAATTGGGTGGACCAATTACAAAAGACTCCGGCGCAAATTTCTATTTTGGAGTTGTTAAAATTATCTCCAAATCACAAGGAGATCTTACAAAAAGCCCTATTGGAGACTAATGTTCCTATTAACTTGGAGGAAGAAAAATTTCAAAACATGGTGGGACACCTCATTGCACCACATTGTCTCTCATTTTTAGAACAAGATGATATGTCCATCACTCATCCTCAAAATTTTCCGTTGCATATAGATGTCCTCATTCAAAGACATAGGGTTAAAAGAGTTCTCATAGATGGGGGAGCTAGTCTTAATATTTTCACTTTAAACCTTGTTAAGTCCTTAGATTTATCTGAGTCTTCTATTTATCCTAAGAAGCAAATTACCATTAAAGCTTATGATGAGGAGGACAGGTCTTCAAAAGGCATGATTATCTTACCTATTCAAGTTGGGCCTATAAGAAAGGACACCATATGTCAAGTTCTAGACATGAAGTTAACTTATAATATCTTATTGGGGAGGCCATGGATACATGAGATGCAAGTGGTTCCTTCTACATACCATCAATGTATCAAATTTCCACACATGGGATAAGAAATCACAATTGGAGGGGATTCAAATCCTTTTCAATATTGTAACATAGTGAAGCCTCTTCATGAATTATTTATTCCTCATAATAGAGAAGGGATTGTTCCAAATACTACCATTGGAGAACCTAAAGGTGATAATCCTAAGTTAACATCAAATGTTACCTCTACCTCAAACCCTATTCAAACTAACTCAACTACATCGACTAAGGGAAAGGAAAAAGTGAGTTATGAGGGTCCAAGTTCAAATGAGAATTCAGGCAAAACATCCACACTATAGGTAGAACGTTCTAAACCTGCCAAAGAGAAGAGAGACAAAGCCAAAGAAGACCACTATAACCAAATGAGTGAGATGATGTAGAAGTTCAAAAAAGAATGCAGAATCAATTCTAAAGGAGTAGGGGAATATTCTGTTTCCCTATTTGATTTAACTACTTCCCCAAAAACACATGGAAAAACTTCCAAGGTGCATCCTCCTCACAAATACAACTCTTATTTTGTAAGAGAGAGTGACAAGTCAGCACTTGAGAAAGAAGACGATGAGGTTCTACAATGGCTTTACAAAGATGAAAGTGATACTTCAAATAACCCCGTGGAAAGAATTCAACACATCAATATCCAAACTGATCAATATGGAAAGGGGTTTGAAATTATGCAAAAAATGGGGTATAAGGGAAGAGGACCCTTAGGTATGAGAAATAGAGGTTTGCTTGAACCTATTGAATCTTCTTGGAGATCAAAGGAAGAAAAATCAGGAATAGGTTATCAACACAAAGGAGAAAGTTCTAGCCCTATGCATGATTTTTATGAAAAAGTGAACATGGTAGAGTCCGATATTGATAGTGATGATTCCAGAGAATATGAGTGGGATTATTTATCTGAAGACTCTTTCCATGACAAAGAGATTGTCATAATGAATTCTTATACTAATGTTCCTAAAGAACAAACTCAAGATAGTGAACATCTAGAGATAATTCCTACATACATACAACTCGATCCATAGGAATCTAACATAGGGAAAGCACACAATTATCCATGGGTAGGTGAACCTTGGGCACCTTCGTGGTTGGATGATTTGAATGGTAGGTTTAAACCACATGTCTTCTTTCCTGTAGAAGTCTTAGAGGATTCAAGTGAAGAAGACTTCGATCCTTCTTCCATGGATCATCTTGACCAAGCTCATGTTATTAACCTTAACAATACAATGTATGAACCATCTAACAAGGTCATGTCCTTAACCCCAGCCAATGACAACTTTCCAATTGAATCTTTATCCTTAATGCATCCCGAACTTATTGATTGGGATTTAATCGAACCAAGTAAATTACTATACTTTCCCAATGACCAAGCAATGACACAATACCTAAATGTGGTTGAGCCCTCTTCCACAAATGATTTTAATCCAAATGTGATGAGAAAGGAAGGGGTCCAACCTCTTAATCCAAAAGAAAAATTGAAAAAAAGTAAAAAATTGAAGAGTTCTAGTGGTGAAAACCACCATGTGGCAGTACTAGAACCAAGAAAAGTAAAAATAAAGGATGTTTTCGACGGTGAAAACCCAATTGTGGCACCCAAGGAAGAGAGTTTGGATACATTACTAGCACATGAGGAAGAAAGATCACCAATTCTTATAGAGCCAATGGAGAAAGTCAATATTTGAAAAGAATTGGAGCCCAAATTCATACATTTAGTAGCTTCACTTACACCTTTAGAGAGAAAGGATTTCATCAAAATTTTCCAAGCAAAGCAAGTGAATTTTGCATGGTCCTATGATGACATGCTGGGATTAGATCCAAACTTCATCATGCATCACTTGAATGTCAAACCAAGGGTTAAACTTGTCAAGCAAAAATTGAGGAAAATGCATCCACACATAGCTCTTCTAGTTAAAGCAAAATTGGAAAAAATGTTAAAGGTGGGGTTCATAAGAGCATTTGCTTATGTGGAATGTATATCAAATATTGTACCAATTACCAAGCATGACAAATCCATTCGCGTATGTATGGACTTTCGAGATCTTAATCTTGCATGTCCCAAAGATGACTTCCCATTTCCAAGTATAGATGCAATAGTGGACTTAACAGCTGGTCACTCCATGTTTTCATTGATGGATGGTTTTAGTGGATACAACCAAATTAAGATTGCACCTGAAGATCAGGAAAGACAACATTTACATGCCCTTGGGGAACTTTTTGTTGGAATTTAATGCCTTTCGGCCTCAAAAATGCTGAAGCTACTTACCAAACGATAATGACTACCATTTTTCATGATATGATGCACACCTTTTTAGAAGACTATGTAGACGACATATTGGCTAAGTCACATCAAAGAGAGGATCATTTAAAAATTCTTGAGAAGATATTTACACGCTTGGAACAATTCAAAGTTAGGCTCAATCCAAAAAAGTGTGCCTTTGGTGTTCAATTTGGGAAATTATTAGGATACATAGTTTCAGCAAAAGGCATTGAAGTGGATCCTGAAAAGGTTGAAGCAATCATGGACATGGAAATTCCTAGAAACATTAGCCAAATGAGTTCTCGTCAAGGAAAACTTCAATCAATAAGGAGATTCATTTCTCAACTAGCTGAAAAGTGTCACTCATTCACTAGATTGCTCCACAAAGACACCATTTTTACATGGGATGAAGAATGTGACAAGGCCTTTACTTTGTTGAAGACTTACTTAATCAATCCACCAATTCTAATGCCTCCTATCAAAGGAAAACCATTTCTATTGTACATATCAGCAACTGAGAGGTCTTTAGGAGTTCTTTTGGCACAAAAAGATGATCAAGGAAAAGAGAGAGCTATTTATTATTTGAGCCGAACATTGATTAAGTATGAATTAAACTACACCTTCATGGAAAGAGCATGCCTAGCTATTGTATTTGCTTCCCAAAAATTAAGACACTACATGTTGATGCACAAAGTGAAGCTCATTGCAAAAATTGACCCTTTGAAATACTTGCTTAGCAAAACTGCCTTAACGGGAAGAATAACAAAATGGGTCATGGTATTAAGTGAGTTTGATATTGAGTATGTGGATAGAAAGGCCATTAAAGGACAAGTGATAGCAGATCACTTAGCTGAAAATCCATTGGTTTCTACACATCCTATTCAAGTGGAGTTTCCTGATGCAACAATTATCAATATAGAAGCTAAGACATGGAAATTGTACTTCGATGGATCATACACACAAGGAGGTTCTAGAGCTGGCATATTGTTGATTACCCCTAAAGGGTATACTCTTATTCCCATGCACCAACAACATAGAAAAGTATGAAGCTTTAGTCATTGGTATCAAGATGGCTTTAGAATGGAATATTACCGAGCTACAAGTGTATGGTGATTCTCAATTAGTGATCAATCAAGTCAATAATGAGTACAACACTAAAGATGAAAAGTTAATACCTTACAAGACAATGATTGATGCTTGGAAAAATACTTTGTGTTGATAACTTTTGAGAAAATTCCAAGAGAGAAGAATAGAGCTACCGATGCAATGGCCACCTTGGCTTCATTACTCCAAAAGCTTGATCAAAATGAAAGGTACGAATTCTTGGTGGAGGAGTTGGAAAAATCAGCATTTGACCTTCCTGATACCCAAATTATTGCTTTACTTAATGGACATGACTTGCCTTGGTACGGTCCTATTTACACATACCTTAAAGACCAAGAATTACCCTTAGACCAATCCCAAGCCCAAAAATGCCACTTCATTAGACAATCAGCTCATTATATTATCCTTTTCGACACACTGTATCATAAGGGTCTTGATGGAACTTTACTTAGATGTCTAGAGGAAGAAGAGTCTAAGGTAGCTTTACCCGAGGTCCACGAGGGCATTTGCAGGTCACACTCAAGTGGGTTAAAATTAGCTAAGAAGATCCTTCGCATGGGGTATTTTTGGAAAACCTTAGAAAAGGATGCTTGTTATTTTGTTAAGATATGCACAAAATGTCAATATAAGGGTGATATGATACATGTACCAGCTCAAGAACTACATCCTTTTGTTACACCTTGGCCCCATTTTATCAATGGGGGTTTGACTTGATTGGTGTGATTTATCCACCTTCATCTAATGTGCACAAATACATTATCACGGCTACAAAATAATTCACTAAATGGGTAGAGGCCGTTCCTTTGATCACTACTATAGGAAAACAAATCTCTATGTTCATCTTTAATCACATCATTTGTAGATATGGTATTGCTCATGCCATAATTACCGACAATGGAAAATAATTTAAGAACAAAGATGTGGATGAGCTTTGTGATACTTTTCATATTCCCCATCACTCTTCTTCCAATTACTATCCACAAGGAAATGGACAAGCTGAGGCTACTAATAAGAATATCCTTAAAATCTTCAAGAGATCAGTGAACAAATTAGGAAGAGATTGGCACATACAAATCAACCCGGCTTTGTGGGCTTATAGAACTAGTATCTAGACACCTACATGAGCTACACCATATTCATTGGTTTATGGAGCCGAAGATGATCTACCTTTGGAGGTTGAAATCCCATCCCTAAGAGTATCTTTGCAAGGATTAGTAACAGATGAAGATTATAGGGTTGCTTGACTTCAACAATTGGAATTGTTAGAAGAATATCAAGCTAAAGCCTACGAACATTTGAAAGTGTACCAAAATAGGATTTCAAGAAACTATAATGAGCACATTAAACCAAGAGTCTTTCAAGTGGGTGATTTAGTGCTAAGGGAGAACCCTAAAAATCAGGCAGAAAGGGAAAATAAGGGTAAATGGGAAGCAAATTGGCTTGGTCCTTTTGTCATTGTTTCTTCTTTTGGAACGGGGACTTACAAATTAGCCAATTGTGATGGGGAAGAATTACAAGAGCCCATTAATAACATCCATTTAAAAAGGTTTCATACCTAATCAGATGAGAGAGTATTAGAAGAAAGAGTATCAAATGAGTGTGTATCTGATGACTCAAGCATCACTTTTGTACATGAGAAAATCAAAAAGATCATAAACATTGAGAAAATTTTAAAATCCAAAAAAAAATGAAAAAAGAAAAAGAAAAAAAATAAAAAAAATTGAAAAGTAGAAAAAAAAAATGAAAAAGAAAAAAAAGGTGCCTTGATGAAAACCTAGCAATTAGGCACCTCGGTAGCAAAAAAAAAGCAAAAAAGCAAAAAAGAGCAATAAACCCAAAAGGTGAAAACTTGGCAATCAAGCGCCTTTTGTTCCCCTAAGTCTCCTAGTTGCATGTGTACATATTGCTTTTCGATCATCTCACTTGTAAATCTTCATTACATCCGTCATTTGTGCATAGTCATAATAAAACCTTTCAGCTGCATTGTTGAATTTTAGATTTCCTATTGCCCTAAGTTTGTCACACGATCACATTTATCACTTGGGGGCAGGAAAGGATTGGATTTTTGGTACAAATAGATTCAATAGTGCTACTTTCGGTCGAACATCAGAGGAATTATTAGTGTTTCAGAAGAGAGAGATTTTTATTGAACCTTTGATGGATATCATTGTTCACAACCAAGTATTTTGATCCTACAACTTGATCCTTGAACTTCATTGACTTTATTATTCAGGATTAAAAATTGACATTACTTAAATGATCAGAATGTTTGGAAATTCTATCTGAAAATCTTGATACATTGCAAAACACTTGAAGCTTTTTGATGATCTTTATTGGCTTTTTATCATGTCTTTTTAGCTAATCGATGATGTTTCGACTAGATTGGCAATGATGGAGACATGATATTATTTTTTTGTCTTTGAGTGATTGTCTTGAGGGAGATCCAACAACTTATGGGAATTCGTCTAACGATATGGTCATCAAAGAACCATCAAGGACTTCCATATAAGGTGGAGGGTTGACCTTTGTTTGTTTACACAAACATATACCTTGGCTATTTAGATCTTCCATATCTTAATACCAAAATCCAATTGCAACATTAAATCCGATGAAACCAGTATTCATACTCCCATAGTTGGTTATTCAACTAGTGAGGGTTGTACTAGCTCCTAAAAGGTTACCAAAATCAATATAAAGTGGTATTCATATCATCATGATGTGGTCAGTGATGGTTGTACTTGCTTTTTGGTCCTAGAATTCTCAATGATGAAAATATTTCTCTATGGCATTTCTTTGCTAAAAGCTAGTGACAGATAGTGGCATTGCATTGCATTGCATTTTCATGTTAGATTAAGTGCATAGTTTGTAGTATTTTTCCAAGAGAAAGGGGGTTTAGTCATTTATTATCTTGATCAATCATTAAGGGGGGTATAATTAAACACTTTATCCTTGGTTCAAATCAATAATGTGAGGTTATCTTTTGAATTCATTCATAGCATTACTCATTATTCATTATCCTTATATCTGAAAAGAAAAAGAAAAAGATTCATTACTCATTACTCATTTGCATACATTTAGTTAAGGATTGCATTTTAAGAGTGGCATACATAAAAAAATCAAAAACATAGTGGCATTCATTATTATCCATATTTCCATAATAAATAATTTGCATCCATACATTGAAAATTAGAAAAACATATCAAAGTTACATTATCATTTACATTCATTTATCTATATCATATATAAGATACATTACATCCATAGCACAATCAAAAGTAAATGCATCATAAACATCATATAGAATTGCACATAAAGATAATCTCACATAAACACATCATGAGAATCAAGGAAAGTCCATAATCATATAAATGTCCATAACATCAAAGATCCATCAAATCTGTATATCAAAGATACAATATCATCGACAAAATGATGCATGAAAGTCTTGATCAATAAAAATCATCTGTTAGATTAGGTGAAATACTAATCTCCCATGAACACCTGCATGCATAAACCTGTCACATGGAAGAAGCAAAGAACAGAAGCAAGAAAAATCTATGGAGGCCAAAAAGCCAGAGACATCTTATGGACATGCAAAGAAAAATTTCTATTATGATCCAATAAGTGAATTATCTAAAAAGAATGTACAAAGGGTTCAACCATATAGGTGAACAATAAAACCCTAAAGCTATAAAGCAAAAAATAAAGCTAGGTTGCACATTATAATTAATAAATATATTAATTATAATGCACCTAAAAGATAGCTTAAGTAAATAGAGTAATAAATGACTTAATTAATTAAACCAAAGTGATTTAATTAATAAGCATAAAGTATGATTACTCTAACACCCCCCCTTAAGCGTAGCTCAAGAGGGAAGCTAACCTAGCACAGCTATGAAAGCAGAAAATGCAAGAAAGAGCAATGGGTCCCGGCAACAATGCCTGATCAGGTACCCAAGTACAAGAAATAAACTAGATGAAGGAAACAAAGCCTCCAATCTAGGGAATGTCCCAAAGAAAGGAACAAGAAAGAGCATGAAGCATCTCTGAAGCATGAAGCTGCAAACACTGTCAGAAGAAACTGCTGGAACCCCCACTAAAATAGTGCATGACCAGGTAGAGAAGACAAAGTTTGAAGAGTTGATCAATCGAAGAGGTGGCCTCCAAAAGCAGGAATGAATGAGTGTCTATATAGTAGATGATCCATCTCACCGAAATGCATAGGTGCCTAGCCACTGCATCCGCCTAGTACATAGGAACAAAAACTGTATACGTAGATCACTCAATCGAACCAAGAAAGCAATAGAACCAACAGGTGAACCCCCCCCATAATGCTGAACAGGGAGAGGGGTGACAGGAACACTGAAATGCAATGCCAGAAACATCTGCAAGAAGAAGAATCAGGAACACCAACAGTGCAACAGAAGTACACGCACAGGATAAAGGGCGGTGTCGAAGAAGAAGAATAGATCTTTTGGACACACAACATGGGCTAATGTCATGGAAGGTACACTCACTTGACAAAGGTGGATGAGCACAAAAGGTAAAACATCATAACCCCCCATGACACTTTATAACTGAGTGCGAGTACAAACAAACACAAGGTGTACAAGATCCCAGATATGCAAAAGTAGGCACTTTATCTCAGTGCATTTACAGAAAAAAGAATGCAACAGAAGAGAAGCATACAATGCTCAGAAGTCAGAAAGAAGAGTGAGCCAGAAGAACAGAAGAAGAGATCCCAGGACCTGTAGAACCCAAGTAATCCGCCAGAGTGCGAAAGTGAAAAACTCAGAGGAGAGAAAAACTGAAGCAGAATCTAGATAAAAAACCCCTGCAACTGAATAACTCATAGAACCAGCTTTCCAATGATATATGGTGAGCCCAAAAATGAGTCCGGATGAGCGAGATATGGCTCCCGGAAGGCAAAAAATAAACATCACCTTTGACAAAAAAAAAATACTATCAAAATAATAGATCCAAAAATCCTAACCTCCATAATCGGAAGAGCTCAGAAAGAGCTTTTCGACGATATAAAGAAGTCCAAAAAAGACCCCCGTATGCTCCAGATAGAGCAAAAAAGGCCCAGGTACCCTTAAAAAGCACCAAAAAAGAGTTTTAAGCCCTTGGGGCTGGAAAAATAGAGCCCCTGGGTGCATGGCACACGCAGGGGGCTAAACCCAGAGCCCTTGGTCACCCATGTGACCGCCGCAAAGGCCCGCGGGGCTTAAAAACCCACCGGGCGGCCCAGGCGGCGGCGCGGCCAGTGGAGCGGTGCAGGGGCCGTCGGAGCGGAGCGCGTAGTGCAGAGGAGCTGGGAGGAGCTGGCGGAGGCCGCGAAGGAGCCGTTGGCGGGGGCCGCAAAGGAGCCGAGCGGCGAAGCTGGCGGAGCGGTGGCCAGGCCGGTGGCGGGCGACGCTGCGGGCGGCGACGGAGCTGAGCGGGGGCCGTCGGAAGCGCTGCCGGAGGAGCCGGGGAAGCCCGATGGAGGCGCTGCGGTGGAGGCCGCTTGGTGGCTCTATGGTGGCTGCTGGGCGGCGATTAAAAAAAACATTGCATGCGTTAATTTGAACACAAAAAAAACCAAAAAAATGATTTTTAAAATATTTTTTTCTCGGTTTTCGTGCCCGTACGGCACTGAAAACTAAAATTTTTTTGCCTCAGAGCCACGTTGTCCAAAATGGACAAGTTTTATATGGATTCTGGGGTTTTGGGGTCCTCTGAGCTCAATGGAGATGTCTATTTGAGCCCAAAGTGACCAGAACCAAAGCCCACCTCTAAATCCACACAAAAAAAACTCTGAAAACCTAGAAGGCCTCCTGTTTCTGGCACGCTTCAACAAAACACGAACAGCGAGTAGCAAGATTGCTCTGATACCATGTTAGATTAGGTGAAATACTAATCTCCCAAGAACACCTGCATGCATAAACCTGTCACATGGAAGAAGCAAAGAACAAAAGCAAGAAAAATCTATGGAGGCCAAAAAGCCAGAGACATCTTATGGACATGCAAAGAAAAATTTCTATTATGATCCAATAAGTGAATTATCTAAAAAGAATGTACAAAGGGTTCAACCATATAGGTGAACAATAAAACCCTAAAGCTATAAAGCAAAAAATAAAGCTAGGTTGCACATTATAATTAATAAATATATTAATTATAATGCACCTAAAAGATAGCTTAAGTAAATAGAGTAATAAATGAATTAATTAATTAAACCAAAGTGATTTAATTAATAAGCATAAAGTATGATTACTCTAACATCATCAAGGAAAGATCCATAATCAATCATCTCAAGATCTTGTAGGGGCACCCGCTCCATCACTTGTACCTGATCCATCTGGTCCCTTGTCACCTAATCTATCTTGAGTGGGAGGAGGAGTCTGACTAGTACTAGCAATACTTGACATCTAAGCCATCATAGTCATAAACTAATGCATCATAGTAGCTACTTGATCTAGTCGGCCAACCATTGCTGTCAGACCTGTCTAATGAACGCACATCCTGTCTCAGAGAATCTCTGCTAGGAGAAGCCTGTGAAGTTTGACCCATATCCTAAGGCCCACGTATCTGAGGAGGCACCTGCTATGCCAAAATTTGTCCATGTTGTGCCATTGAAACCTACTGTGACTGTACCAAGGGCTCCTATCCTCTGAGAACTTGTCTCGCAGCATCAATGCAAACCTGTCATCTAACTCTTTGCTGTCCCCATACTACTATAGCTCTAGGCTATACAAATCTAGGTCCTTGTCCCTATCCCTACTGAGTCAGTCTGACATCCATATCCCTGGCCCTGAGGTGACCACCTTGTCCTCTACCTATCACCATGGGAGGTCTTTGTGCTCTACGAGCTTGGTGTCATCTAGGTTTATCCGCACCAACCCCATCATCATCTCCACCCTCATCATCTGATCGCTCATCCCTATTTGGGATTGACTCTACAGGATCTGTGAATCTCAAGAATCTATTTCAGGACCACCACTCTCTATAATCCATGGACATCCCAACATCTTCCACATGGTCTAACATGTCTCATCTGATATATATCAATCTATTAATCTGATCACATGTGAACTGGAAGTCAATCTGAGCACCCCACATCGATCTCTCCGCCTAGACTCGAGCATATAATGCCATACCCTGGGGCATATCCTGATATCAGCCATACTGCCTAGATACTTGAACAATGCAAAATCTCTCAATCATGAGTGGTGATCAACCTATCATCCATCTCAGTGCAAACATGTATGGGAGCTCATCATTATCTCCTACCAACCCTCACAAAATAGATACAGTCTTCATACTACCTGATCTATATCATCAATCATGCAACGCCAATACTCTAGTTTACCCAGATGATGCTGGATGACCATGCCAGTATACAAAAATGCATAAGGATAATCGTGACCTCGGGTATGTGTTGACACTAGTCTAGTAATGGGAAGATGCTCCCATACCCATAACTATAATATAACTACACCTACTGATAATGAGGCACTCGATCTATATACGACCTCATGCAAATCATGATATAATTATGCAAGAATGCAAGAACCCCAATCAAAATGCCGAGGATGTGCAATCAAATCCTCTAAAATGCGGCCCCATCCAACAGAGAATCCTTGACCTTGTCGGTCCAGAAGCAATAAATCGCCTATCAAAGCACCTAACACCATTGGAAATTTTAGAAAAGAAGAAAAATGTGCCCATGTAATCATATCATCTCTGATGGTGTCATCACCAAATACTTGTCTGCAAATAGTGTCGTCATACACGGAATCATAGTATGCTCTCTCACCCCGAGTAGGGATATAGAGTAATCTGTAAACATCCTCGGGAGTGATAGTCATCTCCCCAAGTGGTAAGTGGAAGGTATTGTGGTTAGAGTGCCAATGCTCTGTCGCCGCTGTCAAGAGACCCCAGTTCAGCTGGAACCGTAGGATGTCTAAAAGGAAACTCAAACCGCACATCTCTATAACATGAAACTCTGGCTGGGTCAACTCCTGACCTAAATCTAATATCCAAGAGGCTATGGTCCGTATATATAATTTACAGAAATGTGCCTATTTTGCAAACCAAGGGAATCATATCAATATTCTATATTAGTGGATTATTTTAAGTCAATCAATCAAATTCAATCAATCTTTTCTCTTCTTGAGCGTATCAAATCTCCTAACTCTATATCATGAGGAAGGAACATCATTGTTTTGTCTCTCTAGATCGTGAGACCAAAATATCTATCCTATTAGTTTTCTACTATCAGATTGACAAATCAAACATTCATTGTTACAATTATCCTGATATCCTAATCACTTGTTCGATTAACTACAATAGACCTATCTATCTTGGATATACAATCATTCATCTAGAGACATCAAATCAATCAAAAAAAAAAAAATCAAGTTTGAGCAATCAAAATTCAAATTTTTATCAAAATTCCTATAAGCGTCACTTGCCTACATGGAGGTGGCACTTTACCTCACGCGCTGAAAAAATCTTCTTAAGCGGTACTTTATCACGTAGACGTGGAATTTTTTTTCTTAAGCAGCATTTTATGACCCTAGGTGACATTTAAACATGTCTAGGTGTCATTTAATTGTTAAGGGTTTTTCAAGTGGTGTTTTACACATAGTTTGACTAAAAACCCTCATTTACAGGTGGTTTAAAATTGCTCACAGGTGGGTTTTAAACATGATTAGGTGACATTTAAATGTGCGGATGCGTAGTTTATCTTTCTAGGCGTGATTTTAACTACCCTAGGCGGCATTATACAAAAAATCATGTTTTTTATGCTATAAATGCGGAAAAAAATGGAAATAAATGCACTAGGAGGGTTAGAGTCACTTACTGGAGGTCCGTAATCCAATGGTCTTTGATATCACCGTCCTCTCTTGAAATGATGCTCTTGAATAGGGACAACCATCGTAATAAACTTTATCAGGATCAGAGCAAAATCTCAATAGTAAAAAGTGCAAATGAATAGTAAATTTGGGTTTTTCAACCTATTTATGCTATTTGACCTAATTTTGAAGAGATTTTTTGACATTTTGATCTATATCTACATATCTATCAAACTGGGGCATTTGTTATCATCGATGTTTTTCAGAAATGAAAACATATTGGATCTATGTTCAATCAATTTCATCATATTTTTCTATTTGGCAATCAATTTGTTTCATTTATGAGGGGGCATTATCATAGTATCAAATCTAAATCAAACATTAAATCTGGGGCATTAAAATTTTGAACTATTATCACTGGGGCATGTTGCATCATTTTCAAATCAGGTTTTATCAATCAAATCATTTTCAAATCAGGTTTCAAATCAGTTTTGTATCAATCAATCAAGTATCGAATTAGTGATTAGGACATACAATTTTCTTTGAATCAATGCACTACGCACATCAATTCAAAGAGGGGCATTTGTAGACACCCAAAACTGGGCAGGTGTTTTAGAATTATTCAAATTTGTAAAATCTTAGTCAAATGCTCTAATTTTCATCAAAATGGATCAAATCAATTTTAAATGGACATTTATTAATCAAAATTGGACAAAATAATTTAAATCAAAGGAAAAAATCAAATCATGACATCAAATAATTAAATACAAACTTAAACAGATCAATCGCACTATATAATTGATTTTAATCAATTAATTGTATAGTTTTAAATCAAAAATCAAATTGAACCTATTCCCTTACATGGCTAATTTAATTAATTGATGGGATTTAATTAATCCTAATATATTTCAACATAATTTTAGCAACCAATAAGAATTGAGAACACAATGCACATGGATCACTCCAAATAGTTGAATCTCAATCACTCATTTTCAACTTTGAATCTCAACCACTCAAATTTGTCTACTTGTCCAAACCTTTGAGGCAATCATTTAAATTGTCCCCCCATTTAAAAACATTTCAAAGTTTTTGACTCAACCAAGGCTAAACCATGATCAAGTCACTCTACCCCCTACCCTTGGGATTTTACTATAAATAGAAGTCATTTTGAGAGCATAATATACTAGAAAATTCAAGTGCATAGCATCATCACTATAGGCAATTTGAGAGCAATTGAGAGCAATTGAGCAATATTTTGAGCATTTGGAGAGAAATTGAGAAATTTGAGAGCATTATCATGAGCATTTGAATTAATCTTTGTATCATTTTGAGAATTGAGAGCTAGATTTAGGCATTTATCATAATTTTTCATTCTAGGATTGTCACTAGTAGAGAATAAGGCTGAGAGCTCTACTTACCAAGCTTAGATAGAGAACCATGAGATGTTATGGATGTTAAATGCAATTCTCTAGATTAAATTTCATTGTATTTTCATAGAATTGTTGCTAATTGTCCTAATTTCATGAAGGTGTAAACACTCACACACAATTGATTTTTGGATCTTAATGGATGTTTTCTTTTTGTAATCAAAGACCTTCAAGCACAATACAATAATTTTATCAATTATCATAAGAAATTCTTCTAAGCAATCTACCTAAGGTCAAATTTGACTTTTAAAAAGGCTCTAATGAGGTAGGCTTGCTAATTTATCCAGGATTTAATATGGATTTCGTTCAAAATGGATCCTAAAATTTCATCCTCCAAGTATATTAAGAGGCTTCCCACCACCGGTATATTAGAGTTTTGCGCAATCCCGAAGGAATACTTGAGGAAGTTCAAAAATTTAGTATCTTTTTGTCATACACCCCATTAAAGATGTATGTGTTTTGTTTTAGAGTGGGTTGGATTCTCGCGACAAAAGCAAGTGTATCCCACTTTGGGGCTGTCTCTCTCACCAGCCTCATTAAGGCAAATCTCGGGAGGTGAGCCCAACTAAGTATCTAGCATATCCATATGAAATCAATAAATTTAAAAATAAAGAGATTGGTTGTGGGAATTTGATTCACCAAAAAGGTGAAGAGCATATCCCTATCTACTCCTCAATTTCACAAACATGATTATCAAGGTTCAATTTCCAACCCACTAACTAAAGGGATTTGAGTATTGCTACTCTCTTCTCTGTGTGTGAATTTTGTACCTGATCTGTAGACACAACACTTCAGTAAAATATTAGAGGTTAGCAAAAATCAAAATCGTGCAAAATTGAAATCTAATTTAACCAAGCAATTTACTGCCTTCTAGTAGGTGCGAGATTAATATTCTCAGATTGTTATCGAGATCAGTGACCTAGACGACACCTAAACGAAGGATTTGAATGCAATTGATCTAGATATGAATTGAATGCAATTAAGCTATTTTTTTGGTATTTCTATGCAATAAAAATGATAAAAACTTGATATGAAATCTATGCTAATATGGAAATTGATATGCTAAAATGATCTAACAATGATATAAAAAAGAATCTAAATGAATGTAAAAAAAACAAATTGATCTCACAATAGCCTTGATTCGCAATAAGCTTTGATTCTCCCAATTCCAATTCTCCGACGTGATTGTGCAAAAATCTGAGATGATTTGAGATGAGCTGAGGCTTTAATTTATAGAAATTCAGGGCTTTGGAGGTGCATGGAAGAAAGCCATAGATCACTCAGATTAACTCAGCTTGATTTTTGAGTTATCTGATAATAAAGATAATTTAATTCACAAAAACATGCAAAAATACAATTCAACTCGAATTAGAAGTTTAGATCAACTTTAAAACTCAAAAAGATGTTGAGTTTCAAAAAGCTAACAACTTGCATTGATTTTCTAATTTGAGTTTAACTGGTCCTTGAATGTGCACATGGATAATTATGATTTAATAAATAAATAAAGTGATTTATTCTCAACTTAACTGATTTTTGAAAATAAATAATTGATTTATGGGTTAATCAATTATTTAATCAAACTTTTATTAAAAACTATATTATTAAATAATGACAACTTGCTTTAATTAATTAAATAAAAATTTAATCAATTATTCATAGGATATTGGATTTATTGTCAAAATTAAATAATACAATTAATAATAGATAGAATTAAATTTAATTACATAATTAAGTGGCAAGATATTAAATCTAATTAATTAAATATGAAAATATTCAATTAATCAAACTTAGGATAAATGTGATTTATTGCCAAATAATCATTAAATTAAAGATAATTAAGATAATTAGGAATATTGTTAGGAATATTCTCCGATGCAGAATTTAAGATAGTCAATTATGATTCGATGATGTTTAGATGTGCCTTAGATTAGGACTTCGATGTTGATTTCATTTGATTTGTTGATATAGGAGATTAATGAACATATAGCCCATTTTTGGGGTATTACATCTTCCACAAACAATGGGCTTTTCAATTTATGTGTTTAATTTATTCTTTTAAGCTATCCAAATTACTAAATTTTTGAAAGCACCAAAGCCACAATTTAAGGAAAAAATTCACTAGTTTGAGGCTTACCTTTTCCTTGTAGCTAGCAAAAAGGCTAGGGGCATTTTTGAATGATTTTGTAATTTAAATGCTTACCTTGGCGATTGTTCCTTTCCAATGTGCTTTTCCTCCAACAAGTTAGTCAACAAAACCATCCAAAGTGAAGGAAACAAAGATAAAATTTGAAGAATCAAAGATTGAATTGAATCTAAGGCCTTATTTGCAAATTTTAAGAAAAAGTTGATTTAAGGTGAGAAAATCCAATTTAGTGAGACAAATTTAGTTTTGTATGCTTCTACAACTTTGAGATAATTTTCATAAACCTAATTTTCCTGATGTGAATCCTCAAGAACTAGCTTGATATGAGCAATGTTCTCCTTCTTAATCTTCCTTGTCAAAGCTTTGCCTTCTTGATCGAATATGCTCTCTGGTTTTTTTTTATTTTTATTTTTATGTTCGACCATCCTGTAGAGACATAAAAATCATTTTCTGACAGTTAGATTATGAAAATTTTCAATTTAAGCAAAAGTGCCATTTCAATGCTTGAAAGCGCTATTTAAATGCTTGAAAGCGTTATTTAAATGTTTGAAAGCACTATTTAAATTCTTGAAAGAGCTATTTAAATTCTTGAAAGAGCTATTTAAAATGATTGAAATCTTTAAATGCTTGAAAGAGCTATTTAAAATGATTGAAATCTTAAAATGATTGAAAGCGCTATTTAAATGCTTGAAAGTGCTATTTAAATGCTTGAAAGTGCTATTTAAATGCTTCAAAGCGCTAGCTAGTCAAGGAATAATCCCTGATAGAATTTAAAACATAAGTTATAAAGATTCGAAAGCACTGCTAATCGTTGCAAAGGCGCACAACTTTATCGTAAAAGCACTGAAACAGTGCTCAGAAGTGTTGTTTAATTGTGCAGAAGTGTTGTTTGAGCTGTCAGAAGTGCTATTTCACTGCAAAACCTGAGAGTTAAACATGCAAAAATTTGACAAAATTGAAATTTTTTGATATTTTAGAAAAGTGAAGCATTTTGCCCCACGGTGGGTGCCATTTTGTGTACAAGGAAATGTACCTTCATAGAATTAGTATCATACAATAAATCAAATATGGACTAAATAAACCACAATTAATACACTATTTAGCAAATAAAGCACAATTAAGCATCCTATGGTTCTCTATCTAAGAGTGTTAATGTGAATCTCTCAGCAAGCTATCATTAATGATAGTCCTAGAATGAGAAATGATAATGATAAACAAGTTAAATTGTTCAATTCCAAATGAAATACAACTAATTAGCCTTAATTTGCCTTTCTAGCGATAAAATGCAAGAGGTTTGATGCAATTATAAGAT
This sequence comes from Chamaecyparis obtusa, assembly GCA_027943335.1. NCBI lineage: Eukaryota > Viridiplantae > Streptophyta > Pinopsida > Cupressales > Cupressaceae > Chamaecyparis > Chamaecyparis obtusa. The sequence continues at coordinate 470,016 of BSBK01003466.1, read as the reverse complement.
GTGTGGTTATGAATTATGATTGATTTTGGTCTTCCTTTTATAGATTTATGCAAGGGTAGGGGGTGTAGTTGTGTTAATCATGATTAAGTTTTGGTTGAGTCTTTGGTTCCACCCTTTGAAGACAATTTAAATATTGTATCCTCAAAGCTTGGGACAAGTAGACAAGATGAATGGACAATATGCTCTTTCACTTTGAGTGATTGAGATTGAATTTGGCTTGATCCATGTGAATGCCTTTCTCAAATCCTATTGGTTGATTGAATTCCCTCCCCTTTTGGGTTGTTGAGAAAATTAGGATTTATTAAATGATTTTAATTGATTTATTTAGCCATGTACCCCTTGAATGGGTTGAATTTGATTTAATTCAAAACTATACAATTAATAGAATTAATTGCACTTTGATTTGATTTCACTTGATTAAAATGCTCTCAATTTTGATTTATCTTGAATTAAGACTTGATTTTAATTTTGATTGGCTAAATGTTTGATTCAATTCAATTGCTTTGATCTTGTCCTTGATTTGCCTTGATTTGCTTTGATTTTGTTACTTAATTATCTTTGTCCATTTTCAGGTGATTACAGATAGTACATTTAATTTTGACAATTTCTTTTTGTTTTAACAAGAGAAGAAACCCTTAGGATCTTTACAATTTTATCCAACTTTTGTGTGCCTTTAGAAGTCGTGAAAAGTATCTCAGATTAACAAAATAATGCATTGATTTTCATAAGTGACATCCTTCCTAACAAAAGCATACACATGACAAGGAAACTTGCATCAAGAGACTACTAGTTATGAAATTGTCAAAATACAAAAACGTTGCACCCAACCAAGCAAGCAGGTCAGCTAACACATGAGGAAATCTGTTCCACAACATACACATAGGCCAACTTATAATCACCCTAGACCTAATCAAACATAGATCTGGAGCATCAAGCCAGATTCCAATGATCATCAATGGTGTGATCACTGCCACATAAATATTATAATGGAAGGCTGATGCAGAGGCTAGTGGTCTGCAACAATCTCATCTTCCACTAGACTCTACATCTTAATGTCTTCACTCTTTGAACCCTTCCAATGTGTCCCACAACCCTAAATGAAAAGAGAAATCCTCTAGTTATTCCCATAACCATTATAATATTTTATACACATCCCTCACAAATCCTAATCCATTACAAAGTCTCCTTCAACACACTCATGAAGGAAATACACCAAAAATTGCCCTGTCAATGTCCCTTACATAGACCCGTAAATAGTCATACATAACTTTTGACAAAAACATTATTTTCAAGATCCCTCTAGTAAGGATGTGAAAAATTGGAATTTTTATAACATATCCAAAATTCAAAAAGATCCAACGGATCAATTGGGAGACCCCCACACTAGACTGCATTTTTTTGAAACAAGCATTCCTTCTTCCTATGACTGCACATTCACTTCCGTGCACCCAAACACATGCTACATGCTGTATGGAAACCTAAAAACAACCTGGAAGCTATCATACACCCCCTCCACATCACTTCTAAAGATGAGAGGTTTTTGGAACATACCAATCAAGAGAAATTACATGTTTACCCTCTTGGGCTACCCTGAATCAGGGTTTTGACCAGTCTTTATCAAAATGCAGAGAAATTCCTCCAAACTTAATCAAATGCGATGATTCCAAAAGAAAAATGCTCTTAAGTCAAATTAGAAACATCACAAATGATTACTTTAACAAAAAGATAGTCTTACCACCACTAAAACTACTAAACAACCAGACGGTTACTAGAAAAGACAGTGACAATATAGAGAATTTATCATTTATTGATTGAAAACAAAGATATGTTCTACAATCTCGACTCCTCTCTCAAACTCCCGTGTCCCCCTACCTTCTAAGGCTTACATAGACATATAATAACTCCTATATATGATCCCAACTGATTGGGATCCTAAACATACAAGAAAATCTATTTTTAGTCTTTTCCCTCCATTTGGAATCTAACTATTATATTCAAATCTTTAAACACTTAAAACTTGTCTAATTGACTCTTTATAAACTAGGACTTCAAAATTTGTCCATGTTGGACTTTGACATAACATCAAATTCATTATTATACTCTAAGCCTTAACCTTTAGCCTTCTAGGCCTCCTATACCATCCACCTCCTATTACATCAACTCACGCCTTTATAGATTTAGGCTTATTACATGACATTCTATCAAATTCACAAAATTGACTTCAAGTCAAATTAAATTTATAGTTGATCTTTAAATCATTCATTCTTCATGAGTCATTCAAGTGACCCCTTTGCATGTCTTTATCAGGGTGCTCTGCACCATACTCCTAAGGATCAAATTTCCCTTGGATTGGGAGTTTCTTCCTTTTCCTCCAATCTCTATCCACTGCTTGTTGAGGACCTGCAATATAATTGTATCATTTGAATATTGGCAACATGTACCTACAAACAAACATCATGTGCCCATGCCAAGCAATAATTCTTGCATCCCTCATATCTATGTTTCCATAGATGTCTGGAACATGATCATTGACATGATCAACAATGTAATATACCTACAATTCTGTCATAAAATTGTTAGCAATAAAATTTATCAAATCTTTCTCATGGACCAAAGTATATGTTTGGTATTCCACTCCTCTCTTCCTTAGTTTCAACAGTTCCTCTATCTGTTCACTCACTCCTTGTGAGATCTCCTCATTTATAGACACATCAATCAATAAGGTTTGCTCATGACCATCTTCTCTTTCATCTACATGCCCCTGTCCTAGGCATTCTTTCACCGCTCCACCCTTCCTTTGCCATTCTTCAACTATGGCATCTAACTCATCCCACAAATCTGTCTTGTCTTCTAAACTTGGACCACTTGTCTCCTTGCCCATTTCAGTAGTTTGTATTGATTTCCCATAACCAACTCCATGAACTCTCTCAGTGAGTTCTCTCTGCAATAGATTCCTCTTAGCAATAAGCCTTTTGATAGGCCATACAACCCTTTTTTTCATTTCCTTATGCCAACTATTGGCTCTTTTATTCAACTCTATCTTCACGAGTTTGAACTCTTCATCATCCAAGGTCCATGTCTTCTTTGAGACCATTTCCAACTCACCATTCCAATGTCATCCTCCTTTGCATGCAAACATTTCATCTATGACCTTCATAACCTTGTCTTCCCTCTTTTCAACAACAACTTTTAATAGACACTTGACTGTCCCCACTTGGATTTCTTCATCCTTATAGTCACCAACTGCATTAGCAACCTTTGTAATCATTTTCTATATCTCTGTAATACAAGAAATTGATATATGCACATGTTCAAGAATTTGATATACAAGAAATATTTTATATGGACCTAGGTAACAATGTGCTTGCTAATATAAATTGGTGCATCTTTTAGCAAAGATGGGGTATTGATGCAACTCCATTGAATGATTCCTTCTTTGTTTATTCATTCTATTGTTCATTTTGATACTTAAACAAATTGTACTCAATCACCGAGATGAATCTCTTGTCAAATTTTGAATGTGGTCTTAAATTTTTGTTATTCAAATTTTCAAGTATGTTGAAGTTTTTGTGAAAATGATTTAAAAATTTTGTTTCTTCTATCCAGTTCATAAATATAATCATATATTCTTATAAACCTGATATTTTAGTTACATGGGTTATTGACTTGACTTTGCATATCCTACACGTGTGCACCAATAAAAAACATTGTGGATTTCCCATCATTTACCTATGTAACATAAATGAATACTACACCCTTTATTTATTTTTAAGCGAGTGGTGCAGTCTTAATGAGTGCTAATTAGGCTCTGTATGAACCAAATGCATTTTTTCAAAATTTCAAAAACTATTGACACTGTCCCATTTATTTGATTTCCAGATTAAAACTTCGGGAAATTCTAATGATCCCCATTTTACAATCATCATCTTTATAACAATTTTCAATCTTAGTTGTTTGATCTGTTAGAATAATAAGCAGAAAATGCAAATATTAACAAACAAGAGAGAACACAATAACACAGAATTTAACGTGGTTCACCCAATCCCTGGACTACATCCACCAATAGCGAGTCCAATATCTTTATTATTATGCAGTGATTACAATCTGAAACCTGCAACTCAATACCGCCACGGGAAGCTACAAAATCCCTCTTACAATGAATCTCAAACCCTAAGCCCATTTACAAGTATTTTTGACATAACAAAATTAGGGCAAAAATACTCCGACTAATAGAAAATAGATGGCTCTACCCCTTGACCTCATAGATAAGTCGGGGGGGGGGAAACCGCCCCAAAAGAACCTGAATCTGATTAGACTCCACATACATAACATGATCATATTAAGATTCCTTGAACATAGCTTCACATATTTCTTCACATATTTTTGTGTGATGCTTTGTCAATGATTATTCCAAACTCGAGATCGATTTGTCAAACATTGTCTTACATATCTTCCTCAAGTCAATTGATGTTGTATTTCAGCTTTGCTTCATTGAGTTTTATGGTTTTTGCATACACAATATGATTGCTTACATACTACAAGACCTTATTTCAAATCCGCCAATCTGCCATTTTTCCCCTGAAGATGAGTGAGTGAATGGATTACAGTTTGTGGCACAATGTGCATATGTAGATTATACTCTGTGATGCACCTCTGTATTAAATGGAATATTGCGAAGCTTCTAGACTTTCTGTATTCCCCTCCGCCTTTACACCTGGATACCTCTTGCATATCTACGAGGCTGGAACAAGTACTCAGAGTCCTAGACAGAGTAAACTTATTTTTACTCAAGCCATTCCACTATAGCTGCCTGAAAATAACCAATTCCTCCTCACCCTCACCATTAGAGACAACCTACAATCATTGCATTCAATGAAATAATTTTAGGCTTGGGCATTTTGTCAAATACTTGGTGTGAATCCTCAATTTTATTGCATTTTGTATACATGTCTACAAGGAAACTCTCCTTGAAAACATTGAACTCAACAAGACTCTTAACGGTCAAACTATGAACTTGTTTTCCCTCACTTAGAGCTGAAGCGCAGGCACACACATGGACTGCACTTATAAATATGTACATGTCTACCGTGATTCCTTCTCACTGCATTTTAGAAATAATTTCGATGGCTTCTATACCATTATAGTTGTTGGCATATTCTGTAATCATGGTATTACATGACACCAAATTTCATTCAGACATTAGGTTAAACACCTGGTGTGTATCCTTCAAACTGTAGCATTTTGAGTATATGTTGAGGAGATGATTTCCAACGAGAGCATCATCGGGCTGCAAGATCTCTATGTAGACTCTATATAGCTATGAAGTATATGTATCTATAACCCAGTAAATCTGTACAAGTACCTATCCACATCGTCACGCTAGGGTTTCTATCTTTTCTTATTCGAAGACAATGGTTTAAAGAGATTCCAAATACCATTCAACATCATCAAAAACATGCTTTATTTCTTTAGTATAATAGGATTTAATTGAAAAAAACATGAAAAATACAAGACATCTGTGACAATGATTAGGTTGCTGTAGCTAATCAGTGTTTGTTTCGGGTTTTAAATCAGCCTAGAACGAGCGGCTGTAGGTGGTTAGTGCTTGTGTATGGGTTTGAAAACACCTTTTTAATGTGCTTCTGTAGGTAATCAACATTTGTGTCAACTCCTCACAACTCTAGATGCAAGTCCTCCGACCTGGAAGGATCACATTCCCTCGTGACTGCTGTTGGGTGGTCCTAAAAGATTGGGTTTGTAGCTGACTAGGATGCTACTATAGGTGTCTCCAAGCAATTGAAATCTGGGTAGCTGCTGATATGATGATTCTGAAGTCCCACGAAGGCCATAATCTTGGCATGGATTTGATATTTCTATTGACTCACTGACACTGGATCTATGTTAACTAATTATTTATCCAAATATTCCTTCAATCTGGTGCTATCAACTGCTAAGTAGGTAGACTGTTGTTCCCAGGTTAAGTAAGAGATCAAAATAGTGAGACAAATAGAGTAGGAATTTCGCCCGACCTCAGGTAAGCTATAAACTGGGGCTTTTGTCCCAGCTTACAGATTGGAATTGGGAAAAAAACCAATAATTTTGAACATTGACTATGTTCGTTCACTTTATTGAATACTTGTTTGATTTTTCCAAAACACAATATTAAGCCGATAGGCTTTATTGTGGGAGCTTTTTCTCCCAGAAGGCTTGCCGAAATTGTCATCCTGTTTTCCTGCGTGCTTCCAAATGGCGCTGTCATCTACGCTTACCACTTTCCTCCTCAACTTGCTTGCAAACGGTGTTGTCGCGGTGGCATTGCTCCCACCTGTATTGCTCAAGTGCACCAAGTGTCACCGACAGCTCTCCTGGGTTACACCATAATGCTTTGGCAACAGCATCGCCCAGCTGCCCTCAACCAAATCGCCTCTGAGAAAAGCGACTAAGACCAGTATATATATGATTTGTATTTGGTGTTTTCATTACCGTTTGGGAGATTTTATTCATCATTTTTTGCTCTTTCATCAATATCAGCTGATCGATTTAGTTTTCCTTTGAAAGATCTATCAATTAATGGGCTGGAATAACTTTTTAATGTACCTAATTTATAGTTTTTCTGTTTGTATTATTCATGATGCTTTCACATTGTATTTTTCAGTATAGAGGAAACTGTGTCAAACCCTATAAATACAATTCTCTCTCTTTTTCAAATTGTTGTTTGGTCAGATTTAACAATGTAGATATACAAAGGGGTTTCTATTTCCAGTGATTTCTAGATGATCTATTGCCAATCTGACATTACCAATGTTGTTAGCATTTTGTCTTCTTACTATTATTCATTTTTCAGTTTTGCAAAGATTTGTATCTGCAAATAAATGCACTTAGGGTTGTCATTTTCTATTTGTTTCTCACACTCTATTGCAAGTTTATGTTTTCTATGAGCCTTAAGTTCTGTTATTTTTGGCTCCACAAATGTTTCTACAAAACCAATGACCAAACAATATTCAAAATTTAAGAGTCCTCCAAGCAGGTTTCTACTGCCATTGTTACAATAGAACCATGTTCCTTGGTTCTTTTCTATTCTATACATTGCAAATAAGGAACAACCTCTATCATTACGGAAAACGGACAGGAAATAAGAGCTCTACTTATTTTGTATCAAACCAAGAAAGGACAACAAAATTAACAACAAAGTAGAAATAGAAGTGCAATCTCAAAATGGTATTCATTAATACAAAACAAGATGCAATTACATACATACCAATATTGAATGGACTGTTCAGATTCCACAGAAGAAGAAATGAAAAATGAACCTTTAACTCTAGGAATGCATTATCTACACATTATTAAATCTTAGTAGGAGTTTTCTGGCATAAGGTGTTAATCACACTACTTACCTAATGACACCAATAATAATTGTATCTGGATATTAAATAGGTGACAAGATAGCAAGATGCATATAATCATGATAAGACTGAAACAGGTACCAGATATAATCATTATAAGGCTAAAACAGGTATTCTTATAGTTACATGTGCTACTATGACAACAAAAATCACAATGTAAAAGGACTACCTTCATGGAACTGGTTATCTAGATGGAGATAATGATTATTCAAGAAGAAATTTGAATACTATGAAGCCATCTGAATAGGCATACCTATCATTCCATTAACTTATGTGCAGTTTCAGTGGAATATGTGTATAGATGTATCACTCTAACAACACCCTACTTAAAGGAAGTGTTTAAAATTTTTAACATATTGCTTTCAGCTCCATTTTCCACCTTCCAACTCTCTCTATGGAAAGACCTTTGGAACACCTGTGAATTGTTACAGTGATGGAAGAGTCTCCATAGTTTTTTCCTATGAGGGGAAAAAGGACCTCACTCAAAGGAACTCTCTGTTGCGATGTTTATGTGTTTCAAATTTCAATCTTGGGCGTTCTGTTGAAGTTGAGTTAAAGTTTTGAGAAATTTCATGTTTGAGTTACATTTGTAGATCATGATAATAGGACAGTGGGTTTTTTGTGGTGCTTCTTTTGGGATAAGAAAATAGTGCACCTATGAATGTTGCTTTCTTAGGAAGCAACGCACTTAAAATAGGTAGAGTCAATGAGGTAATCACCTAAACTTTTCTCCGCTCCATTTCTTACATCTTCTACTCTGAAGTTTACAATGTGGCAAGAAGCCTGCATATATACTTGTTCCAAGGTATCATTTTGTCCTGCAAGCTCAAACAAGCACGATAACCTCTACATTTTTTCTATTGCATGCAAAACTTAGGTAAGTTGAGATCATGACTTTTTTTCTTCAATTGTGGAATTCTCTGCTTCTTTGTGCCTTGTTTTGCATTTATCATTGCAGGTTGATGATCTTATACCTTCTAAAGAATCAAATGCCTTAGACAACCTATGAAGTTGGTCAAACCAAGATCTGTAAATGACAATTCCATTTCTTTTTCAAAATAGTACAATGTTCAAGCACGCGGTACCTGCAATGCAGCTCTTATTTGATGTAGTACATGTTTCTTTGGTGGATACATGAAATATTGTCAAAGAGGGAAGTTAGTGCAAGAAATGTACGTCTTGTGCTTAACATGCTTAACATGATTACTGTGATGAACTAATTTAATATTGTCTTGTTTAGTCTACGCAAATAAAAAAAGTACAGCTTACCGTATAACGCCTATCGGCACACCTTTGCACGGAAGAAAAATGTGCGACTGCTAGTTATACAAGTTTTGGGAACACTTTTAAGGTTTAGACACATGCTTTCTTTCTTTATCAAGGACTAGTAATTTAGTTTGAACAAGAGTGCATGCACCCAGTTTCTTCTTGAGACAAACATGTGAAAACATTTTGGATCTCACTTGATTGGTAATTCAAATGAAAAATCGATTGGACCACTTTTATTATTAATTTGGAATACATTGGACTAAGTTTTATAACTTGGTAGACAACAAAAAGAACTGGTTGGACTTATCATGAAGTAAAGTAAAGGATCTTTAATTTATTGTTGATCCCAAGTACCCGAATGGATGAGAATGCTGGTGATGATGATTCAATATGTAAGATATATGATGCTGCTAAAGTGGAGTCAGACTTGTGGAACGGGAATGGAACAACAATTGCTCCAGAATATGATTCTGGTGGATTCCAAAAGAGGTACTTGAGCCACTTCCCATCTCAAATTGAGTTTGATTTTTTTTATTGAATTGGAAAGTTCTAGTTGAATTTGATGACAGTCTTTAAATGGAGGATTTAGTTGAAGATGTAGAAGTATTTTAGTATCTTGTGCTTAATATATTAAAATATATTTTAGTAAGCTTATAATCTCTTTATAAAGAAAACAAGGTAGTGATAAGTAAAACACTTGACATTATGTTGGGAATTGTGAAATCAAGCATAACTCATTTTTTAAATCATAAATATGCTGAACTATGATGCATATTGGCTTTTGTGTAGGAAAATATTTGAGCAAGCTGAAGCACACCATCGATACAAAAACAATAAATATGGACAATGTTTAAGCTTTAATTTGTGGTGAATTCATGTCATGATAGAAGGAAAGCTCAACTCAAAGGAATGAGGCAGTGCAATTTAGTCTCTAGTTAGTTTGACAAGGTTAACTAAGAAAGTCTATGAAGTACTGTGCTTGCAAATTTGGAGTAATCAGTTTTAAGTTTTTTACCGTCAAATGTTTTCTAAGTAAGGAAACAAGTACTATTTCCTTGAGTTGGATGAGCCAAAATTCTCTTCATAGTATGAATTTGTAGCACATTATCTCTTACTACACATCCTCTCATGGGTAATTTATTTAAATCATAATTTACTATTAATATTAAATTTGTATTCTGGGTTATAATATCTTTGATGACAACATAAAAATTCTATTTATTTGAATTTTCCACTATTATATTGGATAAATTAAGTTTTAATTATGCAGTTAATTGTTAGGTTTCTTATCATACACTACAATTGAATATGAAGTTAATATCGAATACACAAACATCAATCATATTTACACTAAATTCAAGATGTTTTTGAACTTTTAATTTGTCTCGTGATAGGAAATTATGTTAGCTAAACGTGATTAGGTAGATCATGTATAGTTTAGTTAAAAAATGAAAGATTATATGGATCTTTGACTTTATGATGATGGATTTTAGTATGCAAAAGAACCATGAAATGCAATGAAATGATTGTCTAAAGAATGCCATGAAAGAGTGACATGCAAGGTAGTGACAGTCTTTCATTGTTTCCTTTGACTTTAAAATCAGTGTCGTCTTATCTGCTTAGTGTATGACTACAAACATTATGACATTTTTATCTTTGTCTCATAGAAATGAACCTCATGCTCTTTTTTGTAACTTGACTGTAATTTTATTATAAGCAATATGATATTTCAAGTCACTATTTACAATATGTTAGATCATGGCTTTTCAATACATTAGGTCACTGCTTTTTGTATTTCTCCTTTCATGTTGTATTACTATACCTTTGCTATGCTCCTAGGAGTTTCCATATTGATTTTGGTAGCTATCCTACTCTTTCACACTACTTAGAGTAGACCATGTATTCATCACCATGATAGATCCATGATACTTTGGTTTCCTTCTTTCTTTCTATTATCAATGGATCGTCTTCTTTTGATATATGCTAAAATGATCATTCTTCACTTTTCTTTATTATATTGCATTTCCAACCCTATCCCTTAGTTCCAATGCCTCTTATGTTCTTCAATTGCATCTTATTTGTGTCTCCATTGGAAGGTTAGAAGGCTAACATAGAATATATAGTATGATTAAGGGTACTAGCTCAATGGAAGAGCACCTGCGTTACAAGTAGGAGGATGGTGGTTTGATTCTATCATGTCCTAATATGACTAAATTAATGAGTAAATATATGACTAAATAAATGACTAAATAAATGACCAAATAAATGACCAAATAAATGACTAAATATATGACTAAATATATGACTAAATATATGACCAAATAAACGACTAAATAAATGACTAAATAAATGACCAAATAAATGACCAAATAAATGACTAAATAAATGACTAAATAACAATAACCAATGACTAAATTAATGACTAAATAAATGACTAAATAAATGACTAAATTAAAGACTAAATAAATGACTAAATTAATGACCAAATCAATGACTAAAATAGTTTAGTCATAAATTTGGTCACGAGATAAATGACTGGCAATAAACTACTAATGGTCACATGACCAAAATTAGTCATTTATCTACAATTTTCAATAGTTTATTTAGTCATATATTGTTGTTTTTGTACTAGTGGGGCATGGTATTACACATCATTAAGCAAATCTGTCAATCACATTTATTTCAGTAATCAAGACAACAACCACGTCTAGTTGTTGATTCATAAAAAGTCCTCGTCGCTTGGGGCACATTAGATTCATTGAAATCCATATCAATCTGGTGTTCTCCTAAAAAACTTGTGAACTATATTAGCTCTTCGTAACCACCAGTTCAGTCATGTTATTTCCTTGATTCTTCATAACTGAAGGGTTCAGATTTGGCATCCTTTCGATTCCTTTAGACAATCAGGTATGGAGTTAGGACCGTCACTTCCTCATAATCATAGGTTCAGAATCAGGTGTTTAGACACTTCTTTGTAATCATCGGTTCATTGTTGATATCATTAACATCATCTCGATTCTTTGGTCAACTAGGACCTGAATCAACATCTTCAAATCTCTCGATCGGTTTCTATCTTAGAATCAGTTAATCTTTCAGGATCAGTTTCTCCACCACATAACTGAGTCTACATCATCATCAAAAATAAATTAATCTTTAAACCACTGCACTTCACATAGTAATTCAAAGAGGGGCAAAATGTAATACCCCCAAAATGGGCTTCAGGACTATTGACCTCCTACATCGACAAATCGATCGAAATCGACATAAAAGTCCTAACTGAAGGCACATCTGCACATCGAACTATAAAATTTCTAATTGATCCTATCTCGAATCTGCATCAAGGAATATTCCTAAATATTCCTAAATTTATCCTAATTATCTTTAATTAAATATTATTTGGTGATAAATGACATTATTTATCCTAAAGTTAATTAATCAAACATGTTGAATATTTGGTTAATTAAATTTAATTAGACTACTTAATTATTTAATTAGATTTAATTAGATTTATTCCTAATCAATATTATTTCTATTTGACAATAAATCAAAATTCTGAAAATAATCAATTAAACATGTATTTAATTGATTAAATCAAATTGTCAAAATTAAGGATATAGTTTTGGATAAAGTTTGATTAAATAATTGATTAACCCATAAATCAGTTATTTTTATTCAAAAATCAGTTAATTTGAAGGTAAATCACTTGAATTATTAAATAAATTCATAAATATCCATGCACATTTAGAAAAGCAGTTAAACTCTAAATCAACAAATCAATTCAATTTGTTAACTTTTCAAACTCAACATGTGATTGTGAGTTGAAAAAGTGATCTGAACTCCTATTCGAGTTAAAAAACTGATTTTACATGATTTTGTGAGTTAACTCTTTCTGATTTTCTGATAACTCAACAATTAATCTTAGTTGATCAGGGAGAGAATTTTGGCTTTCCATGAGTTCTCACAGAACCTGGATTTCTATATAGATGAGGCTCAGTCCTTCACAATCGATCACCTTCTTGCGAATTTGGAGAATTTGGCTTGTGCGATTTGGTGAGATTGTGCTAATTTCTTGAGATTCTTGTTGTCATTTGATTTCATTTTCATAGAAATTCATATCATTGTTAGATTAGATTGCATTCATTTTCATTTAGTTTCTAGATCAATTTCATACAGTTTTCATCCATATTGCATAGAAAAATAAAAAACATAGGTTAATCTGCATTCAATTTTCATCCATCTTTCATCATTAAATCCTTCGTTTAGGTGCTACATTGTCATTGGTCTTGGTCTATTTCTAAGAATATCAAATTCGCATCTACTAGAAGGCAGTAAATCGCTTGGTTAGTCATATTGTCTTATTTGCAGATTTTCTGATTTGCTAACCTCTAATGTTTTACTGAAGTGTTGTGTCCACAACTAGGTACAATTTTCACACACACATTACCTAGTGTGTGCAAAGAAGGGCGACAATTGTAGTCAGGAATTATGCAAAAATGGGGCCGAAACTCCTACTTAACCGCCATCTCCCTGGCATCACTTGTGGTGTGTATTTTGGTCCATAGGTTTGTGGACATGGGGGAGAAAAGTAGAGCTATGGTGGGAGCTTTGCGCTGAATTTTCATTTGGTGGATGACAGAGGCGGTGCCCATGGTGATCACATCATTGGTGCATCTCTATTTTTTTCCGCTCATGGGCATCTGGAAGGCAGATTCTGTGGTGAAATCGTACATGGATGATGTGATAGCGCTGGTGACGAGGAGCTTCATGCTGGCGATTGTAGTGGAGGAGTATGGCATCCATAGACACCTCGCACTACATATAGTGGTTGCCTTCACTGAAAAAAGTGATCCTAGACTAAATAGAGAATTAAGCTTTAAGGAAAGTAGAAAATAGGGGAAAGACAACAAAAATATTTAACCCTATGAGGTAGGCTATGTCATCCCTGCTGACAAAGTTTCTTGATTATGTATAAATACTTACTGAACGCTACAATATGAAAATGGTTCTCATTCATTGACAACTATGTAACTTTCATTTATGCATAAGCTTGTTCATAGATAAGTAACCATGCTAAAATACCAGCAGCAAAACTACAAACAACGACAATAAATTGGGTTATTTCAACTATCGTAGATGTTACATTCTCTTCTTCCGAGATAAATCATACACATGCTTTCACATGGTTGCATTTACTTTCTTTTCAAATCGACGGCATACAGATTTCAGATAATAAACCTATCGGGGATTTCTCGGCATCCAACATCATGATTCTGATAGTCTTCAACATATAATAGCCTACACACAATATTTGTGTCTCCCACTTTCCTAGTGCAAATCTGGGTGTTTACTAGTTTCAGCGTGTGAGACTTGTTTCAGGAGTGTGAGACAAGTTTTCCCTGCATATGGATGCGAGTGATCTCACAAGGAAAGCCTATCAGCTAAAAATTAGAATACAATTATACTATTATATTTACATATTTTTATTAAAAAATTAGTGCAAAATAATTAGTCTATGTTCCTATATAAGCAAGGAACACATATTTTTGGCTGGCCTATTAATTTTTTGAAGCCAAGGATAAATTTTGGGGCATTTGGTACAGTTTGGGACATCTACATTTCAAAAATAGTATTTTTTCTATTTTATAAAATTAACTGACTGGTGAGCTATAATTTTTTTAGTGGTTTTTAAATTTTTAATGTGGAAAATAGTGGAAAAAAAAAGGATTCCACATGTGGTTTGTCTGTTTAAGATGTTAGATTTAATAGATAATGAAATATCACTAGCAGAGTTAAATTTGATGGGATTCATTTTAGCTCCTATTATTTGCATATTGGTATGAATAAATGAGGTTTGAGTAAGAGGTGACAAAGGGTTTTCCATGTACGATGATTATTCTTTTCCTTTTGTTGTTTGGTTTATCTTTGGCATAACTAGTTGTTGATAAAATAGTTTACGTTTGGTTCTTGGTTTAGCTATGCCCAGCCAAATATGTTTAAGTAGTTGTAAAAATTTGTTAATGTTGTGAAGAAAAGTATTTATTACAATTATTCATAGGGACCAGAACGAGATGGGTTTCATATCTTTGTGCAAGTGTAGATTCTCATTTAATATGTTGTGCAATTTTGAGCTTCCATAATGGTTAATCTATGACTTTTACAAGTTTTATAGTGAGCCATATTTCTAGAAAGTGGCTAAGGTTTTGTGGGTTTTTTGTACTCTTTTGTTATGTGTTTGTTTGAACCTGATGCAATGCTTGGTTTTCTTTTGGCTAGCTTAGTGTGATCAAGTATGGCTAGGCACCCAATTTAGTGCAATTGCAAGTCTTCATCGAAATAGGGTTTTGGTTTCATGGTTTTTGTGTATTCTTGTACTATGAATTTTTTTTGAACCCGACGTAGTGTCAAGCTTGAAGTTTAACTTGTGGTTTCTTAAGAGCAAACGAAAGATTGTGAATGCTTGTGATTTTAATCTTTTTCTAGTTTTGAAAGCATTTTGTTAAATTTGTTAGAATTTAAATAATTAGGGTTAGGTTTCAATGTTTTAGGGTTTTTTGTTAAATTTGTTAGAATTGAAAGAATTAGGGTTAGGTTTCAATGTTTTAGGCTTTTTTGTTAAATTTGTTAGAATTGAAATAATTAGGGTTGGGTTTCTATATTTTATTAATTTGATGGGATTTGTTTCAATTCTCATTATTTGTATGTCAGTATGAATAAGTGAGGTCCGGGTAAGAAACAACAAAGGGTTTTCCATGTATGATGATTGGTGTTTTTTTTTTTGCTTTTGTTTCTTAGTTTATCTCTGGCATAACTTGTTGTTCATGAAATGGTTTATGTTTGGTTCTTGGTTTAGCTATGCCCAACTGAATATGTTTAAGTCATTGTAAAAATTTGTTAATGGTGCAAAGCTTCGTTTCTTGGTTTATATTTGGCATAACTTGTTGTTCATGAAATGTTTTATGTTTGGTTCTTGGTTTCACTATGCCCAACTGAATATGTTTAAGCAGTTGTAAAAATTTGTTAATAGTATGACGAAAAGTGTAGATTAGAATTATTCATAGGGATCAAAACAAGATGGGTTTCATATCTTTGTGCATTTGTAAATTCTCATTCAATTTGTTGTACAATTTTGAGCGTCCGCAATGGTTAGTCTATGACTTTTATAGGTTTTATACTAAGCCAAACTTTTAGAAAGTAGCTAAAGTTAGAGGGGTTTCATAGTTCAGTGTACTTACAGGTCTTTATCAAAATTGGGTTTTGGTTTTGTAGGGTTTTGGTATTATTTTTCTATGTGTTTATTTGAACCTAACATAGTAGTTAGTTTTCTTATGGCCAGGTAAGTGTGATCTGGTACGACTACACACCAAATTTGGTGCAGTTGTGAGTCTTTGTCAAAATAGGGTATTGTTTTTGTGGGTTTTTTAATATTCTTGTGATGTGTATTTGTGTGAACCTAACACGGTGTTTGGTTTCTTTATGACTAGTTGATTGTGGGTTTTTATTGTTGGTTTCATTTGTGCTTATTAAAATCTCACCCAATTTGTTTTGGGTCCAAGATGGTTACACATGACTTTCATAGGCTTGAAGTTTAAGTTGTGGTTTCTTAAGAGCATAAAAAATTTGTGAATGCTCACAATTTTGATTTTTTTGTTGTTGTTTTGGTATCATTTTGTTAAATCTATTAGAATTAAAAGAATTTGGGTTAGCTTACTATATTTTGGCTTTATATTTTTATTTTTATTTTTTAACAGATGAAGATTTATTCAAAATAGTTAAAGGAAGCACCTATAATGATAGTCTATGTTCTTTTTCTACCTTAGATTTGTGCCTTTGTGCACAAAGATAAAAGCATATTTAGATTGGTGTTTTTTGTACAAATCATTTTCCACCTAAAATAAAATTTAATGTTTCATCCATGGATTAGTATTTTATTTATTTTTTGAGAAGTAAATTTTCCCAATTTTATTATTAAGAGTTAAGATATTCTATGAAAGTAGTAAGGGTTAAGGTTCAAGAAAATTTGTTGTTTTTATTATATTTCAATTTTAGAAAATTATCAGTCCTTGTCCCTATAGGTAGGGAACTAATGTTTTTTGGTTGAGCACCAACCTATTAATTTTTCAAAGCCAAGGATAAATTGTGGGATATTTGGTATAGTTTTTTCTATAGTACGGGACACCTACGTTTCAAAAATAGTATTTTTTGCTATTTTACAAAATTAGTTGATTGGTCGGCTATAATTTTTCTATTGGTTTTTTTAATGTTTAATGTGAAAAATTAGGGGGAAAAATGACTCAACATGTGTTATGTTTGCAATAGATTTACTTAGTGATGCATATCTAAATTCAAAATTATGTTTTCTAATTTTTATATGTTGCATGAAGGAACAAAACAAAATAAAAAAAAGTCAGTCATCATAGGCCAATGAATGGAAAGTAATATTTTTGAGATGTAAATATTGCATGCTATATAAAAAGTATAGTGCATGACCCAAAATTTATTTCTACTTTGGGAAAAGTAATAGGCACGAACTATATAAGTCATTTTAATAAGGTGACTATGACAATGAATGATCAAAATAGAAAAACATTCTAAATACATATGGAAAACAAATTTTACGCCTTCTTATGAAATAGTGTAGCAAGTGCCAAGCAATGTTTGAGCCATAGTTTTTTTTTTGCTCATCATTTTATGGGTGTTTTGCATTTTTTGTTATGTATTTCATTAAACCTAATATAGTTATAGGCTTTCCCAATGCTACCTAAATATGATCCATTATAACTCAAAGTGGTGTAAAAAAAATCAAAACCACTAAAATATATTAAACTATTCATAGGTCAACCAAAAACCAGGCATAAAACATTTTAACAACCAATAAATAAGAATGAATGCAATGAAGAGAAAAATATATGCTATGTAAACCAAGAAATAAAACAAGAAAGACCACCCACCACATCTCAAAACCCTTGCTCGCCTCTCTCTTAGTCGTTGCTTGGCTTTTTGCATGCCTTGATCATACAACAACGCAAATAATAGGAGTTGAAACAAATCCCATCAAATTTAACTCTTACAGGGATATATTGTCAGCTATTAAATGCCACATCTAAAACAATGCAAATTTTATAGATGCTAGAATTTAGAATGGGCTCTAAGATAGAGACAATTATGAAAAATAGATGATTTTCAAGGTGAAGTTGTATAAACTATTTTAACAATGTAACAGTCACAATGAACACTTTAAACCTTTCTTATATTAGTATGGTTTGAGTGTGACCTACAAATGTATCTGTCACAATTTTCCCTTGTCCTTTATGGTTGTTGTTTGATGTGGGGCTCCAAACTTTTCGAAGACCACAAAACAACATAGAAATTTAATTTTATTTGGTATGAATTGTTGTGCAAGAATGTTATAGTTTTTTCTTTAATGTGAACTTGTTATGTTGCATTGTAAACAGGCTGGATCATATTCAAATAAATACATAGAAAAAATACAAAAATGCAAATGGAGGAAAAAAATTTAAACTAAGAATATTCAAAGGCAATGTTATGTTAGTGAAAAACAAAGGTATTGTCATTCAAAGAACTAATCTAGCATGGTTGTTTATATTTGTTTGTGACAGTATGGATTACTGTAATCCATCAATTGAGTCATTGATAATTATGGCATATGTGATTTTATTATTTCTATTTATGTCATTTTGTTAGAATTTGAGCTGCTATAAGGTCATTCATTTTGTTTGTGATTAACATGTAATAGTTTTCATGCGGAGTTTCAATGTCATAAATCTAAGAATACTTTTGATTAAGAAGAAATTAGCTTTATAATTATTTCAATTCATAAGAAAATGAAAGAATCAAGTCAATAGAATGAAACCAAGAAAGGGACAAAAAAAATAGGCATCATACTTGCAATATCATATTAAATGTGTTAATAGACACAAAGCACATGAATTATTTCATGGATGTAGTCAAATTTTTGTCTTGATTCTTAATGATTAAATTATTAAAAATAATTAGTTTTCACTTTTTATTGGTAATATTGTTGGTAGTGTTTCTTAAAATTTGATTGTTAAGAATAAGAAAAGAAATCGTTCAAAAAAGTTTTACACATGGCAATATAAAATACAATTGAATGACTTAGGGTTTACAATTCATGTATTTGGCTAAAGGTATGATAAATTATTTGTTTTTCCTAATTTGTGTTTTTAATATGCACTTATAATTAACTATCAACATATTGCTAGGCTTGTACCTTTTGAAACATGCATGTCTATGCAATGCACTTTATTTATAAATTGAATTTCAAAATATTAAAATGACTTTGCTATGCCAATGCATTTTTCATGAGTGAAAAAAAATTGTTTTATTCCTTATGCCAGAGTGTTTTTGCATGGTATGATCTAAATTCACATGTACACGTACATTCTGATAATAACAAAAGATCATTAGTCCAAGAAAAGAATGCCATTACTTGATTCGATACAATATTTTTTAGAACAAATCTTTTGCAATAGGCATGTTGACTAGTTTCTTTCTCTCTTTTCCTTGGTTAAGCTATATAATAATCTGAAAGAAAATTTTAGCACTTGTCTTTTATAAAACAAGCATAAAAAATGGGTGCTGACCCGAGGTACAAATTCACAGCAGACTAGAACCTGATTAACAACACATTAATCATAACTAGCATAACTAAGAAGTAGAAGATATACAACATCCATAGTCTACCTCTATCAAAAACCATAATAAAAAACCAATTAACCATCAACTAGAGATATATAACCAGTCATGAGCAAGTCTAAAACTATAAAAGGAATTCTTAAACATAATACTTAAATCATGCCACATAGGGAAATACCAACAAAACTTAAATAGAGTATCAAAGTTACCAAAAAATTAACTAGTCCTGCCCCTAGGGCTACCAGAAGTTAAAACCAAAAAACTAGTCATAAAAAGCATCACATGTCCTTTCCTAGCCTCTTAGACAAGAGGATGTTGGCCCATTCCTCATTGAGGAATTTGAACAGGTCTTGATTGTTTGCATCATCAAACGTATTCTCATCGAGTTCCATCTCTTGCAGCAAACAAAGGATGGAGGTAGAGGCATGCATCACTTTGAGGGAAAATTTGTTGAAATCATCCATCCTATTGTGTAGACCCTTGATTTTCTCTTTCAATTATTTGACATTCCTTTTGAGCCTAGTAATCTGAAGCTTAAATTTACCCATAATTCCCCTTGGTTCCTTATTTGTAGAAGGGGCAGCCTTAGTCTACAAAACTTCAGTAGGAGCAACTTTGGCTTGAACCTCTTCAATAATGACATTACCCAAAAACAAATTGGGAGAGGGAGGGGGGAGGGGGATTGACAAAGGGAGTGGGGGACAGGTCTCTTTTGTGACTTTTCAAGACCTTGTAGGATGAACCTCTTTCTAATTCATTCTTAGAGTCCCCAAACTCCTCAATGAGCTCTTTGATAGCTCATTTCCCTTTCTCTTTAGTAATATAGTTGGAGCGATGAGGAGTTTCACAAATTTTAGCTTCTGAATCCACAATATAGACATTTTTATCTTTTTCTTGGGTTTGAATTTCAAGGGTAGGGTTTTTAGTTTTTTTCTTCTTAGACTTCACAAGGGATTCCACAACAAGGAGACCTCAGTAGAACTAGCATTCTTGAATGGGTTTTTGACACAGTGCTTGCAGCCAAACCCAAAGGGAGGGAGGAGGCCCCCTGGTCATGAGTAGAACCAAAGGCCAACTGTTGGGGAGGTTGAGAAATAGTTTGGACATAAATATTAAGTGGGGGGGGGGGGGGGATAGAGGGATAGGTGAAACTTGTACAAGTGGTACATAAGGCCATGGTTGAGGATGGTAAATTTTTTTCCTTCCACCTTTTCTTTAGCAATTTCAATAATATTGCTTTCCATGTAGTGTAACAAAAAGAATGAAATATAAATATAGCCCTTGTTCCTCAAATGGTTAAGGAACAAAAGGTGATAAAAATAAAAAAAACTCCATAGAGACCTTCTAAAGTAAAGTATTTCATTACAATATCACACACCTTAGGCAAGATGCAAGGGAGTTCCTCACAGCTGAAGCCACCTTGCTTCTTGATAGGTTGTTCCTCAAGTGCCCAAAAGAACTGGTTCAGGTTGGCCTGGTCTGAGATGGGACTAGTGCATTTCCACTTATTTCTCCATATGGAGAGCCTAGTAGCCTTCCCAATAACCTCCCCATTAATCTCAACATAAATACCATTGATAGAGACTCTATGTTTGTTCCAGGTAGAGACGAATTGGAAAGACACCCGCTCATCATAACCAGTCATATTCTCCAAGAAAGGGAGAATACCACCTTCTTTGAAAATGAACATAACCATGGAGTTTCTATTATACTTCTCATCAATTTTTTCTGGCTCAATTTTGTGATGATCACCCCCCATGGTTGAAACATAGTGGAAACGAAAAATCCAGAGCAAAAAATTCACCTAGAAGTTGACCCGACAAATAGTCAACACAAGGAAATGTAAGCACATATTGTGAGAAAATGAGGTGCCTTCATAAATAAACAAACTTAGAAAATTAATGTCTCTAGCCTTCTTCCAATGATAAGTACATGGAGGCATGTGCTAGTAGTCACCAAGGTTAAGGCAATAATCATAAAAAGCCTTTCAAAAATCAAGGAAATCTATACCATCATGTGGATTGCCATAATCCACTATAGTGGTGTGGGTACATAATAAATAATAATTAGACATATTCTGAAGCATGTAATGTTTACAATAGTGCCAAGTGATCATGAGAAGTACAATTCCCAAAATGTCATTAATCTAGAGACATGTCAGAATCATTAAATTGAAATTTGAAAAGGTGGCATCCATGGGAAGATCTTTGGTGGGTCAAGTTGCACTTAAGCTAAGGTCGAAAACACTAGTATGGTTACACATCATTATGAACATAAGGGGTGTTATACTCTTCTAGTCAAGTTAGGTGTTGAGTGGACTTTAACAACCAATTAATAGCTTTCTAGCACTGTAAGACTTCTGTATAGGGTGAAAATAGATCCACACTCTATATAAAGGAGAGGAAGACTACCAAGATTTATCCTCTAATGAGACTCGATTAACACAAAGGTAAGTGTTAATTCATGATCTATACAAAGGAGATAAATGGCTTGGGTTAACTTCTCCCTCACCTCTAGAAAGAGAGGGTTTATGAAAGAGCAATTAAGAATATTTGAAAAGTAAATCTAGAAGACTAATATTGAAATGAAGAAATAAAAAGCACTTACCTCTAAAAAAGAATCTATTGAAAACCCTATCAAACGGTCTCATAAACTATTGATTTTCGTGTTCTTAAACCAAAACTGTGAGATCTACAAAACCCATAAATCTTTTTCTTTTCGGGTCTAGGTCGACCATGACCCAAATGTAGGTTGACCTTAGCCCCTTTATGTCGACCTTGACCTACGCTGCTCTGACATAAATTCTATTCGTGGATCCCAAAAGTTTGTCGAAATGGGTATCTGAATCAGCTCTATAATTCATTGTTCAACACTTGTACCTTCAAGAAAAAGGGGTTTTATTATTTGGATGAGGGGGTTGCCTTAGTCAAACCCTAGTTTTGGAATTAACCTTGAAGTAGAATTGAAATTGCAGTAATTAAACAAAGTAAATAGAACAATTCACCTTGCTTATGTTGAAACCCTTGTGGAGGATTCGAATCCTTGAATCCACAAGGATGAATGCTTGAAGTTGTTTGAACCTTGTAGAAGAGTATGAAGTTGATCTACCATGCCAATTCATGGCTCCATGGAAGTAAATGTGCTCATGTACTTGAATTGAGAATGTAAGATGAAGAATGTAGAAGTCTTGAATGCTTGAGAGATCTTGAGATTGCTTGATAACTTGTAGATAATAATGGATTGCCTTCCTCCTTTTTTCTTTCTTGCTTTCTTGATTTGATTATCATTTATCACTTGGATTGAAATGAGAGGAGAAGGCCTCCTTATATACTAGCCTAGGGCACAAACTTCTAGAGAGGCTAACATAGAAAACAATAATTAAGGGTCCATGTCACAAAACTCTAGAAGGGGTCCACCCTTAAGGTAGAAATAAAAATAATTATTTAAGAGCCTTGCCACAAAATTTGAGGTAAGGCTAACCCCAAAGTTAATTTGAGCATTAGGCACAAAACTTGAGAAAGGCTAATCTCAAATAATAAATTAGGAATCCTACACAAAGCTCAAGAAAGGTCCACCTCAAATATTAATTTGAGAATTTGACACTTAACTCAAGAAATAGTGGCCCCAAAGAGGGAAAAGATAAAATTTTGATGAAACCCTAAAAATAGGACCTAACCCCAAGGACCCTGGACCCTAGGGTCACAGTCGAGGTCGACCTTGACCTAGATTAGGGTCAAGGTCGACCCTGATCCAGAGAGTTAGGACCTCAGGAAATATGCCCAAGTCTCACAAATAAAGAGAAAAGGCAAAAAAGAGGGGCATAATAGGCAAATAAGCTCATGAAACCCCATGGAAGCATGAAAGTGTGCGAATCAGGATCAAAACAACCTACTAGGGAGGGCTAAAAGGTCTCAACATGGAGTGTGTCCATTTTAAGATGATACATTTAGCAAGAGTATGGGCTCAATGCAAACTCTTAGTAAAGTAGAACAAGAATAGAAGAAAAAAAGCCCTATTATGATTAAGGATACAAGGAATCCATAAAGCCCCCAAGGAAATTGAGTCCTTGTTAGATCCAAAAGCATAATAGGAGAGAGAAAAGAAGAGAGAGGAGTGGCTAGCTCACCCAGTAAGATGTGTGTAACTCATTGTGAACCATAAAAAGGATAGGATGGCCCACCAAGCAAGCACTTGATAGTCACCCCATAAAGTTGTGCATCTTCTGGCAGCTTTGTTCATGAATGTAGTGCATCTTTTGATGGCTTTTATGAAGTATCCATGGATCCATATCCTCATATCACCATAGAATACATTTGCAAAATTCGTATCTCTTCAGGATTTAGCAACTTATGTGTGTTACCTTCCAAGGATTTAGCATGTTGCAAAACAAAAGTTTAGAACAAAAATGCATAATATAGAATGAGGGAGGATGTATATATGCCCCCCTCATTAAGATGGAAAAATACATACTATTTTGACATGTTAAGGAAAGAAAAGAACAAGGATAAAGCCTTCTTCAACATCAAGACAATATCCATAGACAACACCCAGTCCAAGCCAAGAAGGTCACAACTCCTATGAGGCCATGGAAGGGATGAATGTAAAGATATATCATGCAAGAAGGGAAAAAGTAACCCTTGTGAGGGATAGCACATTATTCAGTTTCCAAGGTGAGATTTATCAACCATGGAAACCCAATGTCAAACAATGAAATAGGTTATGTTCAAGGAAATAGATCCTCAATGCAAATCAAAATTTTCATGTATGATTAGATATCACATAATAGATAGATATTGCTTAACCAAGGGAAAAGTGGACCCCAAAAAGACAAAAAAGAAGGAAATGGCATCCTTGCCCCCCAAGCGTACGAACAAGGATGGAAGGGGACCTATTATATTGCTCACAACACTATACAAGACAACGAGCCCCCAAGGATTAGGCTAACATTGTTTACATAATGTGGAGATCCATAATAGGAACATAAATGTTATATAAATAACCTTACTATCAATGAGCTGCCTAATCTTATAATGTAAAGCTTGACATTAATTAGTAGAGTGATCATAAAATCTATGATACACACAAAAAGGAAGAGTCTTCAAGTGTGGACTACGTTTATTTTTGCATTTAGGTCTAGTAATCATCTTAGTATGAAGGAGTTTAGACAAAAGAACTTCTTGGTCAAATTCCTTCATAAGTTCATCATGTTTTGAAGTGTTAGTTGAGATGTTGTTAACATTGATTTGTTGTTGTGGATTAAATCCCAATTCATAAGAATGTTCATGCCCCCCATTCTGTAAGGGCATTTGAAGTCCCTGTTTATGCTTACCACATCCTTGACCATTGAATCTTTGTTTAACTAGGAAATGATATCCAGGACCATAATGAGAAGTCATATCAAAAGGAGTCAATGGAACTTCAATAGTCACTATGTCATCATTAGTAGGTTTGGCAGATTCATAGTGGGTAGTGTTAGAGTAATATTTAGTTTACTTACTAATTAAATCATATTGATTTAATTAGTTAAGTTATTACTCTTTAGTACTTAAGCTTTCTCTTAGGTGCATTAATAATTAATTCTTTTATTAATTATTAATGTGCAACCTAACTTTTTTAGGCTTTAGGGTTTTGTTCACCTTTATAGGTTGAACCTTGTAATTATTTTTTTATTAACTTGGATCATAATTTTGCTCTCACATTTTGAGTAACTTCTAAGTTTTTCCTTTTGCTTCTTTCTGCTTCTCTCTTGTAACAGGTGTAATACCCCAAAAATGGGCTATAAGTTCATTAACCTCCTACATCGACAAATCGAACAAAATCGACATCAAAGTCCTAACCTAAGGCACATCTGAACATCATCGAATCATAATTGATTATCTTAAATTTTGCATCGGGGAATATTCCTAGTAATATTCCTAATTATCTTAATTATCTTTAATTTAATGATTATTTGGCGATAAATCACATTTATCCTAAAAATTTGATTAATTGAATATTTTCATATTTAATTAATTAGATTTAATATTTGCCACTTAATTGTGTAA
The DNA here is from genome assembly GCA_027943335.1 of Chamaecyparis obtusa. NCBI lineage: Eukaryota > Viridiplantae > Streptophyta > Pinopsida > Cupressales > Cupressaceae > Chamaecyparis > Chamaecyparis obtusa. The sequence goes on along the minus strand of BSBK01003466.1, from coordinate 444,626 downwards.
TTAAATTTAATTCTATCTATTATTAATTGTATTATTTAATTTTGACAATAAATCAAAATTCCTATCTTTAATTGATTAAATTCTTATTTAATTAATTAAAGCATGTTGTCATTATTTAATAATATAATTTTTAATAAAAGTTTGGTAAAATAGTTAATTAACCCATAAATTAATTATTTATTTTCAAAAATCAGTTGAGTTGAGGATAAATCACTTTATTTATTTATTTAATTCTTAATTATTATGCATATTCAAAAGAAACAGTTAAACTCCAAATCAGAAAATCAATGCAAGTTATTGACTTTTTGGAACTCAACATCCTTTTGGAGTTCAAAAAGCTGATCTAAACTCTAATTTGAGTTAAAAAGCTATTTTTGCATGATTTTGAGAATTAACTATCTTTTATGATCAGATAACTCAAAAATCAAGATGAGTTAATTTGAGTGATTTATGGCTTTTATCAATGCATCTCCCAAGCCCTGGATTTCTATAAATTAAAGGCTTCAGCTCTTCACAAATCATCTCATATTTTGCACAATCACGCTGGAGAATTGGAATTGAAGAATCAAAGCTCTTGCGAATCGGCATTTTTGTGAGATCAATCTTATTTTTGCATTCATATTTCATATCATTGTTAGATTAGCATTGCATATCAATTTTCAATAGCATTCATAGCATATCAATTTCATATTAGCATTCATATCATATCAATTTATCATTCTTATTGCATCATAAAATATAAAAAATATAGATTAATTGCATTTATTTCATATCTAGAATTGCATTCAAATCCTTCATTTAGGTGTTGTCTAGGTCACTGATCTCGATTACAATCTGAGAACATTAATCTCGCACCTATTAGAAGGTAGTAAATCGCTTGGTTAGATAGCTTTCAATTTTGCACGATTTTGATTATCACTAACCTCTAATGTTTTACTGAGTGTTGTGTCTACAGATCAGGTACAATTTTCACACACACATTTCTGGCGCCCACCGTGGGGCAGCCCACCTTTGCATGCTGGTTTTGATTTTTTTGGGAGCTAAAACCCCAAAGTTTCAAAGATTTAATTTTATCTCCCAAACGGCTTCAAATTTTGGTTTGAAAGTTTTTTTGTAGGTTGCTGACATGTCAGGAAAACTACAGTAAAAAATTTAGAATTTTCTAAGATGTTTAGAATTTTTAATAATTTTTTCTTGAAATTCCAGAAAAAATTAATATCTGACGCAAATTAATATATTTTTCAAAAAATTTTATATTTTCGGAAAGCTCTTTAAATTATATAGGGGGTCCATTCTTTGTGTTTTAAATTTGGACATGATATCATAGCTCAAATAGTCAATTTACAAAAACTGGTCTATTTTGATAAAATGGGTCTCTAGGGCACAAATGAAGAGATTTTTCTAAAATTTTTGCATTTTTGGAAAGCTCTCTATTTTTTAGTAGGGGTCTCTATTTTGAATTTCTATTTTTGTGGCCAAAATCATATGAAAAAAATTAGATCTTGTTGACTAGGTCAAATGCAGCAAAAAAAATAAAGTTTTGTGATGGGTATGCACTTATTTTTTTTACATGGTTCAATGAATGATATGAGTCGTCATTTGGGTTGATTGCTGGTTATTATTACTGATAATAATTGATTTTTAGAGCTAACCCTATGGTTTTCATAAGTTGAATATATTTTGCATATCTTGTTTGCTTGTTTGCTTGTTGGAGAGTTCGTCACTTGCTTGCATGGAAAAGCTCAACAAAAATTGCTAAAAATCAAGTAAAATCTACTAAGCGCATTGCAAGGATCCCAGGTATTCTCCTTCATCTAATAATATTTTGATTTGGGACTTAAAATAAATCTCTTATGTGTCAAGCTTGTGTGCATCTTTTCATGCTTTTGATCTATTTCTACACACTTGCATAATTGATACTAGGTTGTGAACCCTTAAGGATTCATTAAGTAGTCTTAGAATACTTGTGATTGATCTTCATTTCTATCTTGGGTTATTGGACTTGCTAATCTGCCGGCCCCTCATTTCTGCCCCGTGGTTGCAATCTCAGCGCCATAAAGGGGAGGGGTCAACAGGACAGAATCGTTAAATGTTCCACTTGGCAACCCTTTTGTGCTTTTAGGAACTCACTTGTTTTCTAAGTTGGGGACTCATTTTTAGCTTGTGTGAGGTGTTAAGTGTTCCACCTTGTGGACTCATCTCATATTCGCTTTAAGTGTTAAGTGTTCCTCTTTCTACTTTTTGGGTACTTTTAGTAGATTTACTTTCGAGAATATATTTGTGCTCACATAGTAATTAGGCCCTATGAACACTATTCATGATTCTTGAAAGATTGGATTCCCAGCGAAATCTTTCTTGACGATAGAATCCTTGTAGGTAGGGAGGATACTTAGTGCGTTTCACATTCAACTTGGTTAGTGCATCCTCTCTTATTGATTGACACATTCTCTCTCCGGAGAGGTTGATAGATCACGTAGGGTTGATATCATGAGCTTTGGTGAATCAAAATTGGTTAGTGTGTCTTCTCTTATTGATTGATACATTCTCTCCCCAGAGAGGTTGATAGATCACGTGGAGTTGATATCACAGACCTTGGTGGAATAAAACTTTGTCTTAGCGTATCGGATTAATCTGCTTGTTTTGTTTGGGTTAAAAGTGAAGAGGTGTCAAAACCTTGAATCTGGAGCCAAGTCCCCTTGTGGTATAAATTTGTGAGTCATCTTTAGAGAGGGTTAACCATAGCGGACAATCCCTTCACAGGGCAAACTGCATTGACGGAACCTCAAGCGGTCATAGCCATTTTCACCGTGGTAGTGACAACCGCTATATAAATGTCCTTGTGGAAGAAATCTCCACGGGTATGGTTCATTGTTGGGTTGTCAGATCTCCCTAGCAGCTCTTGAAGATTAAGTTCTCAGACTGTGTCAAAACCCTGGTGCGCCGGGATTGGAGTTCACCCCTTTGAATCATAAAAGTTGCAGAGTCAAACCATTACTAAAAACCCTAGAGAGGCCAATTTTTCATTCTCAGGTATATGTGTGTTATTGCAAAACTTTTCAGAACATACACAATTAGTACTCTCAGGGATTAGCACAATTTGGTCACTTGATTGTTCATGCGCAAGGTTGCTTTTGCCCTTGTTCATTGTTTTCAGACATGCTTGGAATCACTTGCTTGCTGTTCTACGTGTTTATTTATCTACTTGGCTATTAAAAATGATCAAATCTGGTATAACCTTCAAAATCTGGACAATACAATTTGCAAACAATCCAAAACTGAAGACCTTACATTTTGCAAAAATTGACGTAAAATCTTTTCTGGAGTCAAAAGTCATTTCAAGAAGTCAACTGTCGTACGAGTCTAGCAATTGTCATTTCATAGGCTACCCAGTGTCGTACGAGTCTGCAGAGTGTCGTTTGGAAAAATTTGAAAGAGTTGTCATAAATTGTCAAATTGCAAGATATCCAATGTTTCCAGCCTAATTTCAAAATCTGTCAAAAATATCATTGTGTCAGGAATAGAGCAATAGCTATTGAGAATCAATACACATGTCTCAAAGAATCAGTACACATGAGGAAGAAATTCTGATCACCGCTATGATGAAGCAGCTGCAAGCTATGCAAGTCCAACTTGACAAACTTGAGAAAGAGAAGGAATCTAAAAAGTTCTCCATGGAATCTCTATACTCTTTTCCATTTGATAAAGACTTGTACATGTCACCATGCCCCCAAAAAAAATTTGAGCAATATGATACCTCTTCCACAGAGAGTGACACATCTAGCTTTGGAGACTATGATGACTATGATGACAAACAATGTAATGATACCTATGACACCTCTGTTCCTAAGAGTCCTCCTCATCGTCCATTCCTGCTTACTACAAATGGGCCGTCACATTGGATAGATCGTGAGGGTGATCCATATGATTCTGATTATGAAAGAGACTTTGATGATTTCTATGCACAATACCTAGATGATCCATCTATTTCACTTGAGGAAGAGAAAGTTTACCACACTGATTATAAACATGCATACTATAAGGATCTCTCCTCTAAGAACTCTCAGGCTGAAAATAAAGATTACACTCTCAAGCAAGATCATGTTAATGTTGGACCTTTGTCTTGTGATGGTTCCCTTCCATCCCCTACTTCCTCCAATATCCATACATTTCCTAAAGCTTCCGAGTCTTTCAAATCTTTCACAGAACCTTCATCTGACACAAGCCCTGATACTTTTCATGTGGTTCCCTATAGTTATCCCCCAGGGCTACCTCTTAAAGAAACTCAAGCTAACCTTCACTTGGCTGCAAAGACTTTCAATAATGATAAATCTAAAGAGCCTAAGCCTTCATATGCTATAATCCCTACTTCAGCTAGTCCTCCACCATCTCTTCCAAAGTCATCCATACAATCCCAACATGCTTCCTTGTCCTTAGAAGTGGCTCCATGTCAAGAGGACTCTAAAAATGATAAAGAAAAGAACATAAAGAAAGATCAAGATCAAGAACCCTCCATGTCATCCACTCCTTTTCACAATGTCTCTTATCTGCCTCAGAGTTCTTTTGATCCTGTACCCCCTTTTTCATGCATTCCACCATGTCTTAAGTCTTTGCCTAAGCAAGATCAAGCTACTACTTACACTGTTGAGCTTATTGACAATCAAAATAACCTTACTACGCTTGCGCTTTCCAAAGATGATACTTCCATTAAGGTTGGTAAAAATGGTGTTCCTTCCAATGTCAAACCTATTGAAAATCAAAAGAAAAATTATGCACTTGTGCTATCCAAAGATCCTTGTCAAGATCAAAGTCTTCAATCTTCTTGTTCTACCACTCCATGTTCACTTCCACTTTCTACTCTTCCTAAGTTTTCACAAGCTTTGAATGATCCTATCAAAGAAAATGCTCTTATTCAAGATGTCCATGATTTTATTAAAAATTCTAATGCTCACTCTAAAGATGCTGATATCCTTGGTGTCATATAGATGATGATGAACTTATTGATTATCCTTTTGCATCTTCCACTTCCATCCTTGGACCTCTTCCACCACTACTAAGGGCTTCATGCCTTCCTTCCATCTTGGGTCCTTATGTCCCTTCACTTTCCCCTCCTAGCTCTCCTGATTTTCCATCCATCTTAGGTCCTTACATACCTCCATCTCCCATCTTTCCTCAAGATCAACATAGATGCATACCCTTGAATCCTTTTCATCCACCCACCCATCTAAACCAGTCGTATCCTCCCTCTTCCACAAATCTCAAGTCTTTTGGAAGTAACTTGAATGTTCAATACAAGAAAAAGAAGCAATACAAGAATCCATCAAAAAGAGAAGATCACCATGTCTCCTCTAAAAGACATGGAAACATAAAGTCAAAAGAGATATCTAAGAAAAAAATTACAAGACAAGTATGGGTTCCAAAATCCATCATTGAAGATATTATCTCTAAATCATCAAAAGGAAATAAAAAGCCTACGACTATATGGATTCCAAAGTCTCTCTTGAAAGAGCCTGGTGTTGAACAAAAAGTGAAATTGACATTCAAGCTTCCAAAGGCTTCCACTACATCTCCTTCCAAAAATATTCTTCCATTTCATGCGCCCAAACCTCAACCTCTGCTATCCATTCACCATATTCCTTCACGTATTCCTTCATTCATGTTTCCTCCACCCTCTCACCACCCTTCAAGGTGTGTGTTTACATTGATCTTGCCTTCCTTTCCATCTACCCTGTCACAATCCTTCCATTCATTAACCTTCTACCTTCTATCCTTTTTCCTCATTTGCCTATTCCTCCTATCTTCCAACCTCACTCGCTTTACATAAAACCTTATCCTCCATTTTTCTCTTCCATCTCCCTTTCCTTATCAGCATCTTTGAGCATATCATTTGAATCCTTGGTATATCATGGTTTATCCTTTCAAGGAGCACTATCTAAAAGGCTTGCCTTCTTCCAAAAAAAGAGAAATGAAAAAAAAATTAAAAAAAAATGAAAATGTGCCTTGGTGAAAACTTGGAAATAGGCGCCTTGGTAGCAAAAGTAAAGAGAAAAAAAAAATAAAAAATTTCATCCTAAGGTGAAAACCACTCCCTTGTGGCGCCTTGGATAAGTACCATGATGAAAACCTGTCAATCAGGCATCATGCGTAATTCTTCTACATATTTCATCCATTTCATCTTCTCTCTTTGATCTTGACAATGTTGATCTATACACGAACATTTGGCTATTTTGTGAGTTATCTGATGATGATCTTGCTTTCAATCCCTTCCTATTTAGCCTTCATATTTATTTTCCTTCATTCATTTTCACCTGTCGCTATCCTTTTCCCCTTTGGTCTTGATCTAATAAAAAAAAGAAAGAAAGAGTAAAACACGGTGCTATGAAGCCTCTTGACATGTCTACTCCTTTGGATTGCATCCTTTCCTGCTCTTGCATTATGATTTTGTGCTTATCCTATGCTAGCCTTTCATTGCTTGTCCAAATGCGCTTTACATGATAATTTTTCCCTAGCTTGGGTATTCTTGAGGAGTTTGCCCTTGAGGATTTCTTCCCTTCATTATCCTTTATTCTCTTGTCTTCCATCTCTTCCACCAGCTTGCCAATGCCTCTTGTTCTCCACCTTGCTAGACATTGGGACTGCATGATATGATCTTGCTTGGGAGTTTGCAAATGGAAAAAGATGCTATCAAGTATACCAGTATCAAAACAATTATCATAATTAGTATCAGAATCAGTATTAGAACCAGTATCAAAATCAGTATCAGAATCAAATATCAGAATCAGTATCAGAACAAGTATCAGAACACCTGCTGGGGCTACACCTTTCGCTTTAGTTTATGGGTCTGAAGCGGTACTGCCTATTGAGGTTGAAATCCCATCACTCAGGATCAGAATGCATGGACTTGTCACTGATGAAGACTACAGAGTGTCGAGGTTACAAGAACTTGAACTACTAGATGAGCGCAGACAAGCAGCGTATGATCATCTCAGAGTGTATCAGAAAAGAATGTCTAGAGGCTACAACAAGAAAGTCAGACATAGAGAATTTCAGGTTGGTGATCTAGTGTTTAGAGAAAATCCTAAAAATCAATCCCATCACGAACGCAAGGGGAAGTTCAAACCCAACTGGCTGGGTCCCTTTGTAATCACTGCTACTTTTGGCTCTGGTGCCTATCAACTCTCAACAACTAAAGGAGAACAGCTCCGAGAACCAATCAACGTTCTCCATCTGAAGAAATTCTACGCCTAAGGCATTCAGTGCTTGGTAAATGTCCTGAAAAAAATCTTAAAAATCAGAAAAAGTCTTGAAAAAATGAACATCTTGGTGAAAACCTAGCAATAGGCACCTTGATGATTCACAAAAAAATCAAAAAAATATCAAAAGTACAAAAAAAATTGAAAAAATATCAAAAGTACAGAAAAAATTGAAAAAATATCAAAAGTACAAAAAAATTGAAAAAATGAAAAATACAAAAAAATGAAAAAAGAAAAAAAAAAGTGCCTTGGTGAAAACCTGGAAACAGGCGCCTTGGTAGCAAAAATAGAATCTCTACCAAGATGGTGAAAACCTGGCAAACAGGCGCCACTTGTTCCAAAATGCTCCATCTATCAGCACAATCTTGGTCTTTCCCAGCTTTCAGTCTTGCTTTAGTTTGTACATATCTCTCAGTTTGTTTCTGCATATCCTGGTTTCAATAAGTCGGTCTGTACACCAATCAGCTTGCGCATCTGTATCCTATCAATGTTCAAACTTGGGGGCAATCAATGTTCTATCCTATGGTCTCCAATGTATCTTAGACGTTTCCTATCCACTCAGAGTCCTTTGAAGCTTCCTGTTGAGTCAGTTAGTCAGTCTCGTCTCCAGCAAGGATTTTGCATCAACAACAATCAAACATCAAAACTCAACTGAAAACAATCTGTGCTTTTCATGCTTTTATCTCCTTGTAGGCTTACTGATTCGCATTGAGATTTTTGCATATTGTGTCCCTTCGAGCTCTTCAATGATGTCCTTTACAGGATTTAGAGAGTGATGACTGGGGGCATAATCTTTTCTTTGTCTTCTGCTTGTATGTGAAAATCTAACAACTTTGGAAATTTTGGATTGAAATGGTGTCCGACTGTAAGAGCCTCTATCTCGAATTGGATGGCCATGCGTACCTTGACCATTGATACCCAGACAATTCAAGGAAGTTTGATCTAACTATTATCTTTTTGAGTAAGTTCTTTCTCCTACTGTGGAACGCAATCTTGCCTAAGGATGTGAACGATAAAGGGTCACTACGGGTAATTCACATTGGATTTAGAATGATCTCTTGACTGTTTGATGTGTTTGTAATGCAAGGCATACTCAGGTCATCACAACGTTTATGTTTTGATGCTTGTACAAATTGCTATATCAAAATGGACATGATATTCAGGTCATCCTGGCGCTGGTGCCTTGGTGCTTATATCTAATCCGACATTGCGAAAACAAAATCAATATTCATATATCCATGGTTGTTGACCAGTGGGTGTTGTATTGATTCTTGCGCATACAAATTGATATTCATATGTCTATGGTTTCATAGCTAGTGGGCATTGTATTGATTTATCCGGTTACCTAAAAGTTCAATGATGATAACAAATCGACATATGATCAGTGACTAGGTCCCAGGTCTTAGGTTGCATTTCATCTTGCATGTCTCTTTGCATTTTGCATCTTTGCAAGATCTCACAATGACTAAACGAACTTCAAAGCTTAAACAATTCTTCATATCAATTCTTCAAATCTAACAAGAGCTGAATCTCACACGAAGGTTCCTCCAACGAAGCAGCAAGTAGAATCCTTTTTCGGGATCAAAATCAAAATCTGAGATCATTCATATTATTAACTGCTTGCATATTCGACCTTTGATCATCACAGAAATCTAGTATTCAACTTAACTGATTATCTTACATCAAACTATCAAAATTTCAACTTGGTCAACCATGGTCAACTCATGGTCAAACCTAGTCAAATTCAGTCTCCAGGACCTCCAAACGATGCAGAATGTGTTTTTGAATGTGTTTCACCACACTTCTCAAATCAATTAACATGCTTCTAAACTATAACGCTGACTTTTCTTGTCAGATTTCAATTTTAATCCCGAAGGGGGCATGGTATTGCACATCATTCAAAGTCTATAAATCAAATTCTATCGATCAAATCTATCAATATCTTTCATCAGTGATCAAGACAACAATCACGTCTAGTCGCTGATTCATCAAAAGTCCTCATCGCTCGGGGAAAATCTATCATCACTTGGGGCATATCAAATTCATCGATCCATATCAATCTGGTATTCTCTTAATCTTGTAATCTGTATCAATTTTTGCAACCATCAGATCATAGTGTTCTTTCCTTGGTTCTTTGGCAACTAAAGGATTCGGATGTGATACCTGCTAGTTCTGCTAAGACAATCGAGTCTAGAACGGGTCACTCACTTCTTATCAATCCTAAGGTTTGGAATCAGGTGTTTTGACACTTTTTCGCAATCATAGGTTCATCGCTGCTACAGTGAACATTATCTTTGGTCATTCAAGACCTCCTATCTCAATATCTTTCAATCGGTTTCTATCTTTCAATCGGTTTATCTTTTGATCCAGTTTCATATCTTTATCAAACACAGACTATCTTTGAACCACTGCGCTTCGCACAGTAATTCAAAGAGGGGCAAAATGTAATACCCCAAAAATGGGCTATAAGTTCATTAACCTCCTACATCGACAAATCAAACAAAATCGACATCAAAGTCCTAACCTAAGGCACATCTGAACATCATCGAATCATAATTGATTATCTTAAATTTTGCATCGGGGAATATTCCTAGTAATATTCCTAATTATCTTAATTATCTTTAATTTAATGATTATTTGGCGATAAATCACATTTATCCTAAAAATTTGATTAATTGAATATTTTCATATTTAATTAATTAGATTTAATATTTGCCACTTAATTGTGTAATTAAATTTAATTCTATCTATTATTAATTGTATTATTTAATTTTGACAATAAATCAAAATTCCTATCTTTAATTGTTAAATTCTTATTTAATTAATTAAAGCATGTTGTCATTATTTAATAATATAATTTTTAATAAAAGTTTGGTAAAATAGTTAATTAACCCATAAATTAATTATTTATTTTCAAAAATCAGTTGAGTTGAGGATAAATCACTTTATTTATTTATTTAATTCTTAATTATTATGCATATTCAAAAGAAACAGTTAAACTCCAAATCAGAAAATCAATGCAAGTTATTGACTTTTTGGAACTCAACATCCTTTTGGAGTTCAAAAAGCTGATCTAAACTCTAATTTGAGTTAAAAAGCTGTTTTTGCATGATTTTGAGAATTAACTATCTTTTATGATCAGATAACTCAAAAATCAAGATGAGTTAATTTGAGTGATTTATGGCTTTTATCCATGCACCTCCCAAGCCCTGGATTTCTATAAATTAAAGGCTTCAGCTCTTCACAAATCATCTCATATTTTGCACAATCACGCTGGAGAATTGGAATTGAAGAATCAAAGCTCTTGCGAATCGGCATTTTTGTGAGATCAATCTTATTTTTGCATTCATATTTCATATCATTGTTAGATTAGCATTGCATATCAATTTTCAATAGCATTCATAGCATATCAATTTCATATTAGCATTCATATCATATCAATTTATCATTCTTATTGCATCATAAAATATAAAAAATATAGATTAATTGCATTTATTCCATATCTAGAATTGCATTCAAATCCTTCATTTAGGTGTCATCTAGGTCACTGATCTCGATTACAATCTGAGAACATTAATCTCGCACCTATTAGAAGGTAGTAAATCGCTTGGTTAGATAGCTTTCAATTTTGCACGATTTTGATTATCACTAACCTCTAATGTTTTACTGAGTGTTGTGTCTACAGATCAGGTACAATTTTCACACACACACAACAGGTTATTTGCATGCAGGTATTCTTGGCGTTCTATGGATTTGTATCTCTCAAATCCTACAGGTAGAAGCAATGACAAATTTATTACAAAGGGCATTAGAATTAGAAGAAAAATATCATTGTTCAAACTCTCTTTTTTGCTTCATAAAATCAAGATCAGAAACCTTATACTCTCTAATAAAGGTAGGATTAAAATACAAGGTTCCCCAATCATTACCAGGAAGAGTATTAGAGGAAGAAGGATTACTATTAGGAATAGGAGTAGTGTGGGTTTAAATATTCAAAGAAGGATTTGGCACATCATCCACATGAAGCATATACATCATGTTTTTGTGAATAAACTTGACTCTACAGTGAAGGGTGGAAGGAACAACATGCATCTCATGCAACCAAGGTCTACCCAAAAATAGGTTATAATTAAGAGGTCCAGGCATAAAATGAAAAGGAGTATTCAGGATGACTGAAACTACTTTGATAGGTAAGGTAATGAGGCCCAAAGTGCTCTTATCAATGTTATCAAATCCAAGTATAGGAACATTGTCAGGTTGAATAGTTGAAAGATCGGCTTTAATCGCTTTGAGCATGTCCATGCTACAAACATTAAACCCATATCCATTATCAATCGAGGTCCTACAAATGATACTATTATTGGTAGTAAAAACAACCATAAGAACATCATATTGATTTTGAACTTCTTTAGAAGGTAAATCCTTTTGAGTAAATACAATGCCAAGAGGACCCGGGGTAGCATGCATGCACTATAAGAAGGCATTGATGTTGTCTTGATTAGGAGGTGGAGTGGGAAGAGTTTTTGGAGATTTTTTCAAGGCTTAATGGTAGGTGGGTGAAGTTTGAATAAGCTCCCATAAAGAAATCTTGGCAGGGGTATTGCGCAATTGATTTATCAAATCATGCTCCTTTCTAGGAAGATAGGGTGGAGGAGGAAGAATGGGTTGAGAAGGTGGCAAAGAAGTAGAAACCACCGGATTAGGTTGAGGGTTATTACTTGTATGATAGGTGTGAGCTATTGAATATTGATCATTGAAAGACTCTAAAGACTCCATAGGTTTACCTTTGATAGTAAAACAAGGACAACCTTTGATAGTCAACAAGGGTTTTGGATAAACTATGTTAGTTGTCTCAACACTACAAACAGATTCACAAGAAGGAAGCAAAGAAGACATCCTATGAGGAGATGAGATAGGATCTTGATTCTCCATAAGATCATCACTAAGAGGTAGAGCATTAAGGGAATTCATATCATTCTTTGCTAATGCCTCATCACTAGAAGGAATCCCAAATGGAGGTAAAACATCTATAAGGTCATCTTCTTTCGCTAAAATATCTACATAAGGGGAGTGTGTTTTAGAAAAAGAGTCACCATCATGTATGAATATGTCACCCATTAATAAATCACCCTCTTGTATCAAAGATTCTTCATGAAGAGGGGATAAATCAATGTCTTTATCCAAGGGTTCATCCCAAAAAGTAGAATCATCCACAATGGTTTCATGAGGAAGAGAATAATCAACATCCAAATCCAAAGGTTCATCCCAAATAGGAGGATTATCATCCCTATCAATAAAGCACATTGTAGGAGCACCATAAATCACTAAAGCTTGATCCCTAAAGGGGAAAGAAGCTAAATTATATTCTAAAGTAGGCTCATAAAAAAGACATATATTAGGAGAAGAATTAACATCAATCCCCAACTCATCTCCATAAAGAGAAATATGATGGAGAGAAAGATTAAATTCATCTTCTTGCTCTAATATATCCTTACAAGGCAATACAAGAGAGGACAAAGAAACATCACATGCACTAAATAAAGTCTTTCTAGGCATAACACCATGCAATGGTAAGGTAAGAGGAAGATGTTGTGTAATCCCAAAAGTTATAGAAGGATGTTTGGAAACACTTGAAACAACTTGTCCAACATGATAACGACTAAAGAAATGCATAGAAAATAGATCTAGATATATCCAAGTGCATTCAAATGAAATTTATAAGCATGAAAAGGAAATCGAACACCAAAAACACAATAGGGCATCTAAATCCACAAAAGATAGGGGGTAAAATTTTTGGGTTCACCAAAATGTATAGACACTTCGGGTTCACCAAAATGTATAGTTTGAAAATGTGGATCCACATTCTATACAAAGGAGAGGAAGAATACCAAGATTTATCCTCCAATGAGACCCGATTAACACAAAGGTAAGTGTTAATTTGTGATATATACAAAGGAGATAAATGGCTTGGGTTAACTTCTCCCTCACCTCTATAAAGAGAGGGTTTAGGAAAGAGAAATTGAGAATATTTGAAAAGTAAATCTAGAAGACTAATATTGAAATGAAGAAATAAAAAGTACTTACCTCCAAAAAAGAATATATTGAAAACCTTGTCAAACGGTCTCATAAACTATTGATTTTGTGACCTTGAACCAAAACTGTGAGATCTACAAAACCCACAAATCTTTTTTCTTTTCGGGTCCAGGTCGACCTTGACCCCTTTATGTTGACCTTGACCTACGTTGCTCCGATTGAAATTCTGTTCACGGATCCTGAAAGTTTTCCAAAAAGGGTATCTGAGTTTGCTTTGTAATTCGTTGTTCCACACTTGTACCTACAAGAAAAAGGGGTTTTATTGTTTGGACGAGGGGTTTTCCTTAGTCAAACCCTAGTTTTGGAATTAACCTTAAAGTAGAATTGAAATTGCAGTAATAAACAAAGTAAATAGAATAATTCACCTTGCTTATGTTGAAACCCTTGTGGAGGATTCAAATCCTTGAATCCACAAGGATGAATGCTTGAAGTTGTTTGAACCTTGTAGAAGAGTATGAAGTTGATCTACCATGCCAATTCATGGCTCCATGGAAGTAAACGTGCTCATGTACTTGAATTGAGAATGTAAAATGAAGAATGTAGAAGTCTTGAATGCTTGAGATCTTGAGATTGCTTAATAACTTGTAGATAATAATGGATTGCCTTCCTCCTTTTTTCTTTTTTTCCTTTCTTGCTTGCTTGATTTGATTATCATTTATCGGTTGAATTAAAATGAGAGGAGAAGGCCTCCTTATATACTAGTCTAAGGCACAAAATTATAGAGAGGTCAACATAGAAAATAATAATTAAGGGTCCATGGCACAAAATTTTAGAAGGAGTCCACCCTTAAGGTAGAAATAAAAATAATTATTTAAGAGCCTTGTCACAAAATTTGAGGTAAGGCCAACCCCAAAGTTAATTTGAGCATTAGGCACAAAACTCAAGAAAGACTAATCTCAAATAATAAATTAGGAATCCTACACAAAGCTTGAGAAAGGTCCACCTCAAATATTAATTTGATAATTCAACACTTAACTCAAGAAATAGTGGCCCCGAAGAGGGAAAAGATGAAATTTTGATGAAACCCCAAAACTGGGACCTAACCCCAAGGACCCTATACCCTAGGGTCAAGGTTGAGGTCAACCCTAACCTAGGTCAGGGTTGAGGTTGACCTTGACCCAGAGGGTTAGGACCTCGAGAATTGTGCCCAAGTCTCAGAAATAAAGAGAAAAGGTAGAAAAGGGGCAAAATAGGAATATAAGCACATAAAACCCCATGGAAGCATGAAAGTGTCTGAATCAGGATCAAAATAGCCTACTAGGGAGGGCTAAAAGGTCTCAACATGGAGTGCATCCATTTTAAGATGATACAACTTCCAATCGTAAACTAATAGTAGTCATGGAATCTGCCACAGAATTCCCTTCTCTATAAGTGTGCCTCACACAAGTTTCCTCAAATCTTGAAAGGAGGCCTTTGATGTCTCTAAAAATACTATCCACCTTCCAACTAGCTTGGGGTTTTTCATTAATTGCATCAATAATGACCTTCGAGTCACCCTCAACCTCAAGACACCTAGTCCCAATGGAGAGGGAAAACTTAAGACCCCAGAGGAGGGTCATACCTTTCACTTAATTAAACATGTGGTTGTGAAGGGGGCCCACAAATGTAGCTTTAACAAGACCCTTAGAGTATCTCTAAAAGTTTCCCCCAACCTCAACCCCATTTTTATTTACACCATTGAAATTGAGTTTAATCCATTTGGGTTTGGGGGAATCCACTTGGTGGCCCTTCTCACCAAAAGTTTAGTGTTATAAAAAATATCAAACCCCTTTAAGAGGTTCCACTCCTTAGAAATTTGAATATCTTTAACATTCGGGAGGAGGCTAGAGCTCTTCCAAAAGTTAAGCAAGATGTTCTCATGGAGAAGCTTCAATCCAAGGTGTAGCATAGCATATGGGACCATTTTAGAATCTCTAAAGATTTTGTTATTACACTCCTTCTAGATGCACTATAAAACATGGGGAGGAAGTTGTTGCCAAAGGATCTGAATGAGCGGGTGCAATCAAGGGGAATTTCATTCCATGGTGAGTTGTTGAATATTAAAATTGAACACCCACTGCAAATTAAGCTTAACAATAACCTGTTGCCAAACATAGGAAGCAAACTCACAATGCAAGAAAAGGTGGTTAATATTTTCCTCCTATTTTATGCATAGGACACATCTATTAGAAAGGATAAGGCCTCTCTTCACAAGATTTTCAAGAGTAAAAAATTTCCCATGTAAGACAACCCACTGGAAACAATTAAACTTAGGAAGGAGTTGAGACTTCCAAACCTTAGTCTAGCAAATTAGGTCACCCAAGCCCTTGACAGGAGAGAGTAGGTAGACTTGATTGAGAATTTTCTAGACTGAGTAGGGGACCAAATAATTTTGTCAGCACTGTCAATAATAGGGATTTTGAACTCCAAGAGTAAATCAATAAGGCCCAAAACATCCCTCCATAAATTAGGTCTATCTAATAGTAGGGGCAAAAGGTTCACCCATTTTCCATGGTCCAGATAATCAACAATCATAGTACCCACCTGAGGGACAAGGAATTTTTTTAGGTGGTTAAACCTACTAATATCTAGAGATAAATTTTTCAACCATTTATCTTCCTATAACCTTATGTCAATACCATTGCCAAGTTACTAGCACACTCCAGAGAGCAGGAGACTTCTACATTTAAGAATGCTAGACCAAACCTTGGAGCCCCTAGGCAAGCTTCAAGTAGTGAAGAGTTTGTTGAATCTCTCTTTGCTGAGGTACTTAGCCTCCATAATTTTTCACCAATCAACATCACCAAGGATAAGTTTCTAGGCAATTTTTTTTGTCAAGGCCTTATTTATGCTGATAATCCTTTGAATACTGAGACCACCAAGGTTTTTGGGGAGACAAACCCTATACAAACCAACCAGGTGAAGTCTTTTCTTTTCTTCATTTTCAAACCATAGAAAAATGCATTGAATCTTCTCTAATTTGTAATCTTAAACAAAGAAAGTAAGTAAACAGGAACACCCTATAGAGTGGAGGTGAGAAACTATAGTTTCCCAACACTACTGAGGAGTTTTCCTTTCCACCCATTAAGTTTCTTCTGAGATATTTCTAGGATAGAGTTCTAGAAATCATTTTTAACATCCTTAACCATCGAAGGGAGGCCCAAATAGGTAGAAGGGAGGTTAGCAGATTAACATCCCAAAATAATCAAAATTTTACATTGGAGGTCGCAAGCATTTTTGAAGAAGAAAATTTGGTTTTTCTCATAGTTAATGCATTGCCCCCAGGTGGTAGCATAATGAGAAAGGAGATATTTCCATTTCCTATCCTTGATCATCAAAGAGATGCCAAAGAAAAAAGTATCATTAACAAATTACTGCAAGACTAAGGGGGGAGGTTAGAAGCTAGTTTGATTTTAGAGATTCTACCCGCACTAGTCCAGATTCAACATATAAATTCTTCCTAAGACTTCTACCACCATGATGAAAAGGTAGGGAGAGAGGGGATAACCTTGTCTTAGGCCTTTTCCAAGGGAGAATTTAATCCCAAGTTTCCCATTTACTAGAACTGCAAACCTCACCGTTTCCACACATTCCCTTATCATGCCAATAACACCTGCATGGTTAAAGCCCAACATTAGTAAGACCTTGTAAAGGAAATACCAATTGACCTTATCATAAGCTTTAGAGATGTCAAGTTTGAGATCCATACCCACTCCCATGCTCTTGTCCATAGAGTGGATGATCTTATGAGTAGTGATAGCAGCATCAAGAATCTATCTCCCTAGAAAAAACCCTTTCGATTGGGGCTAGTAATTTTATTCAGAAGAAGTTTGATTCTATTGACCAAGACCTTTGTGAGGATTTTATAGAATGTATTTCATAGGATTATGGGTTTAAAATCACTTAGAGACTTTGAGTCATTATGTTTAGGAACCAAAACAATGTAAGTATTGTTTAATTATCTCAAGAGCTAACTTGTTCTTACAAAGTCATGGGCAACTCTAGTAGCATAATAAAAAAAAATGTCCTAGAATTCTTGGAAGAAGGCTAGGGGAAAGCCGTTTGGTACCATATACTTGTATGCATTCATGGAAAATTTTTCCATCTTAACCTCCTCATCAAAGACTCTGGAAAGGAGGACATCATTATCATGGATAGTGATAGCCTGCGGGAGGTGGGTGAGGAGCTGGAACTGAAGGATGGGGTCACAAAGATTGTCCTTGGTAAACAACTGAAAGAAGTTTTATGAGGCTAGAGGTCCAAGTTTGATAGGGTTAGAGACAACCACACCATTCACATCCAATAAGGAGTTTATCATGTTCCTCTTTTTATGTTTGTTGGTAGTCCAATGAAAGAAGGTCAAGTAATGATCCCCTTCCCTGAGCTATTGAACCCAAGACCTTTGCTTCCATAAGACCTCCTCATTAGCTAGATTGTTCTTCCATTTATTCTTGTAGTCCTCTTCTTCCAAGTGCAAAGTAGGGGAGAAGTCACCCACCTCCATTTTTTGCTAATGCTCATCAAGTTTCTTGCTTAAATATTTTTTAATCATGAATATATCCCCAAAATACTTTTTACTCCATCCTTTCACTTCTCCCCTAATAATTTCAAGTTTCTTAGCAATCCTGAACATAACAAAGCCTTTAATCAAGGTAGACCACCATTCATTCACCATGTCTTAGAATCTTGGGTCGAAGGACCACATGATTTCATATATGAAGGGAGTAGGACCCATTCCCGTGGTATCCAACCATTTGAGGAGAAAAGATTTATGGTCAGAGGTGGTTCTTGGCAACACCAAGAGGGATGAGGTGTTAAGGTCCTAGGAGGATGAGATTAGAAAGCAGTCCAGTATAACTTGGATAAGGTGAATGCCTTTTCTATTATAGGACCAGGTAAAAGGGTTGTCATCTCAAGATAAAAAAGCCCAATATTACTCATAAAGTCTGAAAGGTATACCATATTATCACTGTGGTTCATCAGGCCCCCATGTTTCTTTGTGTACACACTAAATAGTGCACTTCAGGGATTCAGGGATTTGATAAATTGCTGAATGGGGGCCCAAAGTCTAGGCGACCATTTTAGGGTGCATACATTTGCCGCTCTTTGACTAATGTGAGATCGATTTGGGATCACATGCAGTCAAAGAATGGAATTGAAATATGAGATCAATTTGGGATTACAAAACAATTCAGACATGTGTTCGACAGATGAGAACATATCAGGACAAGCATAAGCATAAGATGAAAAAGATAAGTTGAAAGACAAGACCAACACCTGTATAGCTAGGTGATAATCAAGTCTCAAATAAGAGATAAGAATCTCAAGCAAAGTTGATTGATAAGCTGAATCAAAGATTAAACTTGATAGGTATTGCCCCCTCAGAATCAAAATCAAAATCAGGTAGAGGAGAAACAACAAATTGATAAACTTGATCAAGTCACTAGAAATCATAATCGAAGATGAAGGATGATAGGATAACCATCAAGAAGTGAAGACATGCCCCAATTTGACTAGGTTTGACTGAGAAAGATATAGGATAAAAGTGAAGTCAAACCTCAGAGAGATGAAGTGAATGAAAATGAATGAAAGACTAGAAGTTTGAAAGAGATGGGGATGAAGAAATGAAGATGCCCCAACAAAGATCGAAGGATCAGGCCTCAAATGGTCAGCCAACTACGTAGAAGAGGGGGGAAATTTTAAAATGTGATTTTGACTATCAAGATTAACTTGTATTTTGATTTCAATCCTAAAAATGGATCCAGGATGTCAAAATTAGCTAGGGGTGCAATTTTTGCACAATTCTGAGGTGTTTTGAAAATTAAGTCAAAAAGTCAAAATGCTATAAAAGGGGGTAAAAAGGTCATTTTCAAAGTCATTTTTCTTTTAGTGATTTGAGAATCTCAAGAGCTTAGAGAGAGAAAATGGCCCAGCAAGCAACAATCCTAGTCCACAGGCATCGATTTGAGCATGCCCGGTTGCACAACCGGCCTCCACAGTATGGTGCCCCGGTATGTTTTCAGAAAAATGTGCTTTGTAGGTCATTAATGAGAATTTATTGCAATTTAAAACATGTTTTTAATGTTTTTAAAATTTTTCAAATTTTACTAGTACAAAATTTCGTACGATACTTAGAAAGTATCACACTCTTTGATAATATCTATCGTGCGATAGTTCGTGGGTCAACATAGTATCGCACGGGTACGTAATCCAGTATTGCATGATACCGGATGAAATATCATGTGATCTTATGCAAACTATCTCACTCAAAGATATTATCACATTGCTATTGAGGAAAGTATCGCATGATACTTAATCAAAAAATAGTATCGCACAGTGTAAAAAAAATGACATGTTTTAATGTTTTTGAGCAAAATGACATGGGTCCAGACAATGTTTTCTTTTTAAGATGTTTTGTACTGATTTTATACATCCATCATGATATGTTTTGACATTTGGTTTGGGTTAAGTGGCTTGCAGGAGAACTTTCCTGCACTGCTCATTAGAGCCCCGAGAGTGACTGGGCTACGATGCGTCTGAGATCTTGATGATCCTGGATGGGCAGACCTGAGGGAGATGGGCTTTGGTTATTTGTTGCAGATGCCCCACATTTGAGCTGATCATGGATTAATGATAGCATTAGCTAAGAGGTGGCACAATGAGCATAACACATTTCACTTGCCCACTCGAGAGGCTACCATTAGCCTGGAGGATGTCTATCGGATCCTACAAGTTTTGAGCCACGGAGATCCAGTGAGTATAATCATGTTTATAGATAGTCATAAATGTAAAGTTTCCATATGATAGAAACTAACATGATTGTTTGTTGGCACAGGTGTACTACAATCAGGATCTGACTGAGGGGTGATAGATTATGCAGGACATGTTCCAGGATGTCACATTTGTTGATAGACACCTTAGCTAGGATCGGCTAATGGAGGATTTTGGCAGGGACTTCCCCATGCCATGCATTGTATGTTCTATAGTAGCACAGGCCCTTATTACTAATAGGAGTTAGAAGGGTTTCCCACTTGGCTGGGGTAGATTGGTGGTTGATCTAATAGCACACCCATGATGGATGGCATGGGGCCCAACCATCCTGGCTGATATGTACCATGAGCTCTATGAGATTGTATATCAGGAGAGCAGGACTTGGGCATGTGGGGCTATCCTAGCATACATTTGGGTGTGGGAGCACATCACCGTTGTGTGTCCACATGTGCAGCCAAGGGAGTGGAGATGCCCCTATATCTATAGATACACAAGATTCTTGTCATAGCCACATAGCAGGGATGTGACATATTACAGGAGGTTACTAGATGAGCTCACCTCATTTCAGTGGAGACCATACAGGGCTTGTGAGTAGTGGGGTGATCGGGAGAAGGAGCTAGGTTATATGCTATGCAGCTAGCCACTAGTAGGTTCACACTCAGATATTATGGAGCAATTTGTGATCACCCAGGTTTGGAGACAGTTCGAGCAATAGTAGAGAGTGCCTACCGAGACCACTACCTATTCTCGGGTTAGGGACAAGGAGGGACAGGGATGGCTGCTGATGCTGGACTACCAATAGGCAATACATGACATAATAGCTATACACAGGGAGCCATGGGACTACCTCCCAAATATGGCAGATGCAGGGGTGAATGTGACATATAGGGCAGAGCACAGGAGACAACCCTTCCTTAGATTTACTGTACCTGATGCACAGTTGGCAGCACAGGGGGATGATGGAGATGATAGGGATGGAGGGGATAGAGGAGGTGGAGGGAGAGGGGAGAGGGGAGAGAGCTCTAGATCAAGTGGCAAAAAATGGTCATGAAGATAGGGTTTTGTTGATGAGGGGGATGACGTGGCAAGACCATCTTGCCGACGGGTGGATGCTGGGCAAGATCAGCCTACAGGGGGAGAGGATCTCAGAGCGAGGATCCAGGCTCTAGAGATAGAGATGTAGTAGCTATGGATCACTATAGCCATGAGGGATTAGTAGCTAATTGATCTCAGAGCTGATATAAAGCAGCAAGAGAGGGTGGCACAAGATGATGCAGCAAAGATCCAGCGAGAGGTAGCACAAGCTACATATTATCATGGACTCTACATACAGGCTGTACCAGAGGGTCAGAGAGAACCCCTGTATCTCAGAGGTTAGGCATGTCAGACATGGTACTCGATAGGGTGGTGACACCACCTCCACCACCATCACCACCACCACCTTGTGATGGGGCTAGCCAGACTTAGGTTTAGGATAGATAGATGTACAAAGACATACCCTGGGACATTATCTAGATTTTGGATCCCACATTGTATTTGTATCATGAAATTTATATATATGAGATTACTAGATTTGTGATAGATCTTGTGTACTTGTCCCACTTGTGATGGATGTTTCAGTTTTTATATTGTCTTGTCATATTTCTCAAAATGTATGTTATATATGCTCATGTATAATCTCTCTCATAGATGTATGTTTAGTTCTCATGTTTATGATATAGACTCATGTTTCTAAAAATGATATTTTTGTTGATAAAGATATGATGATAAGATTAACCCCTTGTGATGACAGGAACAGGATGTGATGTGAAAGACAAGGAGTGAAAGACATGATTGAGAAAAGGAAAGGTGAGCGTAGTTGACCGATAGGTCGACGAAAGATGAAAGGAGAGCTCTCTCCATGTGCAAAATGCAAAACTAATCTAACATGAACCTAAAAAATGCAAGCTACTATGAAAAGTGATTTACTTGCAAGGTCACAAAGCTTTTAGACTCTAATATTCATCATCGAGTGTTATTGGTAGTGTCGCAAGATCATACGATACACACTAGTATAACTATGTGAATTTGAATATGATCTATATTAGATAGATATGTGGGAATCCCACCTAGGAATCAAAGACATATAGGTCAAGATGACTAGTGTAGTGAGGTTTCCTAAGTTTAATATGGCAAGATTATACTCACATCGAGACACAAGGAAAGTCAAGATGGCTATAAGCATGCACTTGCAAAAAATAGTCAAGGATAATACATTGTAGATCCTAGTGTCAAGTGGAACAAGCATAAATGCTAATGACAGTTAGGATCAACAAAATATACCCACAAGCAGAAAAAGAAATAAAACATGTCCTCATGCCCCTAGTTATCTAGCTCAGCATCGTCGAAAACTATTAGGGAGAGAACACTCATCAAAGAAATCATCATAGACAGCACACAAAATAAAGTCAACCAAGTCTTAGTGAGTCGAGTGTTTAAGTGCCTGTGTGTAGGTCATAGAGTCAAACTTTGAGTATCACATCTGCCAGTGAGAAATATCATATCATGCTAGACTGTGGGTAAGATACCTGATAAGTGTTTAGAAACACTTGACACTAGGGTAGTGTTGAAAAACACAGTTTGGGGTGGTGTTGAAAAACATCATTTGCAAGATGTCCTAAAGACCAACGCATCCTAGAGACCAAAGCTAACACAGTTATGCCTCCTAGACAAAGACAAAGACCAATTCCAAACCAAGGCAACAAGGTCAAGGCATGATGGAGAAAGGCTATGTGTCGAGGACGCGTGCTAAGAAACAAGGGTACAAAAAGGCCTCAAGTAGCGCTTGTTTCCAGGTTTTCAACACTTGGAGAATTTTTTGATTTTTTCAATTTTTTTGTATTTTTGCTACCAAGGTGCTTGTTTCCAAGTTTTCACCAAGGCACTTTTTCTTTTTTTTTTTTTTTGAATTTTTTGCATTTTTTGATTTTTTTTGTATTTTTTTCAAGACTTTATATGTTTTTTAGGATTTTTTTAGCATCATATATGAATTTTTTAAGAATTTTTTCAGGATCAATAAATATGTACAAAGGATGCCCCTAGATAGAATAGGCATCATGGATAGAACTTCTTGAGGTGCAAAACATTGATAGGATTAGGGAGTTGTTCTCCCTCTGGATCAGATAGTAAATAAGCACCTGTCCCAAAAGCAACAGTAATAATGTATGGTCCAAGCCAATTAGGTTCAAATTTTCCCTTTTGCTCTTTATGTTGTTGGTTCTTAGGGTTTTCTCGTAGGACAAGATCCCTCACTTGAAATTCTCTAGGGTGAACCTTCTTGTTGAATGCTTTAGACATATGCTTTTGGTAGACTCTCATGTGATCAAAGGATGCTTTACGCTTTTCATCTAGAAGTTCTAGTTCTTGAAGTCTCATGGCACGGTAGTCTTCATCTGTCACTAGACCTTTAAGGGAAACTCTAAGAGAAGGAATCTCCACCTCTAAAGGTAACACTACTTCAGCACCATAAGTGAGGGAAAAAGGAGTAGCTCCTATTGGAGTACGAATACTCATTCTATAGGCCCACAAGGCTGGATTTATCTCTAGATACCAATCTCTACCATTCTTGTGAACTGTTCTATGAAGGATTTTGAGAATGGTCTTATTCGAAGCCTTTGCTTGTCCATTTCCTTGTGGGAAGTAAATGGAGGACCAATGCTATTTTATCTTGAATTTCTTATAGAGATGTTTAAGGTCCTTGTTTTTAAACTAACCTCCATTGTCAGTGATTAGTTCAGAAGGCACTCCATACTGACAGATGATATGGTTCAAAATAAACAGAGAAACTATCTTGCCCGAGGCAACAAAAAGTGGGATAGCTTCTACCCATTTGGTAAAGTAATCAGTAGCAATAATAATGAATTTGTGTCCACCTGATGAGTTGGGATGAATCTACCCAACAAGGTCAAAGGCCTAGCACTGAAATGGCTAATGAGAAATAGAAGGAATAAGCTCCTTGCTTGGAGCATGTATCAGGTTACCATGTTTCTGACACTTTTCGCATGACTTAGCAAAAGCTACTGCATTTGTCTATATGGTAGGCCAATAGTACCCCACCCTAAGAAACCTTTGGGCCATGGCAAGACCATTGGAATGTCCTCCACAAATTCTCTCATGAATGTCAGCTAATGCTTGGTTGGACTCATCCTTTTCCAAGCACCTAAGAAGTGTCCCATATAAACCCCTCCTATATAGATCACTAGAGATAAGGGTGTGGCGAGAGGCATTTCAGGTTATGTTTCTTCATTCAGAATGATTGAAGGTTTTGGGAATAGTACCATCACAGAGGTATGAGTAAATGGCACCATAGTGGGATGAATCATGGCCAATAAGGGTACAAACAACTTGGCTTTCTTGGGAGTCATAGATAGGGTAGCGTAGCTCTTCCACCAAGAATTTGAATATGGACTCATGCTGTTCTAGTTGAAGAAGTGAAGCCAATGTAGCCATAGCATCAGCTGCTTTATTCTCTGCTCTAGGGATTTGCTGAAATGTAACAAAGGTGAAATATCGCTGCAATATTGAATCAACCATTTTCTTGTAGGGTACCAATTTTTCATCTTTGGTTTGGTATTCTTCATTAACTTGGTTGATTATTAATTGCGAATCCCCATAGATATGAAACTTTGTGATTCTCCATTCTATAGCCATTTTTAGTCCATTTGTCAAGGCTTCATACTCAACAATGTTATTTGTGCATGGGAATAATAGATTGTAGGACTTAGGGATTGTGTACCCATGAGGAGAAACAAATAACACTCCTGCACCTGAACCATTTTGCATGAAAGAGCCATCAAAGAACATCTTCCATGTTCTTGTAGTCATGTACATTATGTGCTCATCTAGAAATTCAACTTGAATTGGTGCTTTATCTCGAATTGGAAAATCAGCCAATTGGTTTGCAATGGCTTGTCCTTTTATAGCCTTACGCTCAACATACTCTATGTAAAATTCTGATAAGATCATCATCCACTTAGCAAGTCTACCTATGAGAGAAGCTTTACCAAGCAAATATTTGAGAGGATCAATTTTTTCAATGAGGTGTATTGTATGCACACGCATGTAATGTCGCAACTTTTGGGAAGAAAAAACCACTGCAAGGCAATATTTTTCAATACTAGTGTAATTGACCTCATATGACACACGAGAACAACTAATGTAATAGATAGCTCTTTCTTTTCCATTATCATCAAGTTGAGCCAATAATGCTCCCAAGGAAGATCCTGTTGCTGACACATACAATATGAGTGGTTTTCTTGGGATAGGAGGCATTGAAATTGGAGGATTGGCCAAGTATTGCTTGATTTGGTCCATGCTTTGCTGACTGTCTTCATTCCAAACACATTTGACCCCTTTGTGTAAAGTCTTATTAAAGGGTTGAGCTCTATCAGCCAGTTGTGAAATAAACCTCCTTATAGATTGAAGGCATCCTTGAAGACTCCTCATTTGGCTGATGTTTTTGGGAGGCGGCATATCCAATATTGCTTGACCTTTCTCTGGGTCCACCTCTATGCCTTTAGCTAAAATGATAAATCCTAGGAGTTTTCTAGAGGTCACTCCAAATGCACACTTTTTTAGATTTAATCTTAATTGAAACTGCTCCATACGATCTAGAATGACTTCCAAATCACCTAGGTGTGTATCCCTTTTTTTAGATTTTGCCAAGGTGTCATCCACATAATCTTCCATATTCTTATGCATCGTGTCATGGAAGATAGTAGTCATAACTCTTTGATAAGTAGCTCCTACATTCTTTAATCCAAATGGCATGACATTCCAACAATAGGTTCCCCATGTGCAAGTGAATGCAGTCTTTTCCTAGTCTTCAGGAGCTATTTTGATTTGATTATACCCAGAAAAACCATCCATCAATGAATAGATCTCATAACCCGCGGTCATGTCCACTATCATGTTTATGTTTGGAAGTGGAAAATCATCCTTTGGGCATGCTTTATTAAGATTTCTAAAATCTGTGCAGATGCAAATGGACTTGTCATGTTTTGAATATTGGATATCCATTCGGCATAATCAATGGCTCTTGTAAATCCCACACTGAGGTGTTTTTCTAGTTCAACTTTGATGAGAAGAGCTATGTGAGGATGCATTTTTCTCAACTTTTGTTTTACTAGTTTGATACCTGGAGCTATGGACAAGTGATGCATAATGAGATTAGTGTCCAATCCTAGCATGTTTGAGTAAGTCCAAGAAAAATTAATCTTCTTGCTCTGTAGGAACTTGGTATATGCTTCTTTTTCTTGTATGGATAGAGATTGAGCTAAATGTACTATTTGTGGAGCCTCTAGTGTATTCAAATTAACTAGCTGTGTAGGCTCAACAAGCACTAAAGACCTGTCCTAAAAGTAACTTGGAAGATGATCAAGTACCTCATCCTTAGGTGCCTCAAAGAGATTTTCACCCTCGGATAAGTCCTTTATTTTTACTTTTTTGGGTAAAAATGTACATACTAAATAGTACACTTCTCTAAGTCATTACTTCCAAGGGAATCCATGAATGGGAAACCTTGAGAAAGTGATCTAGAGCTCCCTAGGCATGGAGTCACAAGGATGTTGATGGTGCTCTCAACTAGAGCTATTGAAGCATGCAACCTTGCTAGTAAACCACACAATGGGAGATTCAAAGAGACAAGGGCAAGAATGCCAATATCCTCAAGAATCAATGAAAATGCAATGCAATGCAAGCTATGCTAAGAATGAAGATGCAAGCTAAGCTATGAAAGGAAAGTATTACAAACCCTTGCTAATTAAGCTATGCAAGCTAATCTAAAGCATAAAGGAAACTAAGCTAGATGCCATGAAAGCTATGATGCAAGAAAGAAACTAGAATGCAAGAAATGATCTCCAAAAGCTTCAAAGTCTCCAAGAAATCCTATAGCATAAGATTAGCATAAAAAGTTGGGATCTAAGAATGAGAAAAGAGCTCCCCTTTTAAAGGAATTGAAAAGGAATGGACCATGGAGATTAAGAGGCAAAAGATTTAATCAAGGGTGGAGATTGAAAGAGGAGCAATCCATATGCACAAATATCCTCCAATGAGAAAATAAGAGTTGACTTTTATGTCCATATGAGACAAAAAGTGCTTTTTCTTCTTTTTATAAAATAAGAATAATGCTTTATTTGTGCAACTTAGGATAAGAGGAAAAGTGTGGGCTTTTTATTTAATAAAAGGGGAGGAAATTCCTTTTAAAAAAATAAAGACTTTAGGATAAAATGGTTAGCCCATAGAAAATAATCAAATAAATGATAGAACTAGGATTTGATCAAGGAAATTGATATAATTGAAAAATGTTGATTTTCAAAAATACTGATTGAGGGATTTGATAAATTGCTGAATGGGGGCCCAAAGTCTAGGCAACCATTTTAGCGTGCATACACTTTGAAGCATACATAGGGGTGTTGAAGTCACCAAAAAATATGAATTTGACAATCAGGTTGTCTCTGATACTGTTGGCCAAATCCCTTCATAAGCCATGCCTACCTGAGTGGGTATTAGGGGCATACATATTGAATACGTGCCAGTGCTCTGAAATGATCTTAAAATAAACCCAAAGAAGGTTTTGAGAAAAGGAAATAGCCTAACCATCTACCCCTGATAGGTTCCAAATGGTTGCAATCCCCCCATAAACCCCATAGCTTCAAAATACAAGAAATCAACCCCCGGCCATAGTCTCCCCACCATATCCGAAAAAATAGGATAAGACATTTTAACTTCTTGTAGTTGTAAGACATCAATCTTATAATCTATAATATATTGTTTAATAGCATTTTTTTAGGGTTATTAAGGCCCCTTATGTTACAAGAGAGTAAAATCATTTCTTACCTTTCTGGTGAAGGTCTAAGGTGAGTTGTTGACCTTTAGCTATTTCCCGTGCTATTACTTTTTGTCTTCTAGACCTCTCTTAAGGTCTTCCCACTTTTGTTTCCACCCTGACATCCACTTTCTTGTTACTTGTATTTTTCTTTAGATTTTTCCATTTACCCTTAGTATCTATAACATCCACATAGAACTTATTCAGGGAGGGAACCAAACCCACAAAGGGGAGAGTGACAACAGTGGAAGTGCCACTAGGAGAGAAAGTAACTTGAGTTGACACACCAAGAGAAACCACACTGTCGATGTAGTCAACTAAAGCCAAGGGGGTTGAGGGGTGGTGAACCTTGTCCGAGGAGGGAACCAAACCCATAAAGGAGAAATTAATAGAAATGGCAATGCCAGTAGGGGAGCAAGTAACTTGAGTTGATGCACCAGGAGAAACCACACTATCGATGCAGTCAACTAACACCAAGGGGGATGAGGGGTGGTGACCCAGGATTCCACAACAAAAAAAGGGGTGGGAGGGGAGATTCACTCCTGAGGGTAGGGGAATTTCATCCTCCTCTAGGATAATGGATACTAGAGTGGTCTTCAAACGAGAATGCGAGGGGGAACTAGGGTTCGAAAAAACCTCTTCTAGAGTCATGGAAGTCGGGGAGAGCACTTTAGCTTTGAGATTGGATCTAGACATCTTATCCTTTGAGGCAAAACAATAAAAAACAATATTTTCTTTAGTGTTGCATCCTTGACAGAAGAGTGTAGCATTCTCATAAATAATGGTCTGCATCCACTTTCCCAATTTAGATTTGAGGACCACAAAATTGGGTAGTTTTTTTTTAATAGTCACATTGACACAAAATCTAGTGAAGATTAGATGAGATTTGGTCAGAGTGATGGTGTTAGTATAAATGTAGTACCAAAAAGAGTCTCCAATCCACCTAAAGATCTAATCATCCCAGAACTCAAGGGTAAGACAAAGTAGGTGAACCCACATTGGGGCCATCCTTCTTAGCTTTGTCGAGGGGTCAAAATTGGGCTTCCACTTAGCAAGAGTAAGAAAGTGCTTACCATACATCTAAGAACCATAAACAAGTCCTCCTGAGCTATAAATTTGAAGAGGAACAGTCCACCCAACATGGATGAGATTGGAATACTCCCTTTGAGTTTCCAATGAACTATAGTCCACTTCCAAACTATTAGCTTGTGGTGACTGATCAGGAAAGTACTATCCAGGAAAGTACTATACACTTTTCCTCCTGACCTTGCTTAGGGTTAGGGATTTCATTATGTATGATTTTAGTACTTGTGGTAGAATTGAGTTGTAAGGGATTAAGGATTGTAATTAGGTTGTAATTATTGGATAATAATAATATTGGACTCGCTGTTGGTGGTCATAGCCTAGGGATTGGGTGAACCATGTTAAATCTTTGTGTATTGTGTTATCTTCTATGTGGTTTATTATTTTCTGATATTGGTTATATTTGCATGTAATTGTTATTTCTATCTTGTTAATCCTAACACAAACCATTTCAATAGAAGGTCAGACGTTAAAAAAATCTCCTAACTAGGGCTAAGTTCAGAGTAGCCATTGTTATTTCGACCACAAGGTCGAGAAGAGAGATTTCAGTGCCTTCCTTAGTAGAGACAAAATCAACCAAAATGGCTTCCATCTCATTGAAAGAGGCCCCCAAAAGTGGACCTTTCTAGTCGACCTTGGGAGGGGTTTCTATAGTGAATATTTTGGAGCAACACAAGATTCTAATAGGATAATGAAAGACTCCTTCAAGATTTCATCAAAAATGGAATTCGAGGGGGGGGGGGGTCAGGAGTTGGGGAGGAAGCATCCTCCCCAATAGGGTCTGCCATGAATATGCAAATAAATGGTTGGGAAACCAAATCAGGATTTTAAATAATTTTAGCCCTTGTTCAATTAGAGTCCCTAGTGTTATTGCACATGATAAGTCTTTTTCCCTCTTGCAAAATAAAATTTGATTTTCCAAGTTGGAAATATGTGAAACCTAAAATGAAATACATGTAACTTGTTAGGCTTTGCATTTTATTTATCAAATATTTTGTAATTGACTTGTCAAGTCATTTCCAATCCAACAGGTTTTGTGTTGGTTGATTACTTTCTGAAAATGTTTATAGACATTGACATAAACAAATATAAAATTTCACAAAGCCAATCATATTAGAAACATATGAATCAAAAAACCATCAAGAAATAATATCAATAGGCCAAGCCCTTGCCAATGCACAATATTTTTAAATTTATCAATTCAACTGAAAAAGTTGGAGAATATTTATTTGACATAGTTTATGTCTTGCTCCACTGTCAATATGCATCAAAATAGTTGTGTAATAGTCTTATGGACTATTTTTACATTGTCTTCACAATGGTCGTGTAAAGGATAAAATATGCGGTGGGGTCCTAGAACAATGGTTTGCACATAAAAGAGACCCCAAAACCAATATTTTATACATACATGAAATTGTATTGATATGGAAAGCAAATGTAGATGATTAATATTGAAATTAAGAAATAAAGGTACTTACCTCTGAAAAAGAATCGACTGAAAACCTTGTCAAACGATCTAAAAAATTGTTGATTTTTGAGTTTCTCAACTGAAACTGTGAGATCTACAAAACCCAAAAATCTTTTTCTGGGATTAGATCAGGTTGACTTTGACCCTCATAAAAGGTCAAAGGCTACATTTTTATTCTGAAGGTCAATTTTGACTTTGTTCGCAGATCTCAGAAGTTCCCCGAAAAGGGTATCCAAATCCGATCTCAGATCTAAAATTCTGCACTTGTACCTGCAAGAAAATAGTTTTGTTTGTTGGGGGGGAGGGGTTTGCCTTAGTCAAACCCCAATTTAGGAATTAACCTTGAAATTGTATTGAAATTTCTGGAATAAACAAAGTAAATGGAACAATTCACCTTGCTTGAGTTGAAACCCTTGTGGAGGATTCGAATCCTTGAATCCACAAGAATGGATGAATGTAGAATCAAATGTAGGATGTCTCTAATCAATTGTCTTTAGATCTTCAACACCAATCTTGAATGGATCTTGAATTAGGAAGAGGCTTGAATGGAAATGAAGGAATCTTCAACAAGAGAGCTCCATAGAGCTTGAATCCTTCAATGGCTACTAATGGATCTCCTTGATGAATTAGATCTTGAATGCTTGAATGCTTGAATGCTTAATCTTCTTACTTTCTTGCACTTGAGAGCTTGAGAGATTGTGAGATGAGATGTAAACTTGATTGAGAGATGGAGAAAATGAGAGAGGAAGGCTCCCTTTTATAGTGATCTAGGGCACAAGAGGGGCCTCATAGAAAACAATAATTAAGGGCCCATGGCACAAAACTCTAGAGAGGTGCACATGGAGAGGAAATTAAATTAAAGTCTTGACACAAAACTCTAGAAGGGGACCACCTTTAATATAGAAATAAAATAATTATTTAAGAGCCTTGTTACAAAATTCGAGGTAAGGCCAACCCCAAATTTAATTTGAGCATTAGGCACAAAACTTGAGAAAGGCTAATCTCCAATAATAAATTAGGAATCCTATACAAATATTGAGAAAGGTCCACCTCAAATATTAATTTGAGAATTCGACACTTAATCCAGGAAATAATGGCCCCAAAAAGGGAAAAGATAAGTTTTTGATGAAATCCCGAAACTGAAAGCTAACCCCAAAGATCTCAGACCCTAGGGTCAAGGATGAGGTCAACCTTGACCTAGGTCAGGGTCGAGGTCATCCCTAACCTAGGTCAGGGTCGAGGTCGACCTTGACCCTGAGGTCAAGAATCTCAGGTTCACAGTCCAGAATGCCAGGAAAATATCGGGAAGAAGTGGAAAATGGGGCAGAACAAGGGAAAAATCCAGATCCAAGTCAAGTATCCATTCAAGGCATTCAACATGACCCCAAACCACTTACTTGAAGGGCTAAACACTCTTACTATGGAAGTGCTTCCATTTTAAGATGATACATTAAGCCCCCACTTTAGCAAGAGTATGGACTCGATGCAAACTCTTGGTAAAGGAGATCACAAAGAAAAAGATAATCTTATTGAAATCAAAGGGATAAAGGAATCCTCAAGCCCCCAGGGACTTGAATCTTTGTCAACTCCAAGATTGCAATAAGAGAGACATCACTGAAGAAAAAAAAGAAAAGGAGAGAGAGGAGTGGTTAGCTCACCCAGTAAGATGTGTGTATCTTACTGTGAACCACAAAAGGATAGGATGGCCTACCAAGAAAACACTTGATAGTCACCCCATAAAGTTGTGCGCCTTCTGGTGGCTTTGTGCATGTATGTAGTGCATCTTTTGATGACTTTTATAAAGTACCCATGGATCCACCTTCTTGTATCACCATGAATAGTAAATGCGTGTCTCCTCAAGATTTAGCAACTTATGTTCATTACCTTCAGAAGATTTAGCATATTTATGCATGTCTTTTCAGGATTTAGGAACTTATATGCATTACCTTCCAAGATTTAGCATATTGAAAAATGTGTGTCTCCTCAGGATTTAGCAACTTATGTGCATTACCTTCAGAAGATTTAGCATATTTGAAATTGGAAATGCATGTCCCTTTAGGTTTTAGCAACTTATGTGCATTACCTTTAGAGGATTAGCATGCTGCAAAACAAAAGGTTAGAACAAAAATACATAATATAGAACAAGGGAGGCCGTATATATGCCCCCTCCTTAAGATGGAAAAAACATACTATTTTGACATGTTAAGGAAAGAAAAGAACAAGGATAAAGCCTTCTTCAACATCAAGACAATATCCATAGACAACACCCAGTCCAAGCCAAGAAGGTCACAGCTCCTATGAGGCCATGGAAGGGACGAATGCAAAGTGATATCATGCAAGAAGTGAAAAAGTAACCCTTGTGAGGGATAGCACACTGTTCAGTTTCCAAGGTGAGAGATATATCAACCATGGAAACCCAATGCCAAACAAAAAAATAGGTTGTGATCAAGGACAAAGATCCTCAATGCAAAAAAAAAGTTTCATGTATGATTGGATATCACATAATAGATAAATACTGCTTAACCAAGGAAACAGGTGAATCCCGGAAAGATAGAAAAGAAGGAGATGACATCCTTACCCCCCAAGTGTAGGAAAAAAGATGGAAGGGGACCTATTATATCACTCACAACACTATGCAAGACAACGAGCCCCCAATAATTAGGCTAACATTGTTTAGATAATGCGGAGCTCTATAATAGGAACATAAATGTTATTTAGAGAAAACAGTATTGAAAGATAACTCATTGCCACATGCTATATAAATAACCTTACTATAAATGAGCTACCTAATCTTATAATGTAAAGCTTGACATTCATTAGTAGAGTGATCATGAAATCTATGATATAAACAAAAAGGAAGAGTCTTCACGTGTGAACTATGTTTCTTTTTGCATTTAGGTCTAGTAATCATCTTAGCACGAAGGAGTTTAGGCAAAAGAACTTCTTGGTCTAATTCCTTCATAGGTTCATTATGTTTTGAAGTGTTATTTGAGATGTTGTTAACATTGATTTGTTGTCGAGATTAAATCCTAATCCATAAGAATGCTCACGCCCCCCAGTGTGTGAGGGCATTGGAATTCCCTGTTTATGCTTACCACATCCTTGAGCATTAAATCCTTGTTTAACAAGGAAATGATAACCAAAACCATAACAAGAAGCCATATCAGAAGGAGTCAATGGAACTTCAGTAGTCACCATGTCATCATTAGTAGGCTTGAAAGATTTATTGTGGGTAGAAGCAGCGACAAAGTTATTATGAAGAGTATTAGAAGTAGAAGTAAAAACTCTTTGTTCAAATTCTCTTTGTTTCTTCATAAAATCAAGATCATTAACCTTATACTCTCTAATAAAGGTAGGATTAAAATCCAAGGTTCCCCAATCATCATCAGGAAGAGCATTAGAGGAGGAAGGATTAGTATTAGAAATAGCAGTAGTGTGAGTTTGAATATTCAAACAAGGATTAGGCGCATCATCCGCATGAAGCGAATACATCTTGTTATTATGTATAAACTTGACTTTATGGTGAAGGCTGGAAGGAACAACATGCATCTCATGCAACCAAGGTCTACCCAAAAGAAGATTATAATTGAGAGGTCCAGGCATAACATGAATAAGTGTATTTAGGATGACCAGTCCTACTTTGATAGGTAAGGTAATGATTCCTAAAGTATTCTTAGCATTAATGTTATCAAAGCCACGTATAGGAACATTGTCAGGTTGAATAGTTGAAAGATCCACATTAATTGCTTTGAGCATGTCCATGCTACAAACATTAAGCCCAAATCCATTATCAATCAAGGTCCTACGAATGATACTTTTATTGATAGAAACAACAACCATAAGAGCATCATACTGATTTTGAACTTCTTTAGAAGGTAAATCCTTTTGAGTAAATATGATGTCAGGAGGACCTGGGGTAGCATGCATTCATTTTAAGAAGTTATTGATGTTCTCTTGATTAGGAGGTGGAGTAGGAAGAGTTGATAGAGCTTTTTGCAAGGCTTCATAGTAGGTAGGTGAAGTTTGAAGAAGCTCCCATAAAGAAATCTTTGTAGGAGTATTTTTCAATTGGGTTATCAAATCATACTCCTTGCTAGGAAGACAGGGTGGAGGAGGAATAATTGGTTGAGAAGGTGGAAAAGAAGGAGAAACCACTGGATTAGGTTGAGGGTTATTCCTTGTACAATATGTGTGAGCTATAGAATCTTGGTCATTGAAAGACTCCATAGGTTTACCTTTGACAGTAATGTGAGGACAACCTTTGACAGTTAACAAGGGTTTAGGATAAACCATTTTAGTTGTCTCAACACTACAAATAGATTCACAAGAAGGAAGAAAAGAGGACATCCTAGGAGGAGATGAGGTAAGATCTTGATTCTCCATAGGATCATCACAAAAAGGGAGAGCATTAAGGGAATTCATATCATTCTCCACTAATGCCTCATCACTAGAAGGAATCTCAAATGGAGGTAAAGGATCTATACTATCATCTTCTTTCACTAAAATGTCTACATGTATTTTAGAAAAAGAGTTATCATCATGTATGAATATGTCATCCATTAATAAATCACCCTCTTGTATCAAAGATTCTTCATGAGGAGGGGATAAATCAATGTCATTATCCAAGGGATCATCCACAATGGTGTCATGAGGAAGAGAGTAATCAACATCCAAATCCAAAGGTTCATCCCAAATAGGAGGATTATCATCCCTACCAATAAAGCACATTATAGGGTTGCCATAATTCACTAAAGGTTGATCCCTAGAGGGGGAAGAAGGACATCTATTAGGAGAAGAATTAACATCAATCCTCAACTCCTCTTCATAAAGAGAAATATGATGAAGATCGCATGTAATAAATGAAGTCTTTCTAGGTGTAATACCATGCAACATTTGAAACAACTTATGCAACATGATAACAAATAGATCTAGATATATCCAAATGCATTCAAATGAGATCTATAAGCATGAAAAGGAAATCAAATACCATAAACACAATAGGGCATCTAATTCCACAAAAGAAAGAGTATTTGTAAAATGGGTTCATCAAAATGTATAATGAAGGTGAACACACAAGGTAATACAAAGGGATATCTAACACAATAGGGCATCTAAATCCACAAAAGAAAGGGGTAAGTATGTCAGGTTCACCAAAATGTAAAGGATAAAATATGCGGTGGGGTCCTAGAATAATGGTTCGCACATAAAAGAGACCCCAAAACCAATATTTTATACATATAGGAAATTGTATTGATATGGAAAGAAAATGTAGATGATTAATATTGAAATTAAGAAATAAAGGTAGTTACCTCTGAAAAAGAATTGGCTGAAAACCCTGTCAAACGATCTAAAAAACTATTAACTTCTATGCTCCGAAACTGAAACTATGAGATCTACAAAACCCAGAAATCTTTTTCTGGGATTAGATCAGGTCGACTTTGATCCTCATAAAAGGTCAAAGGCTACATTTTTATTCTGAAGGTCGATTTTGACTTTGTTCGTAGATCTCGAAAGTTCACCGAAAAGGGTATCCAAATCCAATCTTAGATCCAAAATTCCGCACCTGTACTTGCAAGAAAAATGGTTTTGTTTGTTGGGGGGGGGGGGGGGGGGCAGGGGTTTGCCTTAGTCAAACCCCAATTTAGGAATTAACCTTGAAATTGAATTGAAATTTCTGGAATAAACAAAGTAAATTGAACAATTCACCTTTCTTGAGTTGAAACCCTTGTGGAGGATTCAAATCCTTGAATCCATAAGAACGGATGAATGTAGAATCAAATGTAGGATGTCTCCAATTCAATTGTCTTTAGATCTTCAACACCAATCTTGAATGGATCTTGAATTAGGAAGAGGCTTGAATGGAAATGGAGGAATCTTCAACAAGATAGCTCCATAGAGCTTGAATCCTTCAATGGCTACTAATGGATCTTCTTGATAAATTGGATCTTGAATGCTTGAAGGCTTGAATGCTTGAATGCTTGATCTTCTTACTTGCTTGCACTTGAGAGCTTGAGAGATTGTGAGATGAGATGTAAACTTGATTGAGAGATGGAGAAAATGAGAGAGGAAGACTCCCTTTTATAGTGATCTAGGGCACAAGAGGGGCCTCATAGAAAACAATAATTAAGGGCCCATGGCACAAAACTATAGAGAGGTGCACATGGAGAGGAAATTAAATTAAAGTCTTGACACAAAACTCTAGAAGGGGACCACCCTTAATATAGAAATACAATAATTATTTAAGAGCCTTGTTACAAAATTTGAGGTAAGGCCAACCCCAAAGTTAATTTGAGCATTAGGCACAAAAATTGAGAAAGGATGATCTCCAATAATAAATTAGGAATCCTATACAAATATCAAGAAAGGTCCACCTCAAATAGTAATTTGGGAATTTGACACTTAATCCAAGAAATAATGGCCCCGAAGAGGGAAAAGACAAGTTTTTGATGAAATCCTAAAACTGGAAGCTAACCCCGAAGATCCCAGACCCTAGGGTCAAGGATGAGGTCAACCTTGACCTAGGTTAGGGTCGAGGTCATCCCTGACCTAGGTTAGAATGGAGGTTGACCTTGACCTAAAAGGTCGACCTTGACCCTGAGATCAAGAATCTCAGGTTCATAGTCCAGAATGCTAGGAAAATACCAGGAAGAAGTGGAAAATGGGGCAGAATAGGGGAAAAAGCTAGATCCAAGTTGAGTATCCATTCAAGGCATTCAACATGACCCCAAACCACTTACTCGGAGGGCTAAACACTCTTATCATGGAAGTGCTTCCATTTTAAGATGATACAGGTTGAAAGGAAGTCATCCACTCTCTCCAGCTTGAGTTGTAGTTGTCAATACCTTATAAATTAAATAAAATACATGGCAAACACATATTTACATAGAATCACAATTTTAGCAACAAAAAGAAATGCCAATGGTGAATTTGGACTTTGGAATGACCTTTTTGTGTGCAATAATTGGTACAATAGCTATACATATCCATATGAATATGGTCATTAACAGACAAGCATTTGCATTTGCATTTCATTAAACATGCATTTCACCATATAACATCAATTATTTTCTATGATACAAATCTAATTATTGGACATTATGAGCCCATCTTTTC
Organism: Chamaecyparis obtusa; assembly: GCA_027943335.1. NCBI lineage: Eukaryota > Viridiplantae > Streptophyta > Pinopsida > Cupressales > Cupressaceae > Chamaecyparis > Chamaecyparis obtusa. The sequence continues at coordinate 407,005 of BSBK01003466.1, read as the reverse complement.
AAGAAGACACTTACAAAGTTGCACTAGAAACATGCACATGCATTTGTGAGTTAATAATTGCAATTTTGACTATACATGAAACATAATTGCATTCGAGCACTTGACAATATTGGACTTTATTGGGCCTGCCCAACTCCCAATGCATGTGGATAAATTATGTTTATTGTCATGTCTTTCTTGGATGATCCACAATTTGGCATCATGACTTTGCAATTATTTGTTGCTCGGTCCTTTTCCAATGTATTGAAGACACAAAATAATTTTACATTGGTACGTTTTACCATAACAAACCAATGCGACCCGCCTAGTAACAATACTACAATAGAATTGTAATAACTGATTTATAGACTTGAAATACCATATACAAAGATCAAGCTTGAAGGATCTGACTTTACATTGTTATGGATTTAACATATATTTGATATAACTATAAATGTATGAAAATCCCATAAATACAAGCAATGACATATTACAATTGCAATGAAACAAAATAAAGCATAGACTTAATTTATTCATAGCATAATTTAGATCATTGTAATTATGAACCATTGCAATGAGCATGACTTGAGAAATAATCAAAATGAATGTTATTCATTTTTTTACATAGTATGATAATTGCAATTGTATTCATATCATAGCTAGTGGAAAATGCACCTAGTCTTCTACAATCAAAATTAGAACTTGAAACAAATACATTTATTGCCTAAAAAATAACCAAACTTGCATCAATATTGCAATGTGCAACAAAGGCGAGATGCTCGTTGTGGTTTGTAAAAGTTGTGATGTGTTGAAAAAATAAAAAGAAGCTAATATTAAAAAAAAAACAACTGAAAGAAACAAATTTGCAAATCAGACAACCATTTTCCCATAGGTTGAGGCTTTTATAACTAATATAGACTAGGTAGGTTTTGTTGTGTCAAATCTGAAAGCTACATCAGATACCTATCCTCAGAATTGTAATCAACAAGTTAATTGTAAAGAAACAAAGAAAATAGAAGGAAATGGAAAAAATAATAAAGCACAAAAATCTATTAACATTTACATGCGAACAATCAATGACACACCTACTAAACCATGAACTATTTCTGAAATGTTGCATTTTGAAAAAAGACATTTGCAAAGCCACCAATGCTTTAGTTGATGCTTTTTCCTTATTGCCTATTGCAACATGCACAAATAGAATTGCATTCAGACAACCAACTTGTAAATAGTGCCTAAAATTTATTTCTCAAACTAAGTTCCTCATTTTTTAGTACCATGCAACATAAGATGCAATCCATCAATAGACATTGTGCAATCATTAACCTCTCTAGAGGAAAGGCTTATTTATTTGCATATTTCTTTTGTACAAATTAGGCGATTGGGGTATAAAAGAGCAGAATTTGGTGTGAATGACATGATTATTAACATTCCTATTAATTTTGACAAAGTGCAAAAGGAATTGCCTAGGCAAATAGATCAAACAAGAACAATTGTTGTCAAACTAAAATGGAAAATAAAATATAAAAATGCATATGTATGAGAAAATGTCAGACTGGCTAATGTAATGAGTGCATTATCAATGTTGTAAAAAACCCCATTACATACAAATGAAAATATTAGCATAAATAAGGATTGAGAAGTATTGATTTTGAACAATAAACATGTTATGTGTGTAGATACTAAATAAAAAATGGGCTCAAATGATTAAATATTTGAACATGATGAAGAGCCCATAACTAAGTCACTAATTCATTGGTTTAACATATCACATTCAATCAAAGAATTTGATACGACTAGAATAGAAATTGCACCATTAAAAGGATTTTAGGCTCTAGGTATATTTCAAGACACTTATTTAGAAGAAATGAACTTCCCGACCTTATTTTTCAGATCTCCTTGTCAAAGTGAAGTAACAAAAAAACTCTATCAAAAAATTGTAAAATGGGAATTTATACATAAAGATAATAAATTTACAATACATATCACAAATATTTTTTCAAAACAATAATAGGTATTGTATTATCCAACAAATATCATCATTGGCAGAGGTGTGCATAAAAAAAGTTGAGTTAAAAGGTAAAAACTTGTTGCAAAAGATTTCCACAATCCTGCAAAGCTTCAAAAAATACTAAGATCACCACTAGGTTTTAGATCATTAATAAGTATTCACACTTCTCCAGATTACTTAGAGAACACCCCCCAAAAAAATTGCATGATAAGACAATTAGGACCTACAAATTTTTTTGTTGCCTTGACAAGCACAAAACATTTTTTAGAACCACTTTGCAAAGAATATTTACATATGTCTACCAAACAAAATGCACATCATAGAGAAACTGTAGAAGATAAAGACTTAGACTTTGAAATTAGAAAAACATCATTTATTTGAATCCGCTACTTTTACCATAGGGTCAATGTGTTAAGAAAAATAATGTTGAAAAATGATGGGCTTTTTGGCAAAATATAGACTATTTTTTGTCACATAATTTCAGAATCGAAGAAATGAGCATGCATATTTTTTTCTATGGATAAAGGATGCACACACACACACACACACACACACACACATATATATATATATATATATATATATATATATATATATATATATATATATATATATATATATATATATATATATATATATATATATATATATATATATATATATATATATATATATATATATATATATATATATATATATATATATATATATATATATATATATATATATGGAAACTACACATACATTGAAATTGAAAAATTTGTGGACTAATATATCTCATGCAATTCTTCAATACTAGATATAAACATTGTCAAAATGCAAACACACCATCATACAAAGACTTGCAAAAAATACAAAACATCTAGCTATCAATTTAGCTTCCCGCTACCTCAAGAAACTGATGACTAAATACTACATAAAACAATGTACATTTGACAATTTCTTAGTTGAATTTGAAATGGATGAAGCATATTATATTCACATGTTGCAATCAACATTGTCACAAAAAAATGTCATGTTAAAAAGAGACCCAACTGATATTTGTATTAATGCATTTTACAAACAAGTACATGTTTTATGGCATGCAAATACAGATACAAATTTATAATAGATGCATATGTTGTTGCATCTTATTATAGCTCATATATAACAAAACAAGATAAAACACAAAAAAGTACTTATTTTATGGCATGCAAATACAAATACAAATTTACAATAGATGCATATGTTGTTGCATCTTATTGTAACTCATATATAACAAAACAAGATAAAACAATGTCTCTTGTATTTCGTTGACCACAAGAACAATGCACCTATGCCCATGATGAAAAAATGCAATTTATATGAAAACTAGGCCATGAATTGTTAAATTATCGACATATGTCTAGTCATTAGACAATTCACATTGTTTTGTCGTTGTCATTGTGTATTTCTTCAAGAAAAACTATTTTATCAACACAACACCTTCATAAAATAGAATATACATGTTAAAGAACCCCAAGCTATTGGAAAAAGAGAAAGATGATTGAAAAAACATAACGTATGTCTCTGCAATAGATATATATGCACAATGGCTAGAAGCTTTTGATAACTTTTCATTAGTTGAATATACATATTTTTATTACACTTGTTAAGAAAATGCAAAAAAGGAGAAAAACATAGATAATATGTTATGTCAAATATAATCCTCATATTGACCATGAAAACTATTACAGAAAGAAAGTTATGCTATATATGAATTTTAGAGTTAGTGAACAAACATTTTTATATGACCACAAAATATGGAGTGAAGCATTCATTACAAACAAAAGAAAAAATTACAATTGTTAAAAATATGATCACAACCCAAAATGCTTGCAAATGGGGTGATATTGAAAAAGTTTCTACACAAATAAAAGATGATATGTATCCAACAATAGTTATAGACAATGACATTAATGAACACAAACAACAATCTCATATTGAAAAATATGACATTATACATGACATAAACCATGTAAGATATGAAAAAAACATTCACTCTACTCAAAATGCAATGTTCATAGAAATAAAAAACGTCTTCTTGCTTCGTAATAATAAATATTACAAGTTGCAAGGATAATCAAACAAAGAACAATAGTCAATAGTCAAAGATGTCTTGATGTCGAAATGGCTTGACCTACAAAAAACTATCATATTTGTTCTTGATTGGTGGCGCTAGCACATGAAAAACTTTAACAAAAAATGTTCTCTATGAAGCAATGGTTCGATACTATGATAAGCAACTTGATGGTAATTTTCTAAAAGCTAAAGGCATTATTATTGCTTCCATAGAAAAATTTGCCTTTAATGCTAGTGGTATAATTGCACATTCCAGTTTCCATTTTCCATGTAACTCTTCAAGAATGCTACCTTTAGACTCTAGAACTTTTGATAGTCTAAGCAAAAAACATGAGAAATTACAAATTTTACTTGTTGATGAAGTGTCATTTATAGGCTCTAGAATGTTATACAATATTGATAGAAGACTCTAACAAATCAAACATACACCAACAAAGCCATTTGGAAATATTGATCATATAATATTTTGTGGCAACTTATATCAAGCACAACCTATATGTAATACTTGGGTATTTCAACATTCAACAGTGAATAATGACAAAATGCTTTACATATTTTGGATTGATTCTATTAAATTCTTAAAATTTTACATTTTCATCATGCAAACAAATCCAAAATTCATTGTAGCACTCAATCACTACAGAACATGTCAACAAACTAATCAAGATATCTTTTATTTGAATAAAAATTGCTACAAACCTCTTCCAAATGATCCAAAATTTTCATACTTATTACATATAAATTCAATGATTGATGACTGCAACAAGAAATGTTAAATTATTTGCCCACTAAATTGTATCTGTTAGAAGCTTTGGATACAAAAGAGATTTCTGTTGATAATACACATTTCCAAGTTGAAAAAATATCACTTCATAGAGTAATCTTTGTAAAGAAAGAGATTTTGGTTGAGCTAATTACTAGTAACATTGACATAGTATATAGCTTGGTTAATGATGCTGATGTAACTTTCTAATTGCACATAGTTGACAAATAGGAAATTGTTTGGATCTAATTTAATGATCCTTCGATTGGAAAATTGTGATGAAAAAGGATACAAAATATATACACAAAATCTATATATTTTTAACAAGCACCAATAATAAGAATTGCTAGAAAATTCAAAACAATCACAAACATAGTTACTCGATCATAATTTCCTTTTCAGCTAGCTTTTGCATGCACCATTCACAAAACATAGAGATTGACTATGAATGAAGTAGCTTTTGATCCTTGAAAAGCCTACCAATACAACCTTTCTTATACTACTTTTTCATGTGTATTAGTGTGCTTTTTAAAAAACTAGAACATCAAAATTTCTTAATATCACAAAAAGTTCATAATGAAAAGGAAAGACTCATAACCTCAACACAATGGGAATTGCAACATAGCCTTGCTACTATTCCAAAAAATCAATTCAATATATTCTCTTTGAACACATGAATTCTTGCATTGCACACACATGAAATGGTGCATGACCATGATTTCCTTGCAAAATTGTCTTCTACTTAAAAGAAATAAGAGTAACAACAAATGATGAACTAAAATTGTTTGATGCAAAATTCAATTGCTTTCCTTCAATTTTTATTCATGGTCTTCTAACTTGTTGCAAAAAAACACTCAGAGTGCTTAAAATAGAAACTTTTTCAAGTAACAACGTTGAGTTTGTGACAATTGATATATTGCACCTTAATAACACATTGCGAATTGCAGATTTGTATTTGAGACCAAACACACTAATAGCTTAACTATTTAGTGTAATAGAAAGCATTAAGAAGACAAATCCATTTACTTACAAATGGATTATAGTTGGTGACTTTAACATTGACATGTTATGTACAAGAAAGGCTCAAACAATATTTATTGACTTTATGCAACAACAAAGATTCTCGATTGTTGCTAACAGGCTGACAACACACATAGGGAGCTTGTTGGATCATTTTTGGGTGCACAATATTGATACGATTCTTCTCAAATTTACCATTTTGGACACATATTGGACTGATCATTTTGTAATATCGGTTCAACTTCAACTATAGTTTGTTCAATTGCAAAAACATGCACTACCATTGACAATGTCTTGAATATGAACCATGTTAAGAAAAACATGTCTACACTCTTTGTTCAACATATTAAGAAGATGCTTGGCAGTGCTGTCATTGATGTTAAAACCTTATTCTGATTGGTTATGTTTTAGTTGTTAGTGTTTTGATAATTTGCAGAATAAATCTAGTATATGTAGTTTTGGGTTATCATGATGGATGTCCTTGATCCTATTATTGAAATACATATTTTTGGTTCATCTATTTATTATGGTGTTCATAGAAGTATAAATTTTTGGATGGTAGTTGTTGGTTGCGAAGTTTCAGTGTTCTAAGTATCCTTGATACCTAGATATTCGTGCAGTTCAATTTGTTTGGTACAATAGTTATATTATATTTCTAGACAAGTTTTAGTATGTTCCATCTATCGGTTGGTTCAAAAGTTTTGTTGATCAATTTATGGACTTGGTTGTGGCATTTTGTCAATTCCAAAATTTACTTATCTTTTTATAATTATTGATATGTAACATGCTTATCTTAAGTGTGGCCTATCTTTGGATCATGTGGTAATGTGGTATGAAGACTTCATATGTATGACTTATTTTTAGGTTTGGTGGTAGCGTGTTAAATTATAATTGTAATATCTTTTGTATTGTAGCCGACATGTTTTTTGTTGGCTAGGCTGACATATATATCAAATACACATATAAATAGAGAAATAATCTTGTATATGAAGTAATGAGAGAGAGAGAGTAAGGTGAAGATGGTATAGTGTGAGTATGTTTTTGTTAGTGAATACTTTGTGATGTTGTGTCTAAGCAGAATCTAGATGTACGAAAAGCAATTGTGATATCAAGAAGAGTCTTACATACAAAGTTTTAGAAGTTTGGGATTTGAGTATTTTGGCACAAGATCTGTAATCAGATCTATTTCTAATGTTGATTACTATGAAACTAGGTGGAAATGTTTCATGCATATGCAAATACAATTATATTAGTTCACATTTTATCTATAAGACATCTTTTCTATTAGGGTAGTTATCCCGATTGACTGTTTGTCAAACAAGAGTGAGAAAACTAATAGTGAGCCCCTCTATAAAAATCGCCTTAATCAATGTCACATTAACCAATGTAATTTCATGAGAATTAGTTTCTCCTTAGTTTTTCCCATCTTGGGTTTCCATGTTATATTTGGTGTTATGGTATTTATCATTCTTGGTCTTTGAATCTTTTACCACTCTTAATTATTTATATGGTTTATGCTTATACTAGATCAAAAAAGTTTTAGAGGTTGCTTTGGAATAACTAATTCATCCCCCCTCCCCTCTTAGTTATTCAACATGTTCAACAATTGGCATCAGAGCTTGGTCCCTTGTAGATAGAGCTTAATCACTTGAGGGAGATATAAGATGTTTGAACAAATGAAAGGAGAATACTATTTTGATGAGGATTGGAAGATCATGAATAGAAATATTGAGTTCATTGAATCAAAGAATGAGGAGCTTAAAGAAAACCTTAAGGAACTAAATATGTGTATCTCAAAGTTGAGGGATTAGATCTTGAAATTCAAAGCGAGACATAAGGAAGTAATTCATGAATTGAAGGAGTCAAAAGAAAAGGTGCGAGTCTACAAAAACATTTGAACGATAGTAAAAAAATTGAGGGATTTGTCAAGGAAGATTTCAAGAACAATATGGAAGATTGGAAGAAGACTAAAGGAGATTTGAAGAACACTATCAATCAGAAAATGGAGGAATGGAAGGAAATTGAAGAGAGTCTTAAATGCATCATCAATAAAAATTCAGATGAAAATAAAAATCTAGATTAGGAATTAAGGAAGTTGAGTTATGAAGAAAATATTTATGAGAGAAGTACTATTTTGGATCAACTCTTATCCTTGTAGAAAGGTCACAAGGACAAGGAAGGATTAGGTTTCATCGACGAGTGTTCAGATTTGAAGAGCACAAGTAAAGAGAAGGAAGTTGAAGCATAAGAAAATTTTGAGGTAACAATCAAGGTCATGAATCCAAATATATCTACAAGAAGGCCTTTGATTAGGAAACTAAATGCTCAAAGGTGCTTATGTTTTAATGATTACTACTTCATATGCAATATTTTTGGTCATAAGGATGTTGAATGCAAGATCAAGAGGGAACAAAATGTTCAATATTTTAGTTGTCATTAGGTTGGTCATAAAGAAAATCAATGTAGAAGTATGGTGTCTAATTTGGTTAAGGGAAATGGAATGAACAATATCTTTCATGGGAATTTCTATTTGTGTCATAATTATGGTCACAAGACTAATCAGTGCAAATCTAAATTTTAGTTAGTAAGATCAAGATAGAGGATTGCCAATTGTTTCAAATGTGGTCAGACGGATCATTATGCTAATGCTTGCAAATCTGTTAATGATCCAATAAATTTTTTAAATGATAAGAATGTTTCACTTTCAAGTGAATCTAAGAAGACAATCATGGTATGGAAGAAGAAAGATGTTGGTGAAGAGAATTTTGTGGTACCAAATCTTGATACTAGCTCTTTCGGTGATTGATTTAAAATTTTTTTGCTCATGGGGAGTATTAAAATGATAAATCAATCACTTCTCATACTCTAAAGTGGCATGTTTCAACTAGCTTGTCTTGTATGGTAAATTAATATTTACATCTATTTTAGTTTGATTAATGTGCATTATATGAATGGGTTGCGTAAGTGATATTAATTTTTTATGGGAGTTGTAATCATGAAGGATCATGGTTATAAAGGTGAATTTTTTGAAATCATTTGTCACTATTGCAAGGAGAAAAATAAATGATTTTAGCAAAGCTTGTGATAATTCATTAGAAGTACTCAAGTGCGAAGATGGAATCTTAATTGGTTGTTCACAATTCTAGTGTTGTCGTATCAAGGATGTTGAAGAAGATAGAATTGGAGGAATTTGTTCATAGTAAAATTAGACATATAGAAGTGGGTTTGTCTATAGAATATTTTCAGAGAGTTCATAACTTAGGTTTGGATATTTGGGGAGAATTCCCCTGGTTCAATGATATGGAGTCTTCTATTTTTGCCGAGTCAATTCAAGGATGAAAATATGGCATTGGACAAACCCTATGTAATAACAAAGAAGGTAATTGAGGAAATTACTAGGATATGCAATGTTATAGACCATCTAGAGAAGAAGTTAGTAAAGTATAAGGAAGTACAAGAATTTACTGGTATCAACAGAGATCAATGCACCCTCTTGATAAACACACTTGTCAATCTAATGGTGAGGTATGTTGCCTATGGCATCACTTACAAAGTTTATTTTCAAAATCATGAAGGTGCTACATCTATTTTAGATGCTTATATTGCACATAAGATGATTAAGGAAAGCATGCAATTTGATCTTTGTAGATTGTTATTGGATAATTTAGTTGAAAATGTCAAGATGTTGTTGGAAGATAGTTATAGCTTTTAGTTTGGTTCTTTGGTTATGAGTTTGGTGTTCTATTTATTAATATCTTTAAAGGATAGAGAAAATGGAGTGGAGGTCTGATATCCCTATTGGAAAATATATTTAATGGTATCTAGGGTTTCCAAAGAATAAAGGATAAGCTTGGAAGACATATTTTACATCATTGTAGATGAATATTTATTTAAGTTTGGTTGTATCTGGTGTTGTGCCTGTGACTATTATTGATGATGGTTCCTCCTTCGGTCTTAAGAGTTTAGATGTTGTTTTTGGTGGTTCCCTTCTAGAACCAAATAGGAGAAAGATCAGTGATAAGCGTAAAGAAATTGTTACTATTTCTGAAAATGAAGAAGAAAAGGGTGAAGATGAGAAGGAAGAAGAAGAGATGGAAATGGATGTATCTTCTCCATAAAAATCTAACTCTATGGACTCTAATGTGGTTCATTCAATGCTAGAGGATAGTGAGTTTGATAGAGTTGGTGGTTTGTGGTGCGGTCACTCTCAGGTGAGAAGGACAAAGATAGAGGATATGTTAACCGATCACTTGATCAGTAAGAAGATTATTATTTCTAATGTATCTGATGTGCTACCACTTTAGCTAGTTAATATTATTGAAGGAAGATTTCTACAATATAGTGTTAATTACTACATAATTAAAGAGTCTAAAGAGAAGGAGTGCATCGATGCTACACAAAGACTATCTAGGATGATCAGTAAAACAAGAGATTGAATAAAAGAAATTTTAGATATTTACAAGGGTTATTTTTAGTGGTTTGTTGTTGTTGACAATTTCAGAGGCAAAATTGAGGCCATCAAGGTGGAATTAAATGAATTAGGAAAGACTTATGATTACTTTAAGGATTAAGGAGGAAAAAAAAGAATTTGGGTTGGTCATCTTTAGGTTGAGATGTTACAATTGCAGAGACATAAAGAGGATTTGGTGAAAACCTTCTATATTGTGAAGGATTTGGTTGATGTTAGGTTAGAGCATGGTTTAGGTATTCTTTTTGATGCAAAGGAATATGAACATCATTTCTAGTCTTCAGACTAGCCTTCATCTTCTTCAACATGCTGGTTCATCATGATAGTTTGTGTGCTCAGATGGATGCAGTTGTGGTTGAGTGGAATACGAAGATTCTGATCATTAAAGAAAGTTACAAGAAATTTTTTACGGTTAGGTTTGTTCTTCTTCTTTGATTATCTAAGTTTTGGTGAGTGGACCTTTTCCATTGTGGCAAAAAGGGGCAAAGAAAATAAGCAAATCAAAACCATTAAGGGAATATCTAACTCAAGGCGAGTTTTTTTTTGTTTTGTTTTTGTTTTGAGTCTTTATGGATTTTGTTTTTTTATCATCAATTCCAAAGGGGGTGATTGTTGAATATATTAATAAGATGCTTGGTAGTGTTGTCATTTATGTCAAAACCTTATAGCAGTTATTGTTTGTACTGGTTGGTTGTCTGTTGGTCGTCGGTTGGTTATCTATGTTTTAGTAATGTGTAGAAAAAATTAAGTATATGTAATTTTGGGTTATGATGATGGATGTCCTTAATCATATTATTGAAATACATCTTTTTGGTCCATCTGTTAATTTTGGTGTTCGCATAAGCATGAGTTTTGGATGGTAGTTGTTGGTTGTGCAGTTTCAATGTTCTTTTAGATATCCCTACTACCTGGATATTCATGTAGTTTATCACATGTTTTTGGTACAATGATTATATTATGTTTCTGGACAAGTTCTATTAGGGTCCATCTATTAGTTGGTTCAGAAGTTTTGTTGATCAAGTCATGAACTTGGTTGTGGTGTTTTGTCAGTTTTAAAATTTACTTAAATTTTGGTAATTGTGCTATGTAACGTGCATATCTTAAGGGTGACCTATATTTAGGTCATGTGGTAAAGTGGTATGAAGAATTCATATGTATGACTTATTTTTTAGGTTTGGTGGTAGCATGTTAAATTATAATTGTAATATATTTTTGTATTGTAGCCAACACATTTTGTGGCTAGGTCGATATATGTATCAGATGTATATATAAACAAAGAAATCATTTTGTATATGAAATAATGAGGGAGAGAGTAAGTTGGAGGTGGTATAGTGTGAGTATGATTCTATGAGTTAATACTTGGCAATGTTGTGTGTAATCAGAAGTCAGATGTGTGAAAAGTAATTGTGATTTCAAGAAGAGTCTTACATACAAAGTTGCATAAGTTTTGGATTTGAGTATTCTGCCGAAAGATCTATAATCAGATCTGCTGCTAATGTTGATTACTATGCTACTAGCTAGAATTATTTTATGCATATGTAAATACGATTATATTCTTTTATATTTTTTATGTAAGACATCTTTTGTAATACATCCTTTGTATCAGGGTAGTTAGCCCAATTGACAATTAGCCAAACAATAATGAAAAAACTGACAATGAGCCCCTCTGTAAAAAAATAGCTGAAGCGATGTTTACTTTCATGAGAATTAGTTTCTCCATGGTTTTTCCCATCTTGGGTTTCCACGTTATATCTAGTGTTATGATGTTTATTATTTTTGTTCTTTGAATCTTTTATCAGACTCAATTATTTGTATCATTCATGCTTATAGTGAATCAACAAAGTTTTAGAAAGTGCTTTGGAATAATTGGTTTAGACCCCCCCCCTCAATTATTCTGCCTATTAAACACTCTTTAGCGTGACTAGATAAACACAAAGCTTAAATATGAAAGTTGCTAACTTATAATATTTACAATATTTCAAACAATGAACAAAGCTACGAAATTATCTTTACTTTGCACAAATTAATTAACAAATGCTTTGCAAACAACATTTGTTTCATGTAAAACACATTTAGTTATAGTCACCACCACAACAACAAATTCATTCTTGTTTTTCCTTCCCTGGTATATAACATCTACATTTCAAAATATAATTATCTATAACAAACTAATGTTTTTGGTATAGCACCTGCTTATTAATTTTCACAAACTAGAAATATAACTTTGGTCATTGGGTATAATTTTAATATAGTATGCAATATTTACATTTCAAAAATATTATTGTCTGTCATTCTGTAAAATTATCTCCACTATCTTGTTATAATATTCTTGATGGTTTTTAAAAATTATCATGTCAAAAATTGCAAAAAAAAAGAATCCACGTGTGCTATGTCAATAATACATTTAATTGATAGTGTATTGTTTTGGAAGTGGTATTTAACTTAGTTGACGAAATACCCGTGGTATAACTGAATTTGATGGGATTTGTTCCAACTTCTATTATTTGCATTGTCATATGAACTTGATTTAGTTGTACAATGACTTATTGTTCAATTTTTTAATTGTCATTGGTTCACTCTAACTTTTAGAAACAACATCATTACCAATTCTTTAATCATATCAAACTTACATCTTAATCTTCTCCAATACATATGCCCATTTACAAATACATATTTACATTTACTTATATGTATGTATGTACAACTTAAACAAAATCAATGCATTCATTTCTACATTCCAATAATTTTATAAGAGGGAATTTCCAACATCATTTTCAGTACACATTCTCTATGATTGCACTGAATATTCTCTGCACATTCCTGATATGCCAACATGAAATGGATATTAACAATTTTTTTATATCATTGCAATGCATAAAAAGATGATATAAACTAATTTACAGTAAAAAAACATTGCACCACAAAAATTCAAATGCAAATTACTCATAATCTAAAAGTTTGGGAGTCATCATAACATAAATTTAAGGCACAAAAGGTTATTCATCAAACACGTGGTGAATTTATAATGAATGATGCACATTGACGAATATAACTTGATGTGTCATAGTTCCATCTTAATTTCAGTTACCTGTTTAAAGAGCACACAAAAAATAGCATGTTGAATATGTTTTGGAGGATTAGTCATTGTAACATAGAACCAAGGCACTAAAAGTTGTATTCATCAAATAACCAAGAATTTTTTTATGAATAATTGACAAGTTGACTAATGAAACCTTTATGCTATGGCATATATAGTGTCGCAATTGTTTGTTGCTTGGATATATTTAATTTATATTGAATGATTTAAATAGTGTATATGTATAATAACTAACATTAAATAATAATGATATGCATCTATCTAGGCCATTTAAAGAGTCAAGTGATTACAATGAATAGTTTGAGGAATGAGCCATTCTACAGCTAAAACAAATACTTTTAAAAAATTAGAAAATAGTGAGATAAAAAAATTATCTCAAAAGTAACTAATGTTTTAGCATGTAAAAAACAATTGAACACCATGACTCCAATAATAGCTTGCTAGAAGTCTTGATTTTTTTTCCAATCCTTTTTATCATGACATTATCACAACTAGTTAATTTGCATTTGTACATGGAACCTTTCTAAAAATTGATCATGAACCTTTGATTCAAGAAATAGAGACAAGAAAATCTATCAACATGCTTGCAAATACCATACAAATTGTGTTAGCAGATAGAAGGCACATTACTTGTTTGTTTCTTGTCATCAAATTTCTACCCTAATTTTTAATAATAAAACACAAAAATATCTAGTGTATACTACTTTTACATTATATTATTGCTAACATTTTTAAACCTTTAATATTAAAAGTTAGAGCAGAAATCATTGCAAAAATAAAAAACTTGTTTTTGCTTCTTTTTTCTTCGTCACATTCAAAAAATAGATCACATGCCTTGTTTCTACTAACACATTTTCAAAAATGTGGGTAGGTAGAGAGAAACAACAAACCAAAATAAAAAATAACTTCATAAGACAAATGTGTGATTTGATATCTTTCAACATAGGTATGATGTCTATTTTTTTTAGTTTAGTTTAATGCCTATGATATTCATCTAGCATTTTAGAACAAGGAAATTCTATGTTTAGCCTTGTCAATAATTACATGCCATTGCATTGACACATTAAAATTTGGTTTTTTGATCTTGCATTTGACACTTTAGCAACTATCATCATGGAAGGAAAAATAAAACTTAGCATCTAGAAAATGACCTCAAGATCAAAATTTGTAATCACATAGAACCTTCTCTATCCACTTTCTCATTCTTAATTTAGTTTTCACCTTGCATTTGACCTTTGCATTGTATAATTCAATTCAAATTTCTATTCTCTTCTTGGTTTTAGCCTCCATAGAGTCGATATTCATGCAAACAATCTATCTAATAATACAAATTGCACCACTGAAGATCAAGAACAAAAAAGGAAAGTATTTATTATAGATATTTGAAATTTATTTCTTTGATTTATCACAAACACCACTTGCCTTTGTTATAGAGAGTCTACTTTTGGTGCACCTCAACAAAGATCTAAATTAGAACAATCCCATGTATCTTCCATATTAGAAATCTATACAACCCAATCTACAATTACTTTTGAGGGAGATGTGCTAGCCATATATGACCTTGCATTTGCTAGGAATGCTATAAGACATGCAAACACACCAATTGTTCACGTTGACTTTGTTGACAACATTGGTCAAATGATCATAACAACGAGATTAATAAGTAAACTAATTGACACAATGTTGCCCCAATTAATTTCTACCAAAGGCATTTATCTAACCAACTTCATTGTAAAGAAAAAAAATTAAATATGAATGTGAAGATGTTGACTATTGTCTCTAATTCACACCAAAAACCATAATTAAAATTATTTCCACCATTTGTAAACAATACAAACTTACACTTGACACAACAATAATCCAATTAATCAATACAATCAACCCATATTCAGTTGGTACAATAGGCATTCTTCTAGCAAGCCATTGTCAAAGTCCAACCTAGTTTCAACTACACGTAAAACAAAAAGAATCACTTTCTAACACAAGTGTTGTAAGTAATGCATACAATAAAAAAGTATTTGTTTTATGCTTTATGTATTTTACATCTTGGATTCACAAACAACTAACATTCTCATTTATTTTATAGTTACAGTTTCAAACACTCATGCCAATGCATATGCAACTCTTGAATAGATTCTTTCTTCATCAAAGATACCACTACTCTTGTTAAAAAATGTTTCTTGCAATGGAGAAAGAGGAACAAATATCATAAAATAAAAATTGTCTACATTCATTGATGAACCTAAATGATGATTGTACAAAAGAAACCCTTCAAAAACTTGCATTGTCAAATATAAAGGTGCACAACAAAAATTTTCATAGTACATAATTCTAATTTATGCTACGCTTTTGAACCCAACATGATTTAACACTTCTCATTATATTCTACCCACTTTTAGGTCACTGGGATACTCAAAAAAAAAAATTGTTCACTTGCTACCATACCAAGCACTCTGTTTCAAATGCCACAACATAGTTTATTTGATAGACACTTGTTCCAACAACAACAGTCATTGCACAACATGTGTAGAAACAACTTTTACATATTAGTAATTCTTGCAATGCATTATTAATACTACAAATCACATAGTTCATTGAAATTTTCATACCAACCTCTTACAACAAAATGTTTCAAAGCTTTCCAATATATCATTTGAAAACTATGAAAAAGTCATGTCTACACTTGTATATTCCATGCATAAATTCCAAATACAAGGGACATTCATAATTGCAATGAATAACTCTATCGTTTCTATTGCACTAAAAACTACAAATGCAATGTTTTGAACACTACTATTTTCCATCAATTCAATTTAAGAAAATGGGTTTTGCTACTAAATATCAATACTAAATGTGGTGTTCCATGTCAATTGCAAACTGTCTAGAAAAAAATTGCACACAACAAAATATAAAGTTTTTGCATTTGCAAAAGTTTTGATCACATATTTTTTGCTACAAACATGATTGGTAATTACCTTATTTCATTTTCTTATCTTAGTTAGTGATGTATAGTATCTTTAGAGAATTATCATAGCCTTTAATTTAATTTTTATGTCAATTCAAAAAAATCTATACTCACAATACAATACATGGTCTATTGTTTGCCACACTTACTCATTTCATTATACAATTTTAAATTTTTACCTATTTTCTCTCCAAGCCCTTGTCTAACAATTCCTTTGATCTTTCCCACCTCTTGTTGAAACAATAATGCTATACCAAATAAATTTACAAACTGCTCCAAAATTGCATGATTAGACGATAATAAAAATAATGAAAATTGAAACAAATCCCATCAAATTTAACTTAACCAAGGATTTTGCCTCTTCTATTAAATTCCACATCTAAAAAAATGCACCACCAACTAAATGTATCACACACATAAAACACATTGAGTCTTTTTTTTTTGCTTTTCAATTTTCTAGATCAAAAAATGAAAAACTCACTAACAAATTATAGCCAACCAATGAGCTATAACATTAAACAAATAGTTCATGTATCTTCTCTTTGCTAACACATTTTTCCTAGTGTATGAAGATATATAGCATTTAAATCGCATAGCATCCTTATTTAGATAAAACATTTCGCTTGATATTTTTGCTTCTAGGTATACACAATTTTTTGCTTACCCTTTTCCTTGATAACTTTTTGACATTTTAATCCTCTTAATCTATTTATGGAATAAAATGATGCTTTTGTTTTTTATTAAGGAAACAATAGGTTTTGAAGGGATCTAAAACCCTTTACAAGAGAATTACAAAAGATATATCAATAAAGCCCACCAAAATAGAATAGACCAGACAGACAATAGGACTAACAAGGAACAAAATAGAGAGAAAAAACCCCGGGCCAACACAAGCAAAAATTTAGTATAGCACCAACAAAAGATCACAATAGAACCAACATAAATAATAACACTAACCCAAGTTTTTAAAATTTTCTATGACATTATCTTCCAATAGATTCATCTTATGGGCCACCTTCTTCAACTCAAGGATATCTTGAGGCAAAGTGTTAGCCTTCTTCTTTGTGGCTTCCCTCATTCTCTTGCTCATGCCCAAAGTATCCTCAATACCCATATCTTTATCTTGCTCCAGATCAATAAAGGTTTTACCGTGGTGAAATTTTTCCAACTTAGCAACCAAAGTACTCATATTCTCCATCGAGAACTTAACGACTTCATGGTTGTGCTTCATGATTTTATGCAGGGTGACATGACATTTATTGATCCTCTGATCAACTTCCCCAAACTAGTTGTCATACCTTTCCTTCATCTTTTCAATTGCTTCCACATTCTTGGACAGATAATTTTCCATAACTTTCTTCTCCTCTTTAGACTAGAGAGCACCAACAAAGGTCCCTTGAGGCTGCTCCTTCTCACCATTAGTGAGCAGAGGCTCGGTAGTAATTTGAGTGTTGTCCATCATACCCCCCTTCGATTTTAGTTCTTCAAAATGATGCTTTTGTTATGCTAACTATGCATGTCTCATTTTGCTACTTGCTTATTCGACGAACTATATAACTACCTTTGTTCAAGCAATTAGACAACACAATGTTTGACTTTAAAAAAAAAACTGAAAATGTAAAAAACAAACATATTGATTTTGTAAGTATTACTTGAATTTTTAGTGTGACTTCTACATTCTAAATGCAAAACATATATACTTATTTGTGCCATCAAAATTTAACTAGCATATTACACTCACCAATATGCAACATAATTTTCTCATGTCTATATGTTCTATGTCTCTTCTCTACTGCATAAGGCAAGGACTATAAACCTCTTGTTATTATTACGTTTTCATATTTTTGTTAAACTCTTCACTAATATGAAAAAAAATATTAAGACTACATTATTATTATATTATAATATCATTATATTTCTATTTTGTTTTTGTTTTTAGCCTTATTTTAGAGAAAAATATATTTTACGTAAGGACAATTTCAATCCCTCAATTAATAATATTATTTCTAATTTATTATTATATTACTATTATATTATATTATATATAAATAAAACAATGTAGAAACATTTTGTTGTTTTAGATTATAAAAGTAGCAAAACAAAGGTGTCCTATACAAAATTAGGACAAACATGACAATTATAGTATGTCATGAACAAACTATTGTCAACAAAACAAAGGCAAAAAAAACCACTTACAACCATGTCGTCCTTGACTTCTTGGTAAGAATCAAGGGATGACCCTACATAATTTATTTATTTTTTAGTTCAAGGTCTTAGGTACATATTTTGAGGTTTCTCGAATGCCCTTACATTATCTTAATTAGCAATCAGTTGCAATTGGGTCTCTAAGACTTGATTACAGGTCATAGCCTTGCATTACATGATGCAATTGGGTCCTGAAGACACAATTCAAAATCACTCTATATCACCCACTTACAATTGGGTACTGAAGACTAGATTACAAGTCTATACTAAAACCAATAAGTACCTTATTACATTTTTTCACAATGTAATCAAGTCTTCAAGACCCGATTGCGGGATTTGCAAAAGGTTCCTAGATGTAGGTCGGGTCTCAAGACCCACCTTACAAGTCCACTCATTACATATCTCAATTACAATTGGGTTTTTGAGACCCAATTAAAAATATCCCCTCTAAAATCATAATTATTTCTCAGGCTTTAATCCCTAACCTACATGTCATAGCTCTCCTTATATGTCATCAGGTCCTCAAGACTTGATGACTAGTCTTACACCCCTAGAGTGAGGTCTTGAAGACTCAATTACAAGGATCCACTACACTTAGACCTGCATTGTTCAAAAATATGTTATTGGTTCTTTAGGACCTAGTTATATTCCAAGACTCATTATTATCACAATTCAAGTCTTGAGACCTGAGTTGCAACTCATCGATTTCTAGTCATTTCCCCCATTTTTATGTCTTGTTAGGATTTTTCTCCATCATCTTGTAGTTTGTATCTAGTTGTCACATGACTATGGAAATCCTCTAATTCCATTGTTGTAACTCTATTTCATATTCTCTTATCTACACATTGAGACCTAAAAACTCCAAGCACAAGCCATCCCAAAACAACATGAAGACCATATGCGTGAAAGGATGATGTTATTGAAGTTGTGTCTTCAAAAACTTAGTATGTTTTTCATCATGCATTATTCACTTGTGTCTTAACATATCACATGTAAAATGGGAAGTTGTAATTTCATGTGATCACAATACAAGTTGAAATAGATTAGGACTGTAATGATGATTAATTCAACAGTTGGTTAGGATTCTCCCACCTTTTTCTCATAGCCTCTCTTCTATATATATGAGAGGGCTCGTTGTAAATATCTTACCTTTTTTCAATGAAACAAAACTCTTCTAGTTTGGGAAGCACTCTAAAACTTTGATTTAGATATAAACCAAATTGTAATCGATAAAAGAGGCAAGTTTCTTTCAGTCTTTGTGTTGGAACAATTTGTTATGTGACAACATTTTCTACAATTTATTGTGAGTATTATGGTGTTATCTAAAAGATATTTAAACCTAAGCTAGTTGTCATTTGGATACTTTTTTTTTTTAGAGTTAATTTTGTGCATTCAAACTTGATCTTGTAATCTTTGAATTGCTTATTGAGTTTGAAGCCACTGTTACATGTTCAAACTAAGAGATAGCTTGTAGTATTTGTGCTAATTTTATCTTCAATGTTTATGTGTTTAAGGTGTAGTGTATGTTGGAGTCTTTGAGTTTCACATACGTTCCATCTTTATTTTTGAAACTTTATAAGAAGTCATGGAAAGTATTTGATCTTTCATGAGTTTTTTTGGTTACTAACTCTTCTAGATTGTACTTGAGATATTATTGTAAAAAAGGATCATATATTATGTATGAAGAGGATATAATGAAGGAAGAACAACTATTCTGAGGAAAAAAAAGAGAATAGAGTGAAGGTAACACCCTATTGATTAGCTTAGTGTGCATTACCATAGATCCTAATTTAATGTTAGTTATTTTCTATAGAAATTAATAAGGGGACCCTTCTCTTCCAAATAGGAGAGACAATGTCTCACACAATGGTTAAAACTACTATTTTGCAATTGATTGAAAAAATGTCGGTTGCAAAATATTCAAATAAAAGCCCATGAATTAGAGAAGAATTTAGGAGCATGATGAATGATGTTTTTGCCTATGAATTACAATATCCTAGTCAATACTATTGTTAATAACATCATTACAAGTGGATTAAGAGGGGAAATCCCCTTAGAGTGTCTATGAGTGCCTAGAGAAGACTACAAACCAACAAACACTAAAGACTAAAGGAAAACATGAACAATAGGAGTACAATACATAAGACTAGAGGAGGTCACATTAGTAGTAAGAGATATAGAAGGATCCACATTGACCGAGGAGGTCAAACCACTAGTAAGAGGCTCAAAATCAACATGGAAGTAGTCATCATCAGTCTATGAATAGTCATCAGAAGAAGAATTATAAGTCTAGACTCTCAAGTGATCACGATTATCATCCTTTCACTAAGTAGAAATGTTTTAATGACATGAGAGAGAACAATACAAAGCTAAATGACTAGTTGAGAAACATCTACAACATCAAAAGGGGAGGCATACATAGGTGAATTTAGATTAAAATATGAAAGTAAAATGACCCTTAAAGGAAGTTGTATCATCAACCTTCAATAAATGGCCCAATAGAGTTGGCTATGGCCTCATAATAAGATTTCTTCTAGAAAAGAAGGGAGATATTGGGAAGATAAAACCATACCAAACACACATTGAGTGTTTCAATAAGAGGATTAAAATAAGTTTTCTATGGTTTGAGAGATTTAACTCTCCAAACCTAAAACTTTCTCAAAACCAAGTCATGATCATTAGAAGAATCAAATGAAGCAACAAAAAAAACCTTAGCACAAGGGAAGAGCTTAATGGTACTAGCAACCAAGGTATACCAAGAATGCAACACCTAGTAGTCCAGATCAAGGAGAGAAAACCAGAGACCAATCAATCGACACACCAACCCACAACATTAGTAGAATGCCACATTTTCTACCACATCTTAGCCACAAACCATAATAGGGGAGGTCTTGGCACAAGAAAGAGGACGATAAATTTGGAAACATGATCAAAGCTCTGTCCACCATTAGTAGCATAGAGAATAGGTTTGGAAGAACCACCAAATCGACTACAAAAATAGATGAAGAGGCAACACAATAGAGCATAGAGGCCTCACATTCTACAAGCATACGATCTCATGCATACACACACACACACACACACACACACACACACAAGTATGTATGTATGTATGTATGCATGTATATGTACACACACACATAGATATACATATACATATACATATACATATACACATACATATGCACATACAGATACAGATATAAATACACATACACATACACATACATATACACATACGTATACATATACATATACATATACATATACATATACATAGACATATATACATGTATACATATACATATACATATATATATACACATGTGCATAAATCTACATGTACATGCACAAATATCTTCAAGGTGATTTTATCTACATTAAGCCTAGGTTTCTTACCTTTGTTCTTCATAAATATTTCTTTCTCATTTGTTTTTATGAACTGGCCTTGCAATTTTTGATGATTAAGAATCTCTCTCTCTCTCTCTCTCTCTCTCTCTCTCTCTCTCTCTCTCTCTCTTTATGAACTGGCCTTGCAATTTTCAATGATTAAGAATCTCTCTCTCTCTCTCTCTCTCTCTCTCTCTCTCTCTCACTCTCATAGAAGATTTTGTGTATGAATTTTAATCAAATTCTACAATCCATCTTCAAGATGTAACAAGATAATACCTTCTTTACAATGACTATCTCTTTGTGCATGCACAAATTTAATCCATATATAATATCTCTTTTTTATACATTAAGCCTTTACAATGGAAGATGTAACAAGATGTAACACAAATAATTTTATATAGAAATAATACTGATTAATTGAAAATATATATATTTGTGCATGTAAAAATACAATCCATGCATTATTGAAGGTGATTTTATCTACATTAAGCCTTGGTTTCCTACCTTTGTTCCTCGTACAATTTTCTTTCTCTTTTATTTTTGTGAACCAGCCTTAAAATTTTTGGTGATTAAAATACTCTCTCTCTCTCTCTCTCTCTCTCTCTCTCTCTTCAAAATGTAACAATATAATATCTTCTTTACAATGACTATCTCTTTATTCAATCCATATTTTAAAGTTTATATATATATATATATGTGTGTGTGTGTGTGTACACACACACACACACACACACACACACACATATGTAAACACATATATATGTATGTATATGTATATGTGTATGTGTATGTGTATGTGTATGTGTATGTATATGTATATGTATATGTATATATATATATATATATATATATATATATATATGTTTGTGTGTGTATATGTGTATATGTATACACATACACATATATATACATGTATATATATGTATATATATGTGTGTATATATATGTATGTGTGTATGTATATGTATGTGTATATATATATGTATGTGTGTATGTATATGTATGTATGTATGTATGTGTACGTATAATAATAATAACAATAAAATTATATTTTTGTTTTCCAAAACACATCAAATTAAATGCTTTTGGTTTTTAGTGATAGATGTTTTTTCATCCGTGTGTAATTATATAGGATTAATTTTATTAAATTGTGATAATTTGGTTATTTTAAAAAAAAAAATTAAGTGTATAGTAAAAAATTTAACATGATTGATGACATTGGCATGACACACTCTTCGGCTCCACATGAAACACTTTTGACTTGGAGCTATGAACCAATGAGGCCACAAATGGGAGACCTCACCCCCTTATTAAAAAGATGAGGCCCAAACCTGCAAGCACATTAGATCAGTGAAAGCACGAGGCCGTGATCACAATGGCCCAAAAGAGGTTTGAACTTGGGTGGGAATAACAAGAACACCACCATTGAACCAACACACTAAGTGGTGAACCCCCATAATTTGGTTAATTCATTTCTATATGACATTTTTAAAATATTATTATAGTTTATAATTAATTATAGATTAAATTATATTTATTATTTTCTCCTCCATTAATGGGATGTTGAAGGTTGATCTCTCTTCCAATCCATGAAATCTAGTAAGCTAGAAAGAACCTGAGATAGGTTGGGTGGTGGTTAATTTTGGCAGGGCCTCGGAGCACCCCTAGCCCAAGAAAGTTTGGTTGTGTGGCAAGAGAATTGCATTTGTTTAAAGTATTTTTATTTCATCAGAATAACTCTTCCTAAAACACATATAAACCTTATCAAAGAGGAAAAACATATTTACAAACTATTTGTCTAATTTCTTTAGTATTGAATTAAGGAGAATACTACGAAAAATTGTATAGCCAACAAGTGGGGAGATTAAAAAATACCAAATTCTTGTGATTCACCTAGAGTGGGGTTTTCATTTAGATTCTTCATTCAAAATTCACAAGGCATGTTGGGTTCCAAAACTAGAGCTATGTAATTCCTAGAATTAAATGTTACTAACAAGTGTAGGGTTGTTATCATGTGAGTGAAATCAATTCATCAAAAAATCATGGAAGCTTAAAGGCAAACTCTATGAGAGTATATTTTATTTTCTACTCTTTGATCTTAGCTTATAATTAGGAAGGAGTTCCTATTGGTATAACTTAACAAGTATTGAAATCAAACAAAATAGATAATTGTGTATTAACAATAACCAAATACAACTTGTTCACTTGGCCCCAAAGGCTATCACTAAGCCAAAAACAATTGGCTACTTCAAAACCCCTATGTAGATATACACATAATGTGATGCATTCATTTGAATAGATCACTCAAAGATAAATCTTTGATCATAATATAAGGTCGAGAATGCACAAATATACACCTACTCCTACTCTTAAATTATTGATTTGTGTGATATCAATACATAGCTTGAAGCTAGTACCTAACTATTGGGCAACATGGTCACAACACACTAAAAGAAGAAAAAAATGGAACTAAAGGAATAATGAGCTATTGTGCTTGCATACAAAAGGATCATGGAACTTATAATATTACATTCTTATTTGTCCATAAAAAAGCTACATAATTACTAACAAGATAAATATAACCAAAATTCTTATGATATTTTTAGAATGCTTTCATACTTGTTAAACTCAAAATTATATTTGTGCCAACAAATATGGTAAAGGGAATTCCCTAGTTATGGCTAAAAATCCTCCTAGATGTCTACATTACCTTAATGGACACATTCTATTACAAATAAAGTTTGAAGTATTGATATCCCTTGATTTAAAAATTTTGTACTTAAAATATAGAATTGGAATAGTGTGTATGGATGCTTTGAAAATTTATAGCAAATCTCTAGCATATAAAGAACTATTGTTTAACTAACCTTTGTCCAAATAATAAAAAAATATTCCTTATAATAACAACAAAGTAAAACCCTCATCTAAAATATTATAGTACCTACAAGATTCATGGCTCAAGATGAATCCCACCAAAAATGGGCACTAAAGATCGATGGATGGTATCTACATCTACTTATGGTAGTTGTACAAGTGTTAGTTGGTAGAGTAGATGGGAGAGAAGCATGCTAAATATTTTTTTCTCTAAATATTATGGCTCCATTGGACTTTTATATCCATTAGAATAATGACCCCATGCTTATAGGAACTTTGAAGGATGAAGCATTAAAATTATCAAACCCTTGACAAATAAAAACAAATACCAATAGAGTATTGGGGAATCAACTACCTACTAGATCATCATACCTAAGGAGAGAAACAAGGAAACTATTGACATCCTTAAAAACCATTATAACCTTGCATTGTAGAATGTGAGATATCACACTACTTACTCACTATAACTAAAAGAAAGTACACATCATCAATACCCTATCAAGATACTCATTTATTAGGCATTAGGAATCAGGGATATGTCTTATTGTTTGTCATATAAAAATAAGAGAAGAGATATTTTAAAATTTGATCCATGATGATAATTTCAAAATTATGTAAGGATGATGTCAATGCGAAGGAAAATAATTGGGAATGAAATACCTCATCATGATATCAACAATCGGATATGATGTCATCATGATGTCAATAGAGGAAATATGGACATTCTAGGAATCAAAGATAGAAGGGAGGTTAGGAAGGTAGAGAAAATATTGAAGGTTTCGATGATTTAGAAGAATTTGAAATGGGGTAGGGAAGACATTGAGGATTAGGGATCAAAGAAACTTATCTAGTATATGCCAAAAATGGGAAAAGGGAATAAAAAAAATTGAACTTCTGTAATCGAAACAGATGGAAGGAATTAGTGTTTTGGACTATAGAGGATTGGAGGAAATGGGAGATAGGTACAAGGGATGCAAAAATTAAAATATGTGGAACACTTAAGAGGAATTTTGAAAAGGATACTAGTATAGTTGAAAGGAAAATAACAAGATCAAAGAAATAAACAATAATCCAAGAGAGTTAATTGAAGAGAATATTTGTTACCATGAGAAATGCATAAACTTGGAGCAAGTGACCAAATAACCAACACAAGGAGACAATAAGTTTTGAAAGGGAAAAATAAAATAAAAAACCCTTGTGGTATTATGAATGAGGCAAAGCCTAATGTGTGTGTGTGTGTGTGTGTGTGTGTGTGAGAGAGAGAGAGAGAGAGAGAGAGAGAGAGAGAGAGAGAGAGAGAGAGAGAGGCTCATTTACAATGAGCTCAAAAAGTAGAAATGAGAGAGGAGAGCATCTCTTAAATAGAGATGAGGAGTGGAGTTACTAAGTAACTCATCAATCTATGAATGCCAACATTCATAATAGGTGTGTGAAAAGTGGAAACATCCTCTTAAGGAAGATAAACTAATTTCCTTAATAAAAGAAATACAAGAAATGACATGTCCTCCCACTTGGACTAGAGACAAAATACATGTAGGGATTACATAGGAATCTCTTAATTAAAGTAAATAAATACAAGGAAATATTAAATATTATAACATCCCCCCTAATATTTATTTGGGGAGTTTACATTAAAGGGTTGCTAACCCAAATTTATACAATGAAATTGAAATTTCTCTTTAGAAAGAGGCTTTGTCAAAATATCAGCTACTTGATCTCCCCCCTTGAAATAGATGAGTCACACTTGCTTTTCTTCAACTTGTTCTCTAATAAAATGATAGTGCAATATGATTTTTTCTTGCATGAAAAATAGGATTTCCATGGCAATGGCACTTTGGTTGTCACAATACAAAGGTGTAGTCTCTTGTTGAGGTAGACCCAAATCTTCAAGTAATCTTCTAATTCATAAAGCTTCTTTAGAGGCATTAGTACGCCCTTTATATTCAGCTTTGGTCAAACATAGAGAAATAGAATGTTATTTTTTACTTTTTCAATAAATGGCACCTGAACCAACAAATAAATAATAACCACAAGTAGATTTCCCATCATGGGGATCTTCGCCTAGATCTGAATCAGTAAATCCTTTTAATGAAAAATCAAAATTTGCATTATAAAATAAACCTACATTAATAGTGCCTTTAATACATTGTAATATTATTTTAGCAACTTTAAAGTAAGTTTGTTGAGGTTTGGACATAAATCTTGAAACTAAACCAACACTAAAAGCTATATTAGGTCTAGTGAGAGTTATATAATTCAAACTTCCTACCAGATGTCTATAAATTGTAGCATCCACAAATGGAGTTTGCATATCTACCATAAACTTAGTTCCTAACTCACATGGAATTGAAACATGAGTAGCATCATTCATCTTAAAATTTTCTAGAATCTCTTTAGATATTTACTTTGTGAGAGAAAAATACCCTTAGGGGTTTGCCAAATTTTCATTCCTAAGAAATAATGTAAAATTCCTAAATCAATCATTTGAAATTTTTGATTAAGTTGAAACTTAATATTAGAAATTAAAGAATTTAAACTTGAAGTAAGAATCAAATCATCCACATAGAGAATAATAATGACAATATCATCTTGAGTATGTTTAATATATATATTAGGATCATTTTTACTTATAACAAAACCTTGAGAAATAAAGAAATCATTAATCTTGGAGTACCATTCTCTAGGAGATTATTTTAGACCATAATTAGTTTTTTTCAATTTACAAACTAAGTGTTCATGATCTTCTTTAACAAAACTAGGGGGTTGAGACATATAGATTTATTCATGCAAATCACCATTTAAAAATGCATGTTTAACATCTATTTGGTGAATAGGCCAATTCAGTATATAAGCTAAAGCTAGAACTAGTTTAATGGTAGGGATTTTTACAATAGGAGCAAAGGTCTCGTTATAATCTAATCCTTCAATTTGATAAAAAAATATTTCTACTAGCCTAGATTTAAGCTCACTAATTTCATTATTAGCATTTTATTTAGTTTTATATAACCATTTGCATGAAACCAAATTTTTACCATGAGGTAAAGGAACTAAATCCCAAGTGTTATTAGAAATCAAAGTATCATATTCTTCTTGCATAAATTTTTTCCAATGAGGTTGTATTTTAGCTTGTTCAAAAGATTGAGGATCATTAGAATTCATAAGAGAAAACAAAAAAGCATAATTGCAATAATTAATTCTCCTAGGTTTAAGTCCACCCATTCTAGCTATGTAATCATCACTTTCATAAAATAAAATTTTAAACCATTTAGGATTTCTCTTAGAATTAATTGAATCATCACTATGAGAAGTAGAGATATTATCATCATCATCATTATCACTAGAAGGAATAGAATTAGATCCATTAAGAGTAGGGTTTAGAGAAGGAGGTTGGTCCTCCACAACCACAATTTTGCTTCCACTAAATTTAACATCTTGCACATTAGAGCAATCATGGACTCCATTTTCTGCAATACAAACATATCTTGCAACTTGAACTTTGTTAGTAAGAGTATTATAAACTCTATATCCTTTAGTTTATTCATCATACCCCAAAAAATATATAAGGAGAAAATTTAACATCTAATTTATGCCCCTTTTGTCTAGGAGAGTGAACATAAGCAATTGAACCAACAATTCTTAAATTTGCCAAATTGGGCTTCCTACCGGACCAAGCTTCTTCAAGAGTTTTATTCTTTAAAGATTTAGTAGGAGTCTTATTAATAAGATAAGTAGAACAAGCCATAGCTTCATCCCAAAACTTATAATCCATATTTTTAGCATGCAACATACATCTAGCCATTTCAACAATAGTTTTATGCTTCCTTTCCGCCACACCATTTTGTTTTGGTGTATAAGGAATAGTAAGTTCATGTTTTATGCCAAGAGATTTCAAGTATGAATGAATAACATTATTGACATATTCTTTCTCATTGTCAGTTTTAAGGATTTTAATTTTAAAACTAGATTGCCTCTCAACAAACATATGAAATTCAACAAATATATCATGAACTTGATCTTTACTATGCAAAAAATAGATCCAAGTCCTTCTTTAAAAGTCATAAAAAATGTTGGATTAGGTATGGAAAGGTAAGTACTAAGAAGGGAGGGGTGAATCAATACTTTAAAACAATTTCAAACTATTTGAACTTTCTTCCTTAAACATTTACTGAATCCATAACTTTTGCATGCATCATAAAAAAACATATAACTCATAACACATTAAATTTGGTATCACAAAAATCCTTGTTAGAGGATAAAAACTACGGTGGAGATGACACCCACAAAACTTCACTACTACAGTAAAATATTTGCTCGGTTAGAGCTACACTGTTAGCTATTTTTGATAGCTTACCCTGTTAAGAGTATTAACTCGGTTAAGAGTCTTAAGACTCATTAAGTCTACCTTTTAAGAGGATCTTACAATTCTAATCTAAGAAATATACCTGGTTAAAGGATTTACAATATAAGATCTACTCAGTTAAGAGACTTTACAATTATGATTACTCTTTAATTAGTAACACAAATTTGTCTGTTAAACTTGCATCAATCATATGCATATCAGGCTCTTTATGCTTAATAAAACATTACCTCATACTTTGTACTACTCAAAATATCAATTTAGTGCTCAATAGATTCAATTCTAAATCACAATCACTTTCTACTCTTTACTGATCTATACTCGGTGGTTTCTCTATTCATCACCTTCTCTTCAATCTCTTCTTCACACATGGAATCTTCCTTCACGCATGCATAGTGATCTTCACACTCTAATCCATTTATACACAATTCTAGAAGCAGTGCTAGATGTTCTAGAATCATCTCTACAAGTGGTCTTAGAATTATTTACTACTCCAATGCATATATTATACTTTAATCTCATTGGAAGATCTCACCTTGTAATTATGTGTAATCATTATTTTTACGTCTCCAATTCTCTAACATACAATCCCCTCGAGATTTGTAAACCATTTTTTGTTCGGTGTCTAGATTCAATGTGTCAAAAGATTCTCCTTGTGTTGGCATGCTATGCTCGGTAACACATTTACCTCTAGCTCAGTAACTATCTTATCTTCTCAGTTCGGTTGATGTTGTAGCTCGATATAACTTGGTGCTTAGTGATTGATTCTACCTTGCTTGGTGTCTAAACTTTCTTTGTCTTTACCGAAATTACTTGTTCCCTTATTTCCTTTGCTGAATAGCTTATCCCGCTTTACCGACTTGTCTTTCCTTCATTACCAAGTGAATTTGATAATCAATGTGACTTTCTCATAACTAATAAAAAAAAAAAACTCTTAGGAGTATCAATCTCCCCCTTTGGATTTAGTTTTGTATCTTTGTTAAAAACCTTCAAAGTCATAAAAAAATCAAAATTTTGTCCTTGTCAAAATTATCCATTCATCGGAAAACTTATTACTCCCCTAAAGTATTACTTCTTGAATCATATATATCCATACATTTATATTAATCCTTCTTTTGTATACATATACTATATTTCCCCTTTCTTTTGCATAAACTATATTCATACATATTTTCCCCCCTTTTTAACAAAAATACCAAAATAAGAGCTTACTTCTTATCTGTTGTGGGGATCTTGTCAAAAATAATTTTATACCTAGTAGTAGCATCCTTCAGTAATGCCTTCCATGTATCCTTTAGTGTTTGTAACACTATGATTTTCTCACTTAAGTCAGCAGTCAAACTCATCATGCTATCCATAGCACTAACATCCGGTGTGCTGACTAAGTCTTTGGCCTTGTGTACCTATTTTTGCAATGATTCAACATGTGGAATCAAAATTATTTGGAGTTCCATAAGATCCATTTTGATCTAATTCTCCTCTTTTCTTAGCTTAAATTGCACTCCCATCAATTGCTTCATCCTTTCATAGAATTCCTTGATAGAACTAGGCTCAGTGGAAACTTTCGATAACTGCTCGGTGAGCTCCTTTTCCACATTATCATCCCTTTCTTTTATATTCTTTGAAAATTTTGAAATTAAGAAAATTTGTTGAAATAATGAAATAATTATTTGCAGCTCAATCTCCAATTCATTAATTAACTCATAAAGAGTTACCTTATCTAATGCAACTTATTGAAGAATTTCTTCAATCACTTTTGTCTCCATGTTCCTCTTGCGTACTTGCATCATATATTTGGTTGTATCAGTACTAGGTTGGTTTACTTGATTTAGCATTTCTCTCAATTGATTATAAATATCTCCCTTTTCATTTATAGAGGCCTCAGGTACAATCTCATTCAATATTCCTTTAAATTTCTCCAAAACATTAATTTTCTACTTCTTTGCTATCAACTTGTCTTGTGCATCTTTTCTTTTCAATAGATATTTGAACTTTGAGAGTTCCTTTGGACTCATGGTTGAGATATCAACCTACAGAATAACTATAGGTTGGTTGACATCAACCTCTTTTTCATACTTCCTCTTCTTGGATTTTCCTTTAGAAGTATATCCCTTCTTTGCATCAGATTATGCAGATGTATCCTCAGTCTTGTCTTCTTTTTCTTTATTTTTCTCTTCTTCTTTATTTTCTTCTTTCTTCTCTTGTTTCTCATCTGTCTTATGTTCATATTTTTCCTTTTCTTTCTCTTTTTCATGTCCCTTCTTTTGTTTTGTGGTCTCACTAGGAGTTACCGATTCTTGATTTTAACCTTGTGTAGTTTTGGTCTCTTTTGCTTCCTCAATATCCTTTGTGGAAGTCTCTTGTGCTGGCTCAGTGGGGGTCTCAATATCAGTAGGTACATATCTTGTTGCCTCTAAGATAACTTCCTCTATCTCAGGAAAATTTAAAACCTACTCAATTATAGGATCTTATGCCATTAGCCTTGCCTTAATAGAATCATCATCCTCTATTTCTTTGGCTTCGGTTTCCATCATGTCTTCATCAAATTTTATTGTCTCATTAGGGTCTTGATATGTTATGTACTCAATTATGACTTCTTGTTTATTTATTGTCAATTCAATTGGATTAGACTTACTCTTTTGTTTTTCAACCTCTTCAACTGTCGGTGGATCAATAGAGAAGATCTTTCTCCGAAGATCATTAGTATCCTTTTGAACCTCTTCAAGCTTACTGACCATGATGTTCAGTGATCTTCCTTTTTCTTGGAATCTTTTTGAATATTATAGAAATGTTTATTTGATTCCTTTCTTGGTTAGGTTTGATATTGTAATAGCTAGGGACCTTTCTCTCATTTCTTTCTCAACTGCTAGATCATACTTCCATCTAGCATCAAATTTTTAATATAACTCATCTTCAATGCTTGGTGCCACTTCAACTAGTGTGTTCTAAATTTGTGTAAAGTGGAAATGAAATTCTCTTCAATTTTACTTTTCTCTTCATCATTCCTCTTTTCAAACTTTAATTGTTTTAAAACTGAATAACGTCCATATTTTTCAAGTGACTTGAGCAATTCATCAAGACTCTTCACTTTAGGTACTTTACTTTATACAAACTTTAATTGTGACATGTCTTCCGACTCAGTGTCACTTTCTTGTTGCAACTTTAATTTCCTTCTAGGCCTTCCAATAGCCTTATTCTCTCTGATGTAGGTTTTTGTCTTTATCGGTTCTACCTCTGCTTTCTTCTTTTCTCTCAGTGTAGAGGAAGACCTTTTTGATGGTCTAAAATTGATTGGGCTTGGGGTCTCTTTCTTCATTATAAGTTTCTTCCCCTTTACTTCTGATGGTTCAACAACCTCTTTACCTTCAACATTTATACCTAGATTCTCTGACAAAGTGTTTATCATTCTGCTTGTCTTTTTGATTGCCTTAGGTATCAAGATACCTATCCTTATTTTCTCTTTAACTTTCTCAAATGTTCCATGTCGATTTGCACTTTTGTCAATTGGTTTCTCTAAAAGACCTTTAATCTATATTGATGCAACATCAATATCCATTTCATATCCCATGAGTAGCCTCCACACGGTTCTAGGCTCCACAACTCTTATAATACATGTGTCGGTGTCAACTTCAAAACATAACTCATCCTTATATTATTCCACAAGCTAAGGTGGAATCCTGAATCTCTTATGCATCTTACTTTCAAATTTACCAAAATATTCATTCATGACTACATCAAAATTATCTCCTATGCTTTTAATATAATCATTAATCTGATAAACAATCGGTTTATTTGCTTTCCAGACTACTTCACCGATTATAGGAAAGAAATTTTGAAAATAGAAGAAAATACATACCAGAAGTGGTCCTAACTTCAATGTATTTGATTTTTCTTTCCTCATGGTATTCATATTATCGTCCAACTGCTTCAACAATATCTCATAGAGGTCTATCTTCATATCCTTCTTAACAATTTTGTATGCTATGTCAACAGCTCCACAGGGTACACTATCTACCCAAGATGACTGAAAGATTCTATATGATATGATATTACTTTCAAATCTCAACTCATGGTCATCAATAGTAGATAACTTCAATCCTCTTCCATCCCATTTGGCTTGTGTAAGCTCACATAGCTTATTCTTATCAATTTGCTTATATGTCCTCGGTCTATCACCGACCGAATATCTTGTGACTATATGCAATACATCCTTAGTAATCTTAACTGGTCCATCAAGACACATGAACTGATCATGTACTTAGCTAAGTACTATCCTCATCCATTCATGCTTGAAAATTTTTGGCGTATGGATAGAATGGAAAAAACCCTTGGTTTGCAAATGTGTGTGGTCATCTTTCAGTTTTCCATTAACACAAAGATTCTTGTATGATGTGTCAATTTCTATTTGGCATATGTCTTCAATCTTGCAGTGAATGAAGATTTAAATGTCTTCAATCAGTATAACCCATGGTGGGATCGATGATAGGGCTCCAATTTTTTCAACTTCTCTAGCAACGGTGGGAGGCAGCTTGTACTTAGGATTCGCGAGATCAATCTTCTCAACAATGACTAGATTTTATATCTTAGGTGCCATATTGATCTCAGAAATAATCTTTAAACACTGGGGTTTCACTTAAATAACAACTTTGAATTCATGAACACATCTTGATAGGCACTATAAATACCTTGAATGCGTTTAATACTATTTGGAATGCTTGAATGATTTCTTGGAATTGCTCAGTAGTCACTTTTGAGTCAAATGCTTCAAGTGCATGCAAAAATGTAAGGTAGAAATGAAATAGCATGACCTCTATTTATAGATTTTCCTTGGTTAGGGCTTCCAACAGCTATAAAATTTGCATTAAATGCTTCTTACCTACTTCATTTCACTGATGACCGAAATACACTTTCTTTCACCAAATGGAACAAAATATCTCTTACACTTTACCCATCAACATATGAAATATTAACTTCACACCTTATATCCAAATGTATCTTAGTACGCTAGTATGGATCTTTGTAGTAGTTCTAGGAACCAATTTAAGATAGAATTTAGGTTATCAAATCCTACACATACCTTTGACCGATTAAGTGAATATAGGTGCACCCAATCTAGTGGATGTGGTGCCATCAGTTGTTCCAAGTTCCATTCCATCATTTTGAGACTTCCTTCTCCAATTCATATTTATTTGATCTCTTATTTCGTCAATATTAACTTGAGTCTTTTCACTTGGTTGTTCCTTTGTTGGGGATTTACCTTAGTACCTGTAGTCTTCGGCAAGGTGAATAACCTCATGACAGTGGAAACAAGCCATTCCAAAGTTTCTCTATGATCTTCTATTGTTCATACCATGCAACCTAAAGCAATTTACAACAATGTGACCAAATCTTCCATATGCAGTACAAGTGATTCTTGTAATATAATCCCACGGTATAGTTGGTCCTTGTCAGTTATCTACAACATTTTGTCGGTTAGGGGACCCATTTCTCGTTCCTTCTTTGTGACCTACATCCTTCATATTTGTGACCATATCTATTGCAATTATTACAGTAGTCCTTGTAGCTTGGCTTCCTTAGATTGTTAGCAATTCTCAATCTGCATTCAAATGCCTTATGACCAGACTTATTGCAATTGTAGCAATGACCATTAAACTTAGGAGTACTTGGAAGATTACTTCATTTTCTCCTAAAGACATTTATTGTGTGTCTTGGTTTCCCAAAAGGATAGCATGTAGGCTTCTTTGTCTTCGATGGGGTAGTAACATTATCTCAGTTGGCTTCTTGATTGGAGGACTCACCCTTCTCGGTAGTGTTGTTTGCATTGTATCCAATTCCAGTAGTATCTCTCAATTGTCTCTGATTTTATAGCTATTCATCCAATATATTTAGTGATTCTTCATTTCTTTTCAAGACTTCATTAACATCTTTTTCAGATTTTAGATAATTTTTCAGATGTTCATTCTCAAATCTTAGTTTAGTAATCTCTCCAACTTTTCATGTAATATCTTGACTTGCACTAACTAGTTGGCCTATCAAGTTGTAGTGAATTTGTATCAACCTCAATATTTCCCTATCTTTCTCATCCAGTCTTGTGTTCATTTTTCTTCTTTCGTCTTCCACCATTCTTTTGTCATTTTCAACTTTTCTTTTTTTTTTTCTAGAATTTCACACATCCTGACCGATTGAGCTTCTTGTTCTCTGTTCAGTTCTTTCACCTGGTCAGCTAGGTTTTTGTTCTTTTAAGATAGTTCTGATATTATAGCATCAGATTCATCATACATGCTTCCCTCTAATTTTTCTTCAAGTTCTTCAACCTAATCTTGAGTGTCTTTTAGTTGATGTGCTAACTCCCTCTTGTTGATTGAATTTATATGTTTTCTACTTAATTCATCAATTTTCTCATTGGCCATTCTCAGTTCCATTTCCATATTATCAATCACCCTTTCATACCTATAGCTCTCCATTCCTCCAAATATTTCCTCTTGAGTGATTAAAATTATTAATAAAAGACTATGCTTTGATACCAATTGTTGGATTAGGTATGGAAAGGTAAGTACTGAGAGGGAGGGGTGAATCAGTACTTTAAAACATTTTTAAACTATTTGAACTTTCTTCCTTAAATATTTACTAAATCCATAACTTTTCATGGATCATAAAAAACATATAAAAGATAACATATAACTCATAACACATTCATTTTCGTATCACAAAAATCCTTGTTAGGGGATAAAAACTGCGATGGGGATGACACCCACAAAACTTCACTACTACAGTAAAAAGTTTTCTCAGTTAGAGCTACACTGTTAGCTATTTCTAATAGCTTACCCTGTTAAGAGTATTAACAAAGTTAAGAGTCTTAAGACCTATTAAGTCTACCTTGTAAGAGGATTTCACAATTATAATCTAAGAATTGTACCTGGTTAAAGGATTTACAATATAAGATCTATTAGGATCTACTTGGTTAAGACACTTTACAATTCTGATTGCTCATTAATTAGTAGCACAAAATTTTCTGTTAAACTTGCATCAATCATATGCATATCAGGTTCTTTATGCTTAATAACTCATTACCTCATAATTTGTACTACTCACAATATCAATTTAGTTCTCGATAGATTCAATTCTAAATCACAATCACTTTCTACTCTTTACTGCTCTGTACTCGGTGGTTTCTCTATTCATCACCTTCTCTACAATATCTAATTCACACATGCAATCTTCTTTTATGCATGCATAGTGATCTTCACACTCTAATCCATTTATATATAATTTTAGAAGTGGTGCTAGATGTTCTAGAATAATCTCTACAAGCGGTGCTAGCATTGGTTACTCCTCCAATGCATATATATGATACTTTACTCTCATTGGCATATCTCACCTTGTAATTATGTGTAATCATTATGTTTACATCTCCAATGCTCTGACATACAATCTCTTCGAGATTTGTAAATTATTTTCTATTCGGTGTCCAAATTCAATTTATCAAAATATTCTCCTTGTGTCGGCTTGCTATGCTCGGTAACACATTTTCCTCTAGCTCGGTAATTGTCTTATCTTCTTGGGTTGGTTGATATTTTAGCTTAGTATAACTTGGTGCTAGATGCTCGGTTCTATCTTTCTCAGTGTCTAAACTTACTTTGCCTTTACCAAAATTACATGTTCCCTTATTTCCTTTACCGAATAGCTTTTCTGACTTTACCGACTTGTCTTTCCTTCATTACCAAATGACTTTGAAAATCAATGTGACTTCCTCATAACTAATGACAAAAAAATAATGCTTAGGAGTATCAAACAAAATTAAGTGCATACCTTGATCCTTGGATGGAGTTATTCTCCATGGGTCCCAAAAGGTCACTATGGATGAGGTGCAACTTATGATGTCTCCTCCAAGATTGACCATGTGTAAAGGGTTCCCTATGCATCTTACCACTCATGCAACCATTGCATATAATTTTGGAAGGAACAATACGAGGCAATCAATTAACCATATTTTCTTTGTGCATCAAGGATATATAATCATAACTCAGATGGCCAAGCCTTTCATGCCATATATTAAAGTCAACATTACCATGCAATAAGTACCTTGAAGTGACAAACTCATAAAATTGAAATAAATTATCATGATCCATTTTTTCATTAGCAACAACTTAGTTAGATTTAGGATCAATAACATAACACATATCATTAAGAAATTCAACCTTATAATCATGGAATTAATTAGCAACTGAAAGAAGATTGGATTTCAATTCAGGAACATAAAGAACATCATGCAATTTTTTATTAGGAACAAAAACGTCACCAAAACCTTCAACTTTGCAACTATGATTATTAGCTAATTGAATAGGAATTTTTGAAGTATTAGGTTGCAATGAATAAAAAATAATTATATGAGATGTAACATGTTGAGATGTGTTAATACAGGTCTGATTAGTAAGAGGGTAGGGGTGAATCAGTAATCAACAAATTCTCACATTTTAAACTCTTTAAACTTTATGCACCATAACATTCAACATCAACTAATATATCTAGAAACTTTCAAAAATACATCCACAAATAATCAATCACACAATGAAGACACCATATTTTTCTCGTGGAAACCCAAATGGGAAAAACCACGTATGGGAGTTGGTACCCACTAAGTCTGTACTCTTCTAAAATACGCCCCGTGAAGAGCTTATCCTGTTAAAGGTTTACAAAAGGATTGTTAGGTACTACCTAGTTGAGAGATTTGCCTATAGATATGTTAGGATATTTTTCCTATTAGAAGAAGCCTTGTTAGAGGAATTTAAACATTCAATACGAATACAACATTGTTAGAGGATTTACAACAAAGATCTGTTAGGATCCATCCTATTAAGGGATTTCACTGTTACAATGGTTAGAAATCAACATATAGAATGACTTGTAAAATTGCACTACCTCTATATGATCATATCTTTTTAAGCTCTAAAAATATTCTTCATGCACTATACTCTTTCCTGGCTTGATCGCACTTGATTTCTTCACTTGCTTTGTCACCTAATCCTTTTGCAATTCGCAATCAACAAATAACTTCTTTTTCAACTTTCTAATTTATAGTTTTTCTTCCACCACCTTAAAATAAACCCTAGATCTAAGATATGAATGATCCAGATCATATTTGATAAGATACAATGTATCTAACAACTCATAATTTTTTTTCTTTGACTGCGTCGACTTCCATATGAATTTCACCTTGGAAATTGAACCATCTTCAAAAACTTGTTTGACCAAAAGAAACTTCTTGAAGAATCCACCTCAAATGTATACCTTGGACAATGTGATGTCAAATAATTTTCACAAATCATGGAATTACCTTACTACTTCACTAAAAACATCACCAATCCCATTGCCACTTCAAATTTTTTCACCGATTCACAAATCTTCATTACTTGTTCAAGAAATTTGTCTTGTTTTCCCGTTCATTCTATTTATACCGTTTCCATTCAATTAAACCATCTTCACCGATCAACAATATGAGTTGTGATCCTTATCATAGTATCTTGACATTCTTATCAACCATATCCTATGACCACTCTAACAAATACTTTACTGATTTGAAATAACATCCAAATAACTTATTGTCTATCACTAATTGTTTTAGCAATTATCCGGTTTGATTTCATTCAAACATAACCAAGTCAATGCTTCATATCAAAAGTCACCAAACTTAGCATCACAACACATAACATATTCTTCCATTAGAATAGAAACTTTAGAAACATACTACAACTCATGATTTACTCACACAATATCTGGTAACATACTAAAAATACTAAGTCAATTAGTTGACATCAATGACAACCTTATAACTGATTCACCTGTCATCAAATTTGTACCTATATTCATCAATGCAACACTTAGCATCACTGCATTAGTTATGCTAATAGAGATGCACCATTATCAATAATCCACTCTAAAGGGTTAGAAACATTATAACTAATTGTAAATGCATGATGAGATTGATTACCATTATTCTTATTATAATGAGACTTTTGATTATTTTGATTCATAAACTTCTTATCATTTTTCTTTTTAAAACAATTGTTAGTCTCCTGACCATCTTTCCCACAATAGGTGCAATGAGGCCAAGGTTGAGAGTTATTATTATTTTATTATAATTATAATTATTATTCCTATTATTATGGTTGTTATTAGAATATATTAGAGTGATTATGACTATTGCTATTATTATGATGATTAAGATAATTATTCTAAGAATTATGATTATTATGATTATGATGGTCAGTATGATGATTATTTGATCTAAAATTATGACTTTGATTTTTAGACATGAATGCATGTTCATTA
The DNA here is from genome assembly GCA_027943335.1 of Chamaecyparis obtusa. NCBI lineage: Eukaryota > Viridiplantae > Streptophyta > Pinopsida > Cupressales > Cupressaceae > Chamaecyparis > Chamaecyparis obtusa. The sequence continues at coordinate 367,444 of BSBK01003466.1, read as the reverse complement.
GTTTTAAGAGTACCAAACTATATTAAGTTTGCTTCTTCTTAACGCAACAAATTCTGAAAAGATTGCGTAAGTTAATTGACTAGATAATGTAGGAATTGCAAGTTGAGCATGCACATTTGTAATGAATTGTTGAAATTGCCTAGGAAGACATTTCTTAAGAATGATGTGAATTAAACAAATATCAACTAAAGTAACACCTAAACTAGTTAATTGATCTTTAAGAGAATCAAATTTTAATAAAAAATCATCCATAGTCTTAAAATCACAATACATACACAAGGTCTTCAAGTTGATTTTGAATCTGTATTTTACGTGATTCATCTATACTATCATAAGTAGTCTTTAAAATTGCCCACACTTCATGGGCTTTTGTGCAATGCCCAATTAAAACATACAAATCAATAATTATTGAAATTCCAATTAAACCTAAAGTTTCCTCATTTTTAGCCTTCCTGTCTTGGCTGGCTTGAGGAGAAGTAGTCCGTTCAAAAGTTGGATATGTAGCATCTTCTAACAAGTGTTTGAAACGAAAAATAAACGAAATATGTATTTTCCATGAATGATAGTTTGAACTATTTAATTTAATTTTAAGAATTAAAGTAGACATAATTAAAGAAAAATAAGATTGGGAAAAAAAATGTCCCTTACTTAAAAAATCGTAACACTTTTCTTATTTAAAAAACTTTCATAATTCAAAAAAGATTTACCTTAAGAAAAAATTGATTAAACTTTAAATAAAAGATAATGAAATTTAATTTTAAATAAAAATTTATAACTTTTAAAAATTTAAAAACTTTAAATATAAATAATTAAAACCTTAATAAAAAACTTTCCAAAATTACCTTTGAATAAACTAAATTAGCTTTCCTTAAAATTGAAACACCAGATGATTTTTAAAAGAACATTCTTGAAAAAAGCTATATAGAAAAACAAAATAATTTAGAAACTTATAAATAAAATGAAGATAAGAGTTGTTTTAAAAACAAGTCAGCAATATAAGAGATTTAAAAAAGACAACAAGGATAATTGAGAAAATTTTCAGCTCTTATAAGCTTGTTAACAACTAAATATAGAAACAATTTTTTTGAAAAAAGTTCAGACTCTTTTAAAAAATAATAAATATAAAGTAGTTAAAAAGAAACATAGGTAATGAAATAATAATCAAGTTTGACGAGAAACAATTCACATAGAATTAAGCAGAGACTTTAATTACTACAATACCATATGATTGAGAAGTGCATGAGAATATGGAAGCAAGAATAAGGTGTAGTAAATAAAATGCCAAAAAACAATTATGAAAATACAAAAGAACTTGTTAAAGTAAAAACAATCAGAACAACATTACAAGTTAGAATAGTTGGAGTTGCATATATATGTTAAAAGAGTATCGCTGTAATGAGGGAAAAAAAATGTGACCTTTGCTAAAAATGAAAATAGTGATAAGAGTTGGCCAGAGGAAAGCAGAGATAAGATGCCAAAAAATGTAGATTTAATGATAGGCACTGCAGGAAATAACGGACCTAGGAAAAAAATAGTGCAACTAAAGGTAAGAAAAGATAAATACTAAGGAAAGATTTAAAAATTTAAAATAGACAGAGAGCATTTTGAAACAATGCAGATAACAAATAACAGGTTAAATATTGAATTATGTAAACAGAAGAGAAGAAACTTAGAAATGAACTTGCATGTGAATGTCAAATTAGTTTTTTTATTTTTTATTTTTAAATTATGAGTAGAATACTGAGATTAATATAGTAAAATGAAATATATATTTGAGTTTTTTATTTGAAACTTGCAATCAAATGTTAGCATAACTGATGCAGTGATGCTAAGTGTTGCATTGATGAAGATTGGTACAGATTTAATGACAGGTGAATTAGTTATTTGGTTGTCATTGATGTCAATTGATTGACTTAGTATTTTCAATATGTTACGAGGAAGAATATGTTATGTGTTGTGATGTTAAGTTTGTAAGTGTGACTTTTGATATGAAGTATTGAGTTGGTTATGTTTGAATGAAATCAAACCGGGTATTGTTAAAACATCAGTGACAGATAGTAAGTAATTTAAATGTTATCTCAAATCGATAAAGTGTTGGGTGGAGCGATCATAGGATATGATTGATAACAATGTCTATATACTATGTTGAGGATTGTAACTCATACTATGGACCGGTGAAGATGGTTTAATTCACTGGAAGCGGTATTGATAGAATGAACAAATAAACAAAACAAAGTTCTTGAACAAGTAATGAACATTTGTGAATTGGTGAAGAAATCCGAAGTGGCAATGGGATCAGTGATGTTTTTAGTGAAGTAGTAAGACAATTTTGTGATTTGTGGAAAGTGTTTGACATAACATTGCCCAAGGTATGTGTTTGAGGTGGATTATTTTAGAAGTTTCTTTTGGTCAAAATAGTTTTTGAAGATGGTTCAATTTCCAAGGTGAAATATATATGGAAGTTGATGTGGTCAGAGAAAAATAGTTTATGAGTTGTTAGATACATTGTATCTTACCTAAAATGATTTGGATCATTCAAACTTTAGATATAGGGTTTATTTTAATTCGGTGGAAGAAAAATGATATATTGGAAAGTTGAAAAAGGAGTTATTTGCTTATTGCGAATTGTAGAAAGGTGCGGTGACAAAGAAAGTAAAGGAATCAAGTGCGATCAAGCTAGGAAAACATATAGTGTGTGGAGAAGATTTTCAAAGCTTAATAAGATTTGATCATGCAAATGTGGTGCAATTTCACAGGTCATTTTATCTGTTGCTTTCTAACCATTGAAACGATGAAATCCCTTAATCGGGTAGATCATAACATATCTTAGTTGTAAATCCTTTGACAAGGTGGTATTCATGTTGTATGTTTAAAGTCCTCTAACAAGGCGGCTCCTAACAAGACAAAGATCCTAATAGGTCTATAGGTAAATCTCTTAACCGAGTAGCACCTCATAGTGCTTTTTAAACCTTTAATCGGGTAAGCTCCTCACAAGGCGGATTCCAGAAGAGTACAGATTTAGTGGGTACCAACTCTCACCGTGGTTTTTCCCATTTGGGTTTCCATGAGAAAAATATGGTGTCTTCATAATGTGATTAATTATTTGTGGATGCATGCTTTGAAAGTTTCTATTCATATTAGTTTATGTTGAATGTTTTGGTGCATAAAGTTTAAAGAGTTTTAAATTGGAGAATTTTTTGATTGATTCACCCCTGCCCTCTCAGTAATCAGACCCGTATTAACACCAAAAATATGTGAGCTAAAATAGAGAGACTGAAATATTTTTAAATTTTCATAATTTGTGAATATAAAAACACAATTGAATACTAAAAATTATTTTAAAATAAGTTGTAACCTTGTGCTTGACATGATAGAGGTTAAGCTATATAAAAGTTAAAAACTTAATGAATATTGAAACTTGAAATTAATCTAATCTTGACATTGAAAAACAAGTTAGAAAATCATGCACAAAGAGGATTAGTGAGTAATAATAAACCAGTTTTGGCGCCAAGCCTTCCAAAACAAATAAAATGAAATAGTTTTGGCGGCAAGCCAACCAAACCAAAAAAAAATCAGAAATTAACTCTCTGGCGACAAGCCTTCCATAGAGGGTTGATTAAAAAAAAAAAAGATATTAAAAAAGCTACAAACACAATGAGTTAAAGAAATGAGTTTTCATTCCTCTTGTCAAAATGTGCCTTCAAAACAAGGTGATCTCCACAAAATGGCAACCTTCATCAACTTTCACTCAAACAAGGATTAGTAACCTACTCTAATACCATGAAAAGAAAATAACAAGAGCAAGTAAATAAACAATAATCCAAGAGAGTTAATTGAAGAGAAGATTTGTTACCATGATAAATGCATAAACTTGGAGCAAGCACCCAAAGAGCCAAGACAAGGAGACAAGAAGTTTTGAAAGGGACAAAGAAAAGAAAAACCTCTTGTGGTATTATGAATGAGGCAAAGAGTAGTGTGTGTGTGTGTGTGTGTGTGTGAGAGAGAGAGATTTACAATAATATCAAAAAGTAGAAATGACAGAGGAGAGCATCTCTTAAATAGAGATAAGGAGTGAAGTTACTAAGTCACTCACCAATCTATGAATGACAAAAATCATAATAGGTGTGTGCAAAGTGACAACATCCTCTTAAGGAGGATAAACTAATTTACTTAATAAAAGAAATACAAGAATGACATGTCATCCTATTTGGAGTAGAGGACAAAATACATGTAGGGATTCCATAGGAATCTTCTAATTAGAATAAATAAATACAAGGAAAGATTAAATATTCTAACAATAGTTTTAGGCCATTGAGGGAAGCATTGTTGGGATGGTAGGTTTAAAAGGGAATGATGTGATGAGTAAGTCTAAACATTTGATAGGTAAAGGACTTAGGATTATAAATGCTTTTGGGCTTTGGAGACTGAGAAGAAGAAGAAGGAACAAAAAGAAGATAAGGGAACCGCCAAAAGTCCAAAGGTTTAACAAACCAACACTTTTGGAAAATTATGAACTTGCATATTGAGGATATAAGAGTCACAAAACCCATGGAGAGGTAGATAAATTTAAGGGAACCACTAAAGGTCTAAAAGGCTAACAATAGTACTAGGTCGAATCACAAGGCCTCACATTTTGAATTTTGGGGATTAGGAGTATCTCATGAAGGGTAAGAAAATAGAGGAAACCTTGATGACCCAAAAGGCTAAAAAAATTACACTTAGCCACTTTAATACAAGGTTCAAGGTGGGCTGCAAGTTTTGATAAGAAAAGAAAGACTACATGGACAACCCCAAAACTTCAACAAGATGACAAACATGACGTAGTTGAATTTTAATTTTTAACATGGGTATTTAGATAAAACATGGAAAGGGAATTTTAAGATATCATCCCACAAAACAAATTGAGGGGGTGCATTTATAATTTCTTAGATCGGTTATTAACTTGGGCCAAAACCTCTATGACATACATAAATAAAAGGACTCAAGAAAACATGAAACCACAAAATTGAGCCCTAGAAACGTATAGATTTCACTTAAATATGTATTGTTAACTTATTTTAGTATTTTGACTTAAATTGTTTTATAAGGATGCTTAGTGCATTCTAAACCCTCAAAATAACCTTTAACTAGGAGAGTATTAGGTTTTGTCAACATTAATAGGTGTATTCACTTTCAGAAGAGGGATAAAAGATGTCTATACCTTAAGAGGCCATGAAGATGCACAAAAAAAAGATATCAAGTATATGGGAGAGATCTTATAGTTCCTACAAGTCATAAGAGTGCTAAATATTGTTTTTGATTAGGGTAACAGTAGGTTTTGAAGGGTCCTTGAAACCCTGTACAAGCAGATTTAGGCAGAAATCTAAAACTCGAACAAGATAAAAAACTGCTAAAGAGTAAACATTTTAAAATCAGCAACCCAAAGATAGAAAACTACCAGCAACTAAAGATGAAGCATTAAAGCCCCCAGCCGCTAAGAAAATAGGCCTAAGCCTTACATCATTAAGTTATCTTGAGTTTTAAAACTCCCCAAAGAAGACCCAGGGTTTTGACATGGGACCCAAAACCAACAATACTAACATCAAAGAGCAATGTGGCCCTAAAGCCAACCTTAAACCCTAACCAAAAATACCCAACATTCAGAATGGGCCCTTGAAAACTATCAGCATCCACCTAAAGGCTCCAACTAGCCACCAACAACAAACAAAACTAGAAAAATAAAAGATGAAGGAAATCATGGAAACCCTCTTCCCCAACTATTAAAACAAACCTAAAACCCATCGAGCCCAAAGGATCACCTCCAAATTTGAAGAGACACTTCTCCATAGATGAAACTATCCAAAAGATAGAAGTTTTATCCCCCATCGAATTCCAGCTTGCCATCTCATGACTAAGAGAGGGAAGAGAGCTCACTCCACCATCAACAAACTCCTCCCAACAGCTGCATACCACCTCAATAGGCTGAGCCTCCACCTCGATAGGATCTTCCACCTCAAAAGGAAGAAAAAGAGAAGAGAGCTTAGGAAAAGAAATATTCCACCACCAAGAATCCATGCAAGAAACACCCACCTCGATAGGGGAATGCCTCGCATCAATAGGGGTGTTGAAAAGAGGAAAAAAAACAAGGGGGGAACCATCCTTACAAGAGAAAATTTCCAAGTCCAAGGGATATGCAAAAACAACCACTCTTCCCACAACCAAGAGCACCAACTCTGCAAACAAAATAGTTCTCTCCATACCCACAAAGAAAGGCAGGGAAAACACATCTGAGCCGCAAAAAAACCACATTCTAGGAGACCTAGAACCACAAACAACACCCCAAGAAAAAGCTAGTAGGAAAGAACAGGGGTCAACAATGCTGGGAGAGGCACGCCAGATCCCAACACCAAAGAAGCCACACACAGTACCCCTCCCATCAAGAAACACAAAGGGTTTGAGCATACAGGGCACTACATGATCAAAGAACTTCCCAAAAAACACAAACAACATTTTGCGGGCCTCCAAAAACCCTTCCCCATCATCTTCTTCATCAGCAGAGTCATCCCCTTCTCCATTTGCTTCAGACTTCTTCAAACACACCAAAACCCTCAGTTTCCATCCACTCCTACTCGCGTTAGCTCTCCTGCTCCTACTTCCACTCGCGTTCGCCCTCCCGCCCATCAGTTTTTAGTATGTTACCAAATCCTAGGGGGAGAAATGAGAGTGCTTAATATTGTTGATAAAGATATAACATTGAATTTTCATGTTACCACATTCTTTATAATATCTAGGAATCCATTTTCCACCAATATGTGTTACAGAGTATCTTCAAATGCCTTGATTCATTGTCAGAAAGATTTTCTTAGGTTTTTAAGTGCAAAAACTTTGTGAAAATCGAATTAAGAATTTAGCCAAAACTTTTTTTTTGGGCATGTCCTACATTAGATTCAAGAATTTAGAAATAGTTTCTTGTTGCTTGCAGATTACATTTTGAAGATGTTATGCTATGATCTCTTGGAGTGCCATTGAAGGAAATTGATCTGAGCTCATCATAAAGTGTTGTTATAAACTATGGTGTTCTAAAATTAGATAATTGAACTTTCCCATGGATCTTACTAGTATTTTTATTAGAATTAAGATGAATGCTTTAATTATAGATAGTCATCCTTTCATAGAAGTATTCCTTTAATGTTGTGTTATTTACAAATAAAGGAAACATAAACCTAAAGTGAGGCTAAATGCTTCATCAAAAGTATGGGTAGTGGTAGAGGTGATGCTTTAGAGATACAAAAACACAAAAGAAGAGCATACTCTTCTTGTGGGACAAGAATTTTAGAAGGCCTTATGGGATTTTGGTGAAGGGAGTGCTTTGGTACCTATAAGGGGGGTTTACTCTTGATGAGTTCATGGGTGAAGATTTCTCACATATGACAACTACTAAACAAGTGGATTTATTTATTGCAACACTGACTAATGTTCCAATTGAAATTTTTCTAGGCTTATGCTACAACAAATTAATCATAATTGCATAGAGATTGCATAAGATGGGATTTCATTCTCTATTATTTCAAAGGTTGTATAAGTTTATCTATAGTATTCTTAAAAATATATTGGTTTTCAAGAACATATGAATTATATTATAATTTATACCAAAATTTCCTTCTATGGTGGGTTCATTTGAATAAAAAATAATAATTGTAATTTCAAGAGTAATGAGGCTATCTATTGACATGATACCTTGATGTGGAATGGGAGCTTAGGGTGGAAAATTTAAAAATTTGAATGGGTAGTTAGTGATATCAAATTTCATTTTCTTTAGCTTTTAGTAGCATTGAGGAAGATGATTGGATGTGTTGTAATAGTCTATTAGTAAACCAATTACTTAGATGACATTGAATACTTTCCATTATGTTTGACATAATGTTTGGAAGGGATGTCGTGTCAAGGAATATGATGATTGTGGGATATATTTAAAATGGTTATTATGAGAAATCTTAGAAATTATTCTAGAAATTGTGGTGGGAAAATGTTCAGCCTAATCGATTCAGTTTTTTTAAGACGTTAAATGCTTGCTCCAACACAACAATGCTATAATTGGAAAAGAAATTGCATGGCCATATTGTTGGAAGTTGAATGTGATTAAATTTTGAGTGTCAAAAGTTCTCTCATTAGGAAGTATGAAAAATATGGGAGTATGGATCATGCAGTCTATCTATGATCAAATAGCTTGCAAACATTTGATCTCATGGAAGTGTTGACTTATTTTGGTATTAAGACCAAAATAGTCACAAGTATGTCTTGTAAGAGGGTTTGATAGTTCATGTTTTATCTTGGAAGATCAAAAATCAAAATAAATTGTATCTTCAAATGTCCACAAACATCAGAAGGCACCAAAAGGAGAGGGAACCTATCAAAATATGAAAAGGTCTCAGTGTCAAAATCCTATGTAGATTTAGGGTTTTGTTGGCTAGGGAAAATTGATTTGTTTAAGGTAACTTTGATAGGTGTCCCAGTTCATGGAGTATCCATGCATAACATGTATTTTTTTCTTTTTAAGACATAGAAATTAAAAAAAATTGTTGCACTGTCCACCATAAAAGTAGAGCGTGTTGTTGCTACCAAGGGTAAGAAGGAGACAATTTAGTTACAAAGGGTTATTGAGGAATTGGGAAAAAATAGGAAAATAATTTGTTGTATAATGATAGTCAAAGTGTCATCCATCTTGCAAAGAACTCAACCATTCACTCTAAGGAAAAACATAGACTAAGCCAATTAAAAAATGAGGAAGCTGAGAAAGAATGAACATCATTTATTATTTAAAGAGTGAAGTTGAGTCCATATATGAATAACGCCATGGTACAATGTTAATGAAAACAAATTTCTATTGTACAAAAGTTCCAAATACAAATTTGATCTGGGAATTTTAACCTATACTTGAATATTTCACATTGATAGAAGCATTGGGGTTTTGGATTTCTATTAAAGTTTTCCTTGATAGGTTTGGTACTCTCCGAGAATGTCATAGAGTAGGGTTCACAATGATGAATAAGAAATGCAAAATATACTTAATATTTTCATTAGAGATTTCCAAAATCTTAAAAACAATTTAGAGTCTTGAATAAATGAAATAAAATTTTTCTCCAAAGAGGATCTCTAGAGATGACATATGAATGCAAATATTAGAAGACATTCTAGGAAGAAATGGTAAAGAAGAAAATTGTTTTATCAAATGTTTTTTTGTTCTAATCAAAACACATATAATTTTTGATTCACTAAATGCAATGATAATAGTATATGCTCAAGGCATCATCAAATTCCCTTTAGATTGAAACATATGCTAAAATAGAGCTATGCCATGAGATCGTAAAGGTCAAACTAGTATTGTATATGAAAAATTTAAGAAAGAAAATTTGATGAAGCACCAATGGATAAATTGCTTCATTTGTACTTGAGAAGAGGCACTATATATCTGAACAAGGGAAAATTCATTTTCTCCAATGAAAGATAAATGTGTTTAGCAACACCCATAAATGAGAATCAAAGTGAAAATATTGGGCAAAGTGGAATCATAAGATAGGTTTTTTTAATCCAAAAAATGCTTCTTAAGAATAAAATCAAGTTAAAATGTTCAAGAAACCATAGAGAGATACACAACCCCGAATGCTAGAACATCACAAATTCCTTTGATCATCACCATCCACTCAACCCCAAATTCTTGTAGGCAATCTTCTATGAGATTCTCTATTGAGAAAAAATGCAAATTGACTTCTTCATGAATACAAATGCAAACCATATTTATGTTCCCAACTAGATGATGGAAAGATAGTTCAAGATTGTGTTTTCTCACGTGGACCACAAAAAGTTGGAGCTCAATCTCAGAATTCTTCCGGAAAGAATCAATTGTTAGCAAAATACTTGAACATGTCAACTAAAACTACAAATTTGTCAACCATAAATCTTGCTATAGCTACATGATCATCTTTGGAGATAGCTTCTACAATGGATGCTACTCAATATTAGTTTAAAGGAAATCACCCTTCTATTTTAGAAGCTATTTTGGGAACTTTAAAGAAGATAGGTGTTAGTGAGAAATCAACTAGCATTGATCAACAAAATGACATGATGCTAAAGCTTTTGCACCAAATAAGATATTTAGAAATGCAATTAAAGGAACAAATTGAATGGGCTCAATAAAGAGCTTGACACAAGCAGCTAGAAAATTGGGTAAAGATTTTACAGAGTTGAAACAATTGAGAATTGACAAATGACAAATTACATGGAGTCAATTCACGAACTGATATTGTTGTAGCTACTCTATGGAAAATGATATATCACCTATACCATAGTTCAAATATTTGTACTAGGAGACTATTTGGAAAAAAATTGGCAAATACTATATAAAAATTTGATAAATTAAAAAGTACTAAAAACTAATTTTTTTTAAGAAACACATTTTAAAAAAATAATAATAACAAAATAGATTAAATTAAAAATTGACATCTTGAAAGGGAAAATGCATCATTTTATGGTAAAAAAAAGATGTAAAAAATACATAAAGCCCAACCTATGGGATTGGAAGAACTTTCCATTGCACAACCTGTGGGATTGGAAGAACTTGTCATCTTAATTCTTAATGAGGCAAATTGTCGTATTGATCTTAGATTTAGTGATAAAGTTAAATTAATGAATGAGTGAAGGATTTTAAAGATGTCCATGAGAGTGATTAGTCTAAGGGACCACGAAATCACAACCTTAAGCTAACTCTGTATTCCTTTTCATGTCTGACCTCCTACTATCCGCCTCAAAAGCTAGTTGAATTTTTCCCAAGAAAATGGAAAGAAATGGGATTGTGGATTGCTTAAGCACATGACAAAAGGACCAATATTTGAGGGTGAACGAGTCTTAGAAATTGAAAAAAAATAGGAAGCATGTTCTATATTCCTTCAATATAAGTTATGACCACTAAGCACAATTATAATAGGTGTGTATTGGGTTACTAATAGAAATGACAATTGTTATATTCTATTTGGCACCTGCAACCTTTTGTTTGAGATAATCAGTAGCTCATCACTCATTCCCATATGAGGAGAGGAGAGATTTTCAAAAATTATGGAGTGAATCTAGAATGAAATTGATTAGCCTTCCTATATGATTGTATTTTAGGCATATGGCAGAAGAATGCATTTTTCAACTTTTGGTGATAAGGATAGCCTGATCAATTCAAAGAGCTTCATTTAAGGGAAATAAAGGGAGTTGTCAAAAGGAATTCAATGTCATCAATCTTTTGGTTACCCTATAGAGGGAAAATTTCCCTTTGTTTTCTCAACTAATAATTGAGAATGGATGGATATATATTAGGCATAGCAACATGATTGGAGGGGTTCTTGTTTTCTCTCAACTATGACTGTAGCTTTTGGTAGTTCTTTCTTGTTTTTGAATTGCATTGTAACTTTGAAGTATTTGATATAGACTTGAATGCAGCTATTTCAAGGATATCTTTTGGTCAAAAAAATAAGCTTTTAGTCTTTTTAGATTCTTCATTATGAATTTGTGAGAGTGATAGATAAATTTTTATAATATTTGAATATTTAATTTTTTTATTATATGTTTTATTTTCATTTCTTCTTTCTATTGAAATACATATAAGTGTAGGTTATAGTTTATATATATAAGTGCACCTTCATGTTGAAATATATATAAGTGCATGTCATTGTTTATGTTATCATCTTATGGAACTTTTAGCTCTATGAAAAATATCTGATTTTCCTTCTAAAATATTTTGAAGCTTCAACTTTACTATGAAACAATCATGCACAAATATGTATAACTTGTGTCGTGCTTAGTCTAATTTTTTCATTGAGTATATTGTATATGTTAAGCAGCCCTATATGTAACAAAAATTTGGTGCATCGCCCTTTAATTTTTTTTTCTTTTTTTAGTCTTTTCTTTTCCTTTTTCTCGGTGGAAGTTTTAGTTTAGTTTAGGTGAGGCATCATTAGATAACTAGATCTATAATTGGAGGTTTGGTCTTGAATTGGACCCCACACTCTATGAGACCATTCTAATATTTCACTAAATTATTGAACTTGTATCATCCTAAAAAGTAAGCACCTAACTTGTGCTCATTTTGGGACCATTTTGTACCCACTCTAGTGTGTTTTCTATGGTAGGACCTCATATTGTACTTAAATGCATACTTAACTCAACTAGGAGTCCTCCACCTCCTCCAATCTTGATTTAACTTGAGGCTTTATCTCTCTTTTAGGCATGATTTCCATTTTCCATCCATTCCCATTATTCATTTCCTTACCCAGACCCATTCATATATTTTAAGATTTCAGGACCTGTCCCAACCCCACATCAACTTGCATTTTCTTCCCCTAGTCCTTTTCACCTTCCCTGACATCCCTTGGGAATTTGAGCTTGATTTAACTATTACAAGTCAGGAGTCAAAATTTCCCTAGGGTAAAAGTGGAGAGTCGACTTGTCCCTGCACTTTTTGGCTGAAAATTATAGAGTAGAGAGTCATAGGTCTTAGTTTCATAGACCTAGAGTTACAAATGATTTTGACATTCCAACAATAGTCAAATTCAAATTCAAAGTTCAAATCTCCTCATATTGTTTCAAGGTACATTCATTCTTTATATTTTTACCTTGCACTTACTTTCATAGATTAGATTTACTATTATCATCTTATCTTAGGAATCCAAATAACTCCTTAAACATAGATCTTGCATTAGCACCCTTCATCTTTTGTGGTTGTGCTAATTAGATTGATTTAAGGGTGGGTTTTTATTCCAAGTATGTAGGATTTGGGGTATAATAGCATCCACCCTTGTCTCCCCCATTTTCCACTATACATTTTGGTGAGCTTGACTTCTTACATTTCCATTCTAATTTCGGTGTTAGATCCCATTTCCATGCATTTAGATATCTAGATCTATTTTGTGTGCATTTACATCATATTACTACTATCTATGCATTTGGATACATAGGTTCACTTCTACTATACATTTTGGTGAACCCATCCCTTTCATGCATTATACCTTTTATTTTGCATAGTTAGATCTTGCATGTGTGCGTTTTTCAATTCTAAAAGAACAAAAACATAGTGATTTGGCATTTAGAATCTCCTTGTCACCTTTTGTGGTTAGTTAGATCTACTATTTATGTGCATCTTAAAATCATAAAAAGAACAAAAATATAGTTAGTATCAGCTTCTGGATTTGATTGTGTAGAATTTTTTAACATCAACATTTCAGATCATACTACATGATCCATCATCAGGATGCAGGAGAGAAAGAGGAGCATAACATAGTAGATTGTAGATCTAATAAAAATATAGTTGTTTGTTTCTTTCTCCTTTCTTTAGTTGCATTGCATTAATATTTTGAGAAAATAAAAATATAAATTGCATTCATGTATCTTTAGTCATAGATGGTTTACAAAATGTTTGATTTCTTTGTCCAAAACTTTATTGATTTTGATGATGCATTTAGTAGTGAAGATTTTTATATGTTAGATGAAGCCCTTGATGATTTCATCTCTACTAAATCTTCCTTTACACCTCCTAAGCTCTCCTTTTTCCAAAAGATAATTAATGTGATACAAGGATTTAGGGTTTACAATAATCCCCTTTATGAACCAATCAATGATTCTTCTCCCAAATATTCTCTCCCTCATGAGGAAATATTGATGCAAGAACCTACTTTTAAGCCTTCTCTCAATGATGAACCATTAGAAAATGATATCTACCTCCCCATGAGAGTACCTTTTTGCAAAAGGATTATTTCGTGATGAAAAAGAGGTGATATGATTGGTAATTCCCTTAATTATACTTCTCCTCCTATCTATTTCAACCATCTTCCCTCTAGAGATGAAGTACTAATGAGTCATGATTATCCTTCTCTTAAAAGTATCTTATAAGTAGTGGATAATATCTTTGATGCTCTAACTTTTCCTAATGAATCTTTTGAGAACCAAATCCCTTATTCCAACACATGTATGAATATTTATTGGGCCTCTTTAAATTTCAACCAAATTCCACCTAAAAGAGACCCTTATCTTTTTGGTATATCAAACCTTCCTGATGGACATAGTAAAGGATGTGTGCAACAAAGCATTGAAAATCGTGAGAAATCTACATCAAATTTTTCAAAAGAAACTCTAGGTTTCCAGCCTTCCCACTTGTCCAATCAATATATAAACTATCCTAATTTCTCCTCACAACAAGAGAATATTTTGTTTGAGCTTCTTAAGGCCAACTTAATTACTCTTTCTTTAAAAAATAAATGAAAAAATAGCAAACACAAACAAGAAAATTCTTCCATTTGTATGCATCATCCAATTCATGGCCATAAGACTAATGAATGTTATGATTTGAAGCGTAAAATTAAATAATTAATCAATTTTGGTATGCTTCAAATGGCATTTAACCATGAATGGCACCTTTTTCATGATCATTCTAAATAACATCTATGATCCTATTATATTGGTCCTCAATATGTGACATTGATGACCTATCCTTTGCGGGCTCATTTTCATTTATGGTGATGCAATTTTAGGTGCAATCATAATTTGTGAGTAGAATGATAGTCCTTGTTCCTTGTCTCCTCACATGCGGGGCAGGGGTTCTATTTAACTCTATTGTTCATCTCAAGGACTCATTTTCCTCCCTTTGTTGACTCATTGTTTTTTTATAAGATGACATCCTTTCTTTCATGCATTTTTTGATTTACATAAGGATGTTCTCCTTTTTAGGAGATTTACATCCCAATTTGAAACCTTATGCTTTCTTGAAAGCACATGTCTATTATTAATAAAAACCACTTTAGGAGCATAATGTGTCATCCTCTATCAAGTATCCCCTCACCTAGCAATAGGGAAGGTGTGTATACTTGGTCCTAATTCATATTTTTATCTTCCTTTCCAATAGATCAAATATCTCTTGTTGACTTGTTTATTTTATAGTATTATGCCCTTTATTTCATGAATTTGTTATTTTTATGCAAGGATCTTCTCCTTTTTAGCAGATTTACATCCCGAGTTACAACTTATGCTTTCTTGAAAGTGCATGTCTATTATAAAAGATCTATCACTTAGAGTGTATATTGGGTTATATTTTTCCTTTTCTTCTTTCTTGAGGGGAAAGGTCTTTCTATCTCATCTATTTATTCTTTTAAAGGATCCATTATCTCTTTGTTGGTCATCTCTTTTATACTGCGATATCCTCCCATTTATAGACTTTTTTCTTAGGATATTTCTCCTTAATGAGATTGGTATCCTCCTTACAATTTCTTCCTTACTTGGAAGTGTATATCTTGTATAATTGGGTTGACCACTAAGGTGACATAATTTGACATCCTTATTGATCCTTCTATTCCCATCTTTAGGGAATTTTTATTATTTCATGATAGTACATCCTTTCTGGTATGAGATACTTTGTTTCACACAATATACTTACATATTTTATTAACAATATTTTTCATGCCTCAAATGGCATGTCTATCATAAATAATCTTCCATACCATTTATATCATTCATCTCTCTCCTTCATGACTGGCTTACTTTATAATGTGATGTCTTTTCTAGTGTAAATCTATCTATTTTACATTACAAGTTTTCGTTGGCTTGCAACTTATTTTTCTTGGAAATGTATATCTATTATAAAGTGACTATCATTGGGGATGCATCACATATTTTAAATCACCTTCACACTTGGGGAGAAAGGTTTTATTTTTTTTTCCTATCTCTTTTTTCTAAGGATCTACTTTCCTTAGTATAGTAGCATTTGTTTATCATGTGACATTCTTTATCCTGTAAAGAATTTTTCATTTTGATTCAAGATTCTCTCCTATGCAAGAGGCATACATCCTTCATCACAATCTCTTATTTATTTGTAAAACTATGTTCATCATAAGCGAATTCCCTTACTTGGCATTTCAAATTATGTCATTCTTCATCAAGAATCCATTTTTCACATAGTAATAGGGGGCTAAAAGGGTGCATTCTCATTCTCTTCCCCTCTTCATCTTGAAGAAATTATATTTGTTCAAGAAGTCCTCTTGAAGGTAGATGTATTGTATCTAAGATCTCTTCCTTTCAAGGGTCTCTCCCCACAAGCAGAATATCCTTTCACAATTATCAATTTTCTTAGCTCACAAGAGTCATCCCTCTTGGATAAGTTTATGACATACATTGTTGTTTTAAGGATATCTTGTTGTTGTTGGAAGTAGACCTATCCTTATTCTCTTTCCTTATTATGTCACCTATGTTTCCATCATAAGGAGGTGGGCATACATACAACCTCTCTTGTATAATATATGTATATTTTTTTATTTATGGATCCATAAGACTGATTTGTAAGCTGCCCCAATGTACAAAACATTTTCAAATCTGCCCTAGTGCTCAAAACATTTTTAAAGCCACCCTTGTACACAAAACATTTTAAAAGCCACACCAGTGCACATAATTTTTTAAAGTTTTGCCAGGCATTTTTAAGTTTCCCCAATGTGCGAACAAAATTTCAAAGTCACAATTGTCTGTAAATTTTTTAAGGTAGAATTGACTAGCATAATACAATTTTCTAGCCCATCAATTCTCCTTCCTCTCTCTCTTTGAGATAAGTGGAACTAGAAAAACACAACTTGATAGAATTTTTAATAGTCTCTCTTTCTCTCTTCTCCTCCCATAGATCACATAGCATAATACAATTTTCTAGCCTATAAAATTCATGGTCTCTTCTCTTTCCATTCTCTCATGGATATGCTAGTGGGTTGAATCACAGAGTTTGTATCATCTTTGGTGATTCCCTTTCCCTTTCTATGTGATCACTTATTCTCTTGTAATATCTTTCCAGACATGATATTAGTGGATGAGACATTTTTGGCTGAGGTCTCATCTACTAATTGATTTAGAGTCTCATTTTTAGTACTAACCCCTTTTGTGTGTTGTGTCTTTTGTCTTAGCTTTTCCTTTAGTTTTGATTTGTTTTTGTTCCCTTGTGCATGGATGTTGGGTTGAGATCCTTTATTTGGGGGCTTATATTTTGGAACTTAGTGATGTCTCATCTCTTTTGTAATTCATCCATGATCATCTCTCTCTTTCATTTTTCTTGTTCTCTTCTATATCTTCCTTTACCATGAGAATGAGTTTGTCTCATAATCCCATTAAAGTGGGGGATAAATGTATCATCCTAAAAAGTAAGAACCTAACTTGTGCTCATTTTGGGACCATTTTGTGCCCACTCTAGTGTATTTTCTATTGTAGGACCTCATATTTCCCTTAAATGCATACTTAATTCAATTATTGAGTCCTCCTCCTCCTCCTCCTCCAATATTTCTTTAACTCAAGGTTGGCTCTATCTTTTAGGTATTATTTCCTCTTTTCCATCCAATCGTATAATTCATTTCCTCACCTAGGACCCATTCATTTATTTTTAGATTTAAGAATCTGTCCTGACCCTACAACAACCTAAATTTTCTTTTCCTTCTCCTTTTCACCTTCCTTTACATCCCTTGGGAATTTGAAATTAATTTACCTAGGAAAATTTGAAAGTCAACTTGTCCTTGGGGTACAATTTGAGATTCGACTTGTCCCTACATTTTTGAGCCCATATTTGGCTTAGGGCCTGATGGTAGGGTTTTTGTCCAACGTTTAGATTTGTGGTCGGCTTGGATTTAATTTGAGCCCCAAAATGAGTATAAAAGGACATCTTATCCCCTCATTTGGAATAACACAATAAGACATCTGTATCATCTTGAAATGGAAGCACTTCTATTTTGGTAGGTTTAGCACCCTCATTTAGTGTAGTTTCATGATAGATTTGCATTTAGGATGCATTTGCACTTGATTCTTCATTTCTAGGTAAAATTAGGGTTAGGATCCTGAGGATTCTCCTTGATTTCCTTTGTTATGGCTCTATTTTCTAGGTAGTAGCTAGGTATTGGTCCTCCTAGCCTTCATCACATCTTTTCTAGGCCTCTGTGCCCTTTTCTGGCATAGTGTCCTATTTTCCCATCATTCTAAGTCTCTGGTCGACCCAGAAACTTATTTGTTTTCAATGTTGACTGGGCCTAAAACTTTGGGTCAGGGTTGAGGTCAACCTTGACCTTTGTCAAGTTTTGGGCCCCAATTCCAAATTTTGATCATAGCGGGTCCTGAAATTAAAAATGGACCTCCAAATCTGAATGCGAAAGGGTTTTATTTAAAATTCATTTATTATTTTCCATCCTTAGTTGGTTATTGTGATTGGACCATAATTCAAGGTGAAATTTGAATTAGGGGCCCTTACATTTCCCAAGAAGCCTTCCCTTGAAATCTCTATACAAGCACTCTCTTTTGCCTTCATTTCGATAAGTCATGAGAAGCTACACATGAGGAGCTACAATTGATGATGATGTAAGAATGCAAGAGGATGATATAGAAGAACAAGATATTGATGATGCCTTGATGCAAGAAAGCATTTTATGGACAAGCTATTGTGGATATTCACTTGGAGCAAGAAACATTCTTTCTTCCTTGATCTACCATTTTCAACATTCAAGCATTCATAAGATACAGTCATGGGGTAGCAATTATGGATTGTGAATTTGGTAGGAGTACTTTAGCCTTGGTGAGTTGGTATGCTTTCTTTATCATATTCAAATCTATGCATTTCTCTCTCATTTCAATTCATGCTAGGGTTTCAATCCAGAGGATTAGATCTTGGCATTGCACATTCAAAGCTCTTCCTACGAGCAACACACACATATTCTATTACATCTGACTATTTGTGGAGGTGGAGATCACAAAAAAGGGGGCTTGAATAAGGAAAAAACCTATATAGCCACCCCAAAACACCATTTTTAGATACCTACAGTCGCTGTTTCGGGAGTTGCAGAGTAGATCTAGATACCCTTTTTGGCAAACTTTCAGGATCTATGAATAGAATTTTCATTAGAGAAATGCAGGTCAAGGTCGATATAAAGGGGTTAAGGTCGACATTCATTTGGGTCAAGGTTGACCTAGTTTAGAAAAGGAAAAGATTTATGGGTTTTCTTTGTCTCTGTGTTCCTGTCCTGGATTTGGTTGCAAAATTTCTAGAAACTCAGTACAGACACCAGAAAAAAGGTATTTTTGTTAGAATAACTGAGAGGGGGGGTGAATTAGTTAGATCAGTTATCCTACAGTCCCAAATACAAAGATGTAACACTTTAAACAATTTCAACAAATTCTACAACTCGGTAACATAAACTACTAAACTATCTGTGCCTTTACCGATTACCAGTTAATTAACTCACAGTGATTACTGACCAAATCAAATATGTAGTATGTAAATTATGACAATAAAGAAATCATCACAAAAACACATAACACAATGATTTAACATGGAAACCCCGTTAAGGGAAAAGCCACCTGGGACCAGTAACCCAAAATAATTTTCACTCTTCTAAAGTGAGCTCAGTGAAGAGCCAACCCTGTTAAAGGTTACAAACACACTGTTAGGTGTGACCTTGTTAGAGGATTTAAGACTAACAGTTATTGTTCAACCAACATTCACTATGGGGTTGATAGGATAATAATGTACATTCCTTGAATGACATAGGGGCATAAAATAAGATGGTTAAGTCCACTTGGTTAAGAGATTTTTCTATATCAATGGTTAAACTAAAACAATAGTTGATCTAATTACAATAAAAATCAATTTGCAAATGTTCAGATCTATTCTAAGCCCATACAAATCCTCTAATCAATATATCAATTCACTTCCTCAACTTACTTTTACTCGGTAATAGCTCTCTGACGCTCAGTACTATTCTGCAGTTTGGTTCTCCTTCAACCAATTTGATCAGGCATGCATAAAACCATATTCACATGAAATCTCTGTAGTCTTCTTTCTTCTGGCATGTTTCAATAAATAAACTCATATCTCTTATATAGACAGATAAACTTTTTTCATATCAACCATCATATTTTTCCACTTATTCTCCTTCATTGATTTTGCCTCTTAAACCTTCCTCGACAGTTGTGTCAATAACACATTTCAATTCCATCCTTTAGATCTTCTCCAAATTTCATCAGCCGTGGATCTCATAAAAAACTTTATCCTCAATCTCAAAATCATAACAATTTCTAGCTCATCAATTTCTATCGGCTAAACTTAAGCATTTAATACTTTCATCCATACTCAATTAACAAAGAAATGCATCAACAAACACAAGCTCGGTTAATACTATCACTCGGTATACACTATACTAGCTCGGTGTATACTGAAGTACTTCATCTACCTACCACATTACCTTGTATATTTTTCTTCCTCCTTCATAATAGATTAATGCAACATAATCAAGTCAACAATATGAAGTCATAGACTCATCAATAAGTTACCCAAAGTATTCCTTATCCTCATCTGTCATATCCATCTCTCTCTATGTAAATATCTTAGTTCTTCATATTTTCTCTCCTCTTTATAGATGTTTAGATATTTGCAACCAACATGATAGGTGCTATCAAGACTAGTTAACGTCAATGAAAACATAATGATTGATTTAATTATCTTACATATCATTTCAGTACTCGGTGATCTCTAATCACTGATCTTCAAGTCATTCAAGTACATAGTAATTTTTATTGGCTAATATTCACCAATTGGCTAATTTTGGAAATTTGAGAATCCAAGCTTGGCTGATAGTTCAAGATTTAAGGCAATCTAAATCACCACATTTTTAGAAAATTTTGATTTAGAAATATTTAAATCGCAAAATAATTTATTTTATAAAAAACTTGAACTCAAAAATTCACCGCAATATTTGATACATAAGTAGATTTGATTTGCCAAAGTTTTATAAATTCTTGTAGAAATTTAAATTAATTCTCCAATAATATATCATGATTATTAGTTACTTTAGGGATCTATCACCAACTTTTAGTTTCCATTAGTGACTTAAAGTATAAGATAGCGACCGTCATTATATTCTATGGGGTAAAATGTTGGCATTAAGTATGTTTGTCATTAGTGACAACACTTATTCAGACTCTGTATGTTTATCGAGCAGACAGAACAGTGTTTACCGAATAGACTGAGATTCACAATGCTTACCAAGTTATCATTACCGAGTGATGAGATGAGCAGTGTTTACCGAGTGCCAGCATGGTAAACAAGGAATTCAGTTTCTACTGAGTGACACTATATCTACCGAGTCTCCAATATATACCGAGTTCAAAACTACAACTGAGTGGTTAGTATGGACTGAGCCTCCACTTCTACCAAGAGCATGATGATGCCGAGTAACGCAGTGGATGCCAAGTATCAGAAAGTCACCGAGTTAGTTTGCAGTAACTGAGTAACTATATTTGGGCCGACTCAGTAATATTTGTGTTAGCTTGTTTGAGAGCTGACTTTGTAATTATTTTGTAATTTTTTTGGATTGATATATAAACATTGTTTTGTATCATATCCAAGGTGGAGAAGAAGCGAGAAGTGTGAAAAAGAGAAGAGAGGTAGAGATAAGCAAATTACAAAGGGCTATAGCAGTATAAGGAGCAGCAAAGATATATCCATCACAGAAGGTGATCAGTACATCAAAGAATCTCAATCAGCAAGTACAGTTGCAAGTAAGAGATCTACTGTTTCATCCTAACAGGTGAATCAGCTTAAAATCTTTTAATAGGGTAGACTTAACAATCTTTGTAAAATCTCTTAACCGAGTGCATACTTCTTTGTATGTTTGTAAATCCTCTAACAAGGTGGAGCTAGCAGTCCTTATTGCTCCTAACAAGGCAGATCATCAGAAGTGATCATTGTAAGCCATAACCGGCAAACTTTATACTGCAGTATTGAAGTTTTGTGGGTATCATCCCCACCCCAGTTTTACTTTCTATTTGGAAGGTTTCTGGGTCACCAAATCTCTGTGTTCAAAGTGTTATGAATGTTTTATTCTTTCTGTTACTCATGCATGCAGTTAGCTTATTGATCTAAATGTTATTTGGAATAAGGTTAAGATCTAAATTTGTTAAAAGTTTTGAAGTTACTGATTCACCCCTCCCCTCTCAGTAACTTGGCTAGTCTTGAATATTTCCAACATAAAAATGTTGCTATTTGGTTTGTAATGCTTATGGGAGCTAAAATTTCTTTCGGATTGGTGATCTCAATATCAATCAATGGTCTTAAAGAAATTTTGGGCCCCATTATTATTTTAAAATATCAATACATTTATCTCACATAATACAATGAGGTTATTAGATTATATTTTATATAAATGGTAGCAAGTAATTATTACAAAGTCTATTCCTTAAACCCATCAAAGATTTCCACATTAATCCTAATAATTTTCTATAAGAATTATATTTTTTTAAATAGAAGTATTCACCATGGTGATTAATTAATTAATTTTTATTATTTGAGATTCACCAATATTTTCTAAAAAAAAATTGTTATTAAAAAATAATCGCCAAAAAGAATACTTTTTTTTTCAATTTTTTTGAGAGATTCGCTAATAGAAATTAATTTTTTTCTTCAAGAAAATGAAAGATTCACCAAGATTTTATATCTTTTTTAAGAGGGAGGTTTCTTAAAGATTACTCCATTCAGGTATTCAATCAGTTGTAGTTCATCAATCTCTCCCTTTGGCATTGATGGCAACACAAGAAATATGAAATATGCCATGCACATACCAAACATGTATTCTACAACTATGTAAGTAAATGTTGTAGCTTGGTAAGCTCTCCCTAGCTTGATATTTAATATGTTTAATCACTACATTACATAACAACATTACAACTGCAGACTTTCCTCTGCATATTTGATCTTTTCAGCCCCTAGATTCCTTTTGTTCTTCAGCAACAAATCTTCAAATCTCTCCTTGACTTTCTCAGATTATCTCTCCCATAGATAGATATGATCTCTCTATTTATCTCTCCCTTTGAAAACAATGCCAAAGAAAAACATACATACAACTCTACAATAGCCACGTAACTCTCTGTTGTTCAGTGTAGACAATGTATCTCGGTATACTGATATGCCAATTCTCTATTCTAGTTCCTCAAATCTTTCACAACCTTAGACATAATCCAAAGTGTGAGCTATGTTGCATCAACATGAATGATCTTTTGATAAGATTAGGCTGATGCAACCCCCATATCACATTAGTGATCGGTAGACAGGGGACGGACCCCAAGTCTAGTCCTCAAGTATTCAAAAGTGTCCTTTGGTAGAAGCTTGGTAAAAATATCAGCAAGTTGCTCCTTTGATGTAACATATTCCAGTTTGACTTGCTTCTCCTATACTTGTTCTCTTAAGTAGTGATACTTAATAGAAATATGCTTTGTCTTTGAAAGCATTATAGGATTCTTAGAAATTTGTATTGCACTAGTGTTGTCACAATATATAATCACTGGCTCAATGATTACCTCATTCATCCCTTCCAACACTTGTTTGATATAAGCAATATTTGAACAGTTTGTAGTAGCAGCAACATACTCTGCTTTGATAGTAGACTGAGAAATACAAGGTTGTTTCTTACTTGTCCAAGTAAAAAGTCTTTCACCGAAGAAAAATGCTCCTTCGATTGTGCTATTTCTATCATCTATATTTACAGCCCAATCTATGTCAATGTAGACTCTTAGTTCAAATTTTCCTTCGTTAGGATACCATAAACCATATTCCTCTATTTTCTTTAGGTATCTCAAGATTCTTTTTACTACAACCATATGTGAATCCTTTGGATTAGCAAAAAATCTATCAACAATCCCCACTGCATGTGCAATATCTGGCCTACTATGTACTATATACATCAATTTACCAATCATAGATCAGTACAATGTCTGGTTTACCTCTGTAGATTCATCATCTTTTGTTATTTTGCAACCTGTGACCATCGATGTTCCAACTAGTTTAGCATCTTCCATGCCAAATGTTCTCAATACTTCCTTTATGTACTTTGATTATGTGATGAAAATTCCATCATTCTGTTGAATCACCTGCAAGCCTAGAAATAATTTAATCTCTCCAAACATAGACATTTCAAATTCATTTCTCCTCTCATTAGAAAATGATTTACAAATATGATCTTTTCCTCCAAATATTATATCATCCAGAAATATTTTAGCAATCAAAATAGTATCATCAGATCCTCCTTTCATATACAAATTGTTGTTTTCACTAGTTCTTACAAAACCAATACTTAAAAGATAAGTATGCAACCTTTCATACCAAGCTCTTGGTGCTTTCTTTAAACCATATAAAGCTTTGTGTAATCTAAATACTATGTCTTTCTAATTTGGATCAACAAACCCTTCTAGTTATTCTATGTAGACCTCCTCTTCTAGTATTCCATTAAAAAAAGCAAACTTAACATCCATTTGATAGACTTTAAATTTCTTATGTGCAACATATGCAAGTAACATGCAGACTCCTTTCAGTCTAGCAATAGGTGAAAAAGTTTCACCATAATCAATACCTTCTTCCTGTGCATAACCATTGCAAACAAGTCGAGCTTTGTTCCTTGTAACCTCTCCATTTTCATTCAGCTTATTTCTGAAAATCCATTTAGTACAGATAACATTCTTATCTTTTGGTCTAGGTACTAAAGTCCATGTCTTGTTTTTCTCAATTTGCTCTATCTCTTCATTCATAGCATTTATCCATTCATCATTCTCAAGTGCAACCTTAACATGCTTTGGTTCAAACTCACAAACTAAGCATAGATTTTGTCTTAACTTACTTCTTGTCAGTATCCCAGCTTGCCTGTCTCCAATGATTTGGTTCTTAGGATGATGCATTCTGAAAAATCTTGCTAGAACTTGATCTATCCTTTGTTCTTCATTCTATTCAGGTTTATTTCCTTGCTCGGTAGCTTCTTCCTGATCCTTAGTTTCCCTTTGTTGTTCCTTGGTGTTATTTTCACGATGCTCGATCGGCTCAACTTGTGGCTTTGATAGGCACTCTGGATGCTCAATATAAGTGAATCTACCATAGTCTTTTGGCTCCTTAGTGCTTTCTTCATCATTTTTATCATCAAATTCATCAACTCTGACATTAGCACTTTCAATCATCTTATTAGTAACCTTATTTAGAAAATTGTAAGCTTTTATTTTAGTAGAATATCCAAGAAATATTCCCTCATCCTCTTTAGAGTCAAATTTCTCATTCCTATCATCTTTCAGAATAAAACATTTTCTACCAAAAATTCTGAAGTAACTTACACTTGTTGTGTAACCAAACCATAACTTGTAGGGTATTTTTTTTGTGTCTTTCTTCAATTGTACTTGTTTAAGAACATATATAGTTGTGCTAACTGCCTCTCTCTAGCATACTTGTGCAACATTATTTTCTATTATCAGTGTCCTCACACAATCAACAATTGATCTATTTCTCCTTTCAGCAATCCCATTCTGTTGTGGTGTTCTCGATGCATAAACCTATTTTTTTATGCCATTCTCATTACAATAGTTAGTGAATTCATCAAAAATAAACTCACCACCTCTATTAGACCTCAAGCATTTCAATTTTTTCCCGGTTTCTTTTTCTACTTTTTCTTTGTACCATTTAAACATTTTAAATGCCTCAAATTTCTCTTTTAAAAACATTACAATCATTAATCTAGTGTAATCATCAACAAATAGAATAAAGTATCTATCTCCATAGTAGCTCTAAGTTCTCATGGGACCACATAGGTCAATGTGAACTAACTCCAAGATTCTTTTTGTTGAATAGTCTTTACTCTTAAAACTATATTCTGTCATTTTCCCTTTTTGACATTCATGACACATAACATGATTAGGCTTTGTTAGGCTAGGCAAACCTCTAACCTGTTTCTTTCTACTAATCTTAATCATGTTATCAAAATTTACATGACATAACATTTTATGTCATAACCATGCATCCTCATTTTTCACCAGTAAATAAGAAGTCTCAGCATTGTCAAGATAAAATAAGTTACCTTTTGATTATCCTCCTATTCCGACAAGCTTTCCACTTTCATCAAATATCTTTACCTTCTTGCTTTCAAAAGCTACCTGGTGACTTGATTTGTTAAGATGTGCCACACTTAGCAAATTGTAATTCAATCCTTTTACCCAATAAGAATTATCACATTTTATTTTATCATTTATCAATAAAGATTCTTTTCCTTTAACCATACATGGTGTATCATTACCCATTCTTACTGATCCTCCATTATAATGCTCAAGATGATAAAAATTTTCTTCATCACCAGTCATGTGATGTGTACAACCACTATCAATGATCGAAGTATCATTTTTACTAACTTTAGAAATGAGTGTTGTTTCTACATACCTTTCTTCTTCCTTAGAATCATCCTTCATTGCAACAAATACTACTTCAACATCATCATCCGTGTCAGTATCAGTATCATTCTCTTCAGAAAAGTAACATACCTTTTTTCCCTTATCTCTGTGATCTTGGTTGTCTCTGTTGTAGTGTCAGTAACTTCTATTATTTCTCCTTTCATAGCTTCCTTCACCAGATTGATCTTTATTTCTATCTTCTTCTTTCCTGTTCGGGCATCTAGCAACAATATGGCCAACTTCTTTACAGTTAAAACATGCTAAAGGAAATTTACCCTTATATCTACCTTTACCTTTAGGTAATCTCTAAGCCATAAGAGCTTTAAGTTCATCAAGCTCATCATCAGTATTACTATCACTGTCATTCCTTATATTATGTCTACTACTAGACTTACTGATCTTCAGAGAAGACATGAAAGCAGACTCAACATATGGTACAACACTATTATCAAAAATTTTCAACTCAAAAGTTGTTAGCTTACCAATCAGACTATCAAGAGTAAGAGTATTGTAGGGTCCAGACATCATTTCATGTATAGCAGATATTATGATTACATAAGCAGGCAACAACATTCTTAGAATTTTACTTACCAATGTATCTTCATCAATGACACCACCAAATCCTCTAATAGCATTGACTACCTCCTTTATTTGATTTGTATATTGTACTATGTTTTCTCCTTCTTTCATTTTCATATAGTCAAACCCGCCTCTTAGGCTTTTAGCTCGGGCTCTCTTGACATTAACATCACCACCATAGACTTGAGAAAGTTTGTCCCACATTTTCTTTGAAGTAATGCAATCTTTGACATCCTCAAATTTAGCATCAGATAGAGCAACAACAATCTCTATCATAGTCATGTTGTGTTCATGTTGATCTTTCAGTTGATCAAGAGTCAAAGGTCCAATCAGTGGTTGTAAGTAGCCATTTTCAAGTAGATGTAAGGCAGAATCTCTGATTTCAGATATGTGAAGTTTCATTTGAGTTTTCCATATAGTAAATTTGTCCTTGTTTAGCTTTGGCACCTCCCTCTTATACATCTTGTGATCTTTCTATTGAAGTCCTTAAAACTCTGTTCCAAGCAACCAATGCTCTAATACCAATTGTTAGAATAACTGAGGGGGGGGGGGGGGGTGAATCAGTTAGATCAGTTATCCTACATTCCCAAATACAAAGATGTAACACTTTAAACAATTTCAATAAATTCTACAACTCGGTAACATAAACTACTAAATTATTTGTGCCTTTACCAATTACCAGTTAATTAACTCATAGTGATTACTGACCAAATCAAATATGCAGTATGTAAAGTATGAAAATAAAGAAATTATCACAGAAACACATAACACAATGATTTAACATGGAAAACCTGTTAAGGGAAAAACCACTGGGACTGGTAACCCAAAATAATTTTCACTCTTCTAAAGTGAGCTTGGTGAAGAGCCAACCTTGTTAAAGGTTACAAACACACTGTTAGGTGTGAACTTGTTAGAGAATTTAAGAATAACATTTATCGTTCAACCAACATTCACTATGGGGTTGATAGGATAACAACGTACATTCCTTGAATGACATAGGGGCATAACATAAGACGGTTAAGTCCACTCGGTTAAGAGATTTTTTTGTATCAATGGTTAAACTGAAACAATAGTTGATCTAATTACAATACAACTCAATTTGCAGATGTTCAGATCTATTCTAAGCCCATAAAAATTCTTTGATCATTATATCAATTCACTTCCTCAACTTACTTTTACTTGGTAATATCTCTCTGACATTCGGTACTATTTTGCAGTTCAATTCTCCTTCAACTAGTCTGATCAGGCATGCATGAAACTTTCACATGAAATCTGTGCAGTCTTCTTTCTTCTAACATGTTTCAATAAAGAAAGTCATATCTCTTATATAGATAGATAAACCTTTTTCATATCAACCATCAGATTTTTCTGCTTATTCTCCTTCGTTGATTTTTCCTCTTAAACCTTCCTCGGTAGTTGTGTTAGTAACACGTTTCAATTCCATCCTTTAGATCTTCTCCAAATTTTGTCATCTGTGGATCTCATAAAAAACTTTATCCTCAATCTCAAAATCATAACAATTTCCAGCTCATTAATTTTTGTTGGCTAAACTTAAGCATTTAATACTTTCATCCATACTTGGTTAACAAAGAAATGTGTTGGCATACACAAGCTCAGTTAATATTGTCACTTGGTATACACTACACTAGCTTGGTGTATACTGAAGTGCTTCATCTACTGACCACATTGCCTTGTATATTTTTCTTCCTCCATAATAGATTAATGCAACATAATCAAGTCAACAATATGAAGTCATAGACTCATCAATAAGTTACCCAAAGTATTCCTTATCCTCATCTGTCATATCCATCTCTCTCTATGTAGATATCTCGGTTCTTCATCTTTTCTCTCCTCTTTATAGATGTTTAGATGTTTGCAACCAACATGATAAGTACTATCAAGACTAGTTGACATCAATGACAACATAATGACTGATTTAATTATCTTACATATCATTTCAATACTCGGTGATCTCTAATCACTGATCTTCAAGTCATTCAGGTATTCAATCAGTTGTAGTTCATCAATTTTTAGATCAGCTATGTTATGAGGTATGTACTTTATTTCACTATTCTTTGCAAACATTTCTAGATTTATATTAATTATCATTAGATTTATATGTATGTGTTAAATATTGGTTTAGGGTCTCTTTTATATGCATTGTTCCAAACCCTATTCCACCTTTCCACATCACATTTTGGTGAACCCATTTTACGCCAACACTTTCTTTTTCATGTTAGATTTGCATTTTGTGTTAGATCTTACATGCCTATAAAAGTAGATTTCTTTTATTCTCTTGCATTTATATTTCAAAAATACAAAAAAATCAGAAAATTTCTTTAAAAATACAAAAACATTTACATTTTTCATGCTTTTAGTATTACTTTGTGTTCAACATGTATGATTTTTGTTTTGAATACTTTGATGAGGCTTTTATTACAAAAGAGGATAGATCCCTTCATGAGGTACATGGAAGTGAGGATGCAAATTGTTCGAATGAGATCTCCATTGATCCTATTCCTATTTCACCCTCCTCCACAACCTCTTCAATTGACCTTTACCATATGGTGCGTGCATGGTTACCTTCATGTTCCACTATTTTCTATATTGATACACCTAGAATGATGTATCCTAAACCTTTGTTGACTGTAAAAGGATGTCCTTGAATAACAATTAAGGGTAAACCTAGATATCCTTTGGTTTCTTTGATAACACGGATTCCATTTCACATGCTTATCGCACACATAATAACCCTCAACCTACTATTCTAGTTTCTTTACCTCCTTCTCAACCTATGTTTAGTCAAGTTCCTAGGTTTCCATCTACTTTTAAGGATTATCACTTAGTAGAATAATTATGTGCAACTCCTACTAAGATATCTTTATGGGAATTGCTTCAAACTTTCCCGACATATCATGAGGCATTGCAAAAGCCTTTATCTACCCTTCCTGCTTCACCTCCTAGCCAAGAGAACATTAATTAATTTTTGGAGTTCATGCATAATATGCCTTTTGTACCTCCTATTGGGTTTACCAATGATGATTTACCTTCTGTTGAGGTGCAAAATCAATATGATGCTCTTATGATTGCTATTTCTATTAATCGAAGTATCATTTGTAGAACATTAATTGATAATATATTTGGGCTTAATGTTTGTAGCATGGATATGCCTAAGGCAATTAAGGCTGATCTTACAACTATTCAGCCTAATAATGTCCCTATTCATGGATTTGAAAATATTGCAAAGAGAACATTGGGCATTATTACCTTACCTGTTAAAGTTGGTCTGGTTATTCTCAATACACCTATTCATGTTATGCCCGAACCTCTCAATTATAATCTTCTTTTAGGTAGACCTTGGTTACATAATATGCATGAAGTTTATTCTACTCTTCATCACAAGGTTAGGTTCATTTATAACAATTTGATGTATACGTTACATGCGGATGATGCGCCGAATCCTTGCTTAAATGCAGAATATGCTAAAGTTTCTAAACATTTCCAACCAAGTAAAGAGCTTGAAAGGCCACCTGAGATTAAAAAAATGAAAGCTCCATCTTCTTCTTTGACTAGGGATGATTGGGGAACATTGGACTTTAATCCTTCTTTTATTGGAGAATATAAAGTTTCTGATTTGGAATTCATGAAACAACAAAGTGTGCTTGAAAAACAAGTTTTTACTCCTTCCTCACTTTCTAAGGAATTAAAAAGTAACTTTATTGTCACCTCGATTGAAGAAACAATTGAAACAATAAAACCAGATTGTTATGATATTGTGCAACATATGCCGCTCCTTGGACTCCATTTGATATGGTCAATAGATATGGTTCTGGTTATCATCTTCTCAAGAAATCAAGCTTTAATGGGAAAGGATGTGGTAAATATGAGTACGGTATACAAGTACCTTTGGATAGAAAAATTTAAGATTATACGTATGGATTGGGGTTCAATCCTTACAAAGAACCATTAGCTTTTCCTCTCAATGTTAATCATATCTATGGTGGACATTTGAAGTTGGTTAACCACCTCCTCCTTGACATGGATCCAAAACTTAACTTGGATGTTTTTCTTGAAGATGAAGCTTTAGCTGATTTTTTAGGAGCTAATGATGATTTACCTATATTTCATCATAAATGATGGAAGCCTTATTGTCTAAATATAGAATCTTATTTTGGAGAGCATGATGAACAAAATATTTCTCCTTTACCAATGGATTCTCAGATACAAAGTACTTGGCTAATGTATCATGTTAAAATGGAAGCACTTCCATGTTAAGAATGTTTAGCCCTCTAAGTAAGTGGT
The DNA here is from genome assembly GCA_027943335.1 of Chamaecyparis obtusa. Taxonomy (NCBI): domain Eukaryota; kingdom Viridiplantae; phylum Streptophyta; class Pinopsida; order Cupressales; family Cupressaceae; genus Chamaecyparis; species Chamaecyparis obtusa. Next base: position 336,298 of record BSBK01003466.1, on the reverse strand, counting down.
TTGGAGTCATGTCAAGTGCTTTGAATAGGTCTTTGCATGGATCTAGATTTTTCCCCCTATTCTGCTTCTCTCTCCACCTATTTCCATCCTTTTTCTAGCACCTGGTCCTGAGAATTTGAGAACTAAGACCTCAGGGTCAAGGGTGACCTCCTAGGTTAAGGTTGACCTCAACCCTGACCTAGGGTAGAGTCAACCTCGACTCTAACCTAGGGAAGATTCGACCTCAACCCTGACCCTGGGTCCAATTTTCAAGTTCTGGAGGTTTCAAGATATCGGGCTTCGAAAAGTTTTATTTTCCTGCTTCCGAGTTAGCTATTTCAGATTTTGGAATGGTAAACCCTTAAATTGCATTTAATCTATGTCCATTTCTAGGGGTTAAGTTTAATTGGGATATAATTCTTCAATGTCGGCCTCTCTAGAAGTTTGTGCCCTAGATCACTATAAAAGGAAGCCTTCCTCTCTCATTTTTACATCCATTATTCATCAAGAGCTCTCAAGGAGATATCCACAATCAATCCTTCAATCATCAAGCAAGATCAAGAAAGAATTCTCAATCAAGGAAGCATTCAAGCCATTATCATCCATTCAAGCATTCAAGTTCTCCATTGAAGATCAAGGATTCAAGCATTCAAGCCTTTGAAGGGATTTAGTTCAAGCATTCAAGATTCATCATTCAAACCCTAGATCTATCCATCATGGTGGTGTGATCTTCCTTCAAGATCCTTTGTTCATGTTCAAGATCCATTCAATCTTCCCTCAAGGTGAATTCCAAGCATAAAATCATGGAGGTTTTGATTTACATATGTTAATGTTATGTTCAAGCTTTCATATCAACATATTTGTTTACATTTGAAATACAATTGTATATCTATTGAATATCATAGCTTCATTGTTAGATCTACTTCTACTACTTGCTAGCATTCTCTATTTCAATTCCATTATTAAGGTTGATTCCAAACTGGGGTTTGAATAAGGCAAACCCCTCATCCAAACAGAAAAACCATTTTTCTTGTAGGTACAGGTACAAGATAGTGAATTACAGTTTAGATCTGGATACCCTTTTCGGTGAACTTCTGAGATCCACAAATAGAATTTCCATCTGAGCTGTTTCAAGTCAAGGTCAACCTTCAGTGGGGGGTAAGATTTTGCCCCGATTCTAAGGTCAAAGTCAACCTGGATTTGGAAGAAATTTTTTTTTCTAAATCTCCTGAAACTGAGCACAAACATCGAAAAATAGTGATTTTCGCATCAACCTCCTTTTGAGATAAGTATTCCTATTTTATTTAGTTTGTATGTCCATTACATTTTCCATCACATATATTTCATACCCTATTCTCATATACACCCCATTCATTTATACATCTATTCATCTAATAACTGAGACTGTTGAGGTTGAAATGGATGAAAATGATTCCAAGAAGATGATAAAAATTGGGAAATGTTTGAATCAAGATGAACGTGATAAGTTGGTTTCCCTTTTATTTGAATTTAAGGATATTTTTGCTTTGACATATTCAGATATGCCAGGTATAGAATCTAAGATTGTTACTGACAATATTGTTCTTAAACCAAATGTTAAACCTATGAAGTAGAAAATCTGAAAGATGAATCCAGGAATTGCTTTATTAGTTAAGGCTGAAACTAAAAGATTATTGGATGCTAGATTCATCCACTCTATTGATTACTCAGATTGGATTTCAAATATTGTGCATGTTTCAAAAGGAGAAAATAAGATAAGAATGTCAGTTGACTTTAGAGATTTAAATAAAGCATCCTTAAAAGATAATTTCATGTTATCTAATATTGATATGATTGTGGATTCAACAACGGGTCATGCTTTATTATCTTTTATAGATGGATTTTGTGGCTATAATCAAATTTTTATTCCTCCTAAAGATCAATTTAAGATGGCATTTATAACACCTTGGGGAACATTTTGTTGGGTCATGATGCCTTTTGGATTAAAAAATGCAAGAGCAACTTATCAGCAAGCCATGACTTTGATTTTTCATGATTACATTCATAAGATTTTTTATGATTATGTGGATGATATCCTAGCAAAATCTATAAGAGAAGGTCATGTTAATATTTTATGACATATATTTGAAAGGATTAGAAGTTACAATGTGAGGTTGAATCCTAAGAAGTGTGTCTTTGGAGTTGATTCTAGCAAATTATTAGGGTTTATAATCTCTAAGCGAGGCATAGAGGTAAATACTAAAAAGATTGAAGCTATTTTTAATATGCCTCCTCCTAAGAACATTTCTCAGTTACAAAGTTTACAAGGAAAAAATCAAGCTATTCATTGCTTTGTTTCCAACTTAGCTGATAGAATTGTTCCTTTTACTTCCTTGCTTAGAAAGGATACCACTTTCTCTTGGAATGAAGAATTTAAGCAATCCTTTGAGAAATTTAATGAGTATCTTAGCAATCCTCCTATTTTGCAACCTGCTTAATTTGATAAACCCTTTTATCTATATACTTTAGCTACTCCGAAAGAGGTGAGTGCGTTGTTGGCTCAATATGATAGTGAAGGTAAGGAAAGACCTATGTACTACAGTAGTTAGACTTTTCTCGATTACAAAATAAGATATACAGATTTAGAAAGACAATGCTTAACTATAGTTTATGCTTGTCAGAAACTCAGGCATTATCTCTTAAATGTTAAAGTTAATGTGATTGTTAAATTTGATCCTTTGAAACATCTTTTCTAAAAAGTGATCTCTTTGGCTGTCTAGCAAAGTGGGTGATGTTACTTACAAAATTTGATCTTAATTTCATTTCTCAAAAGTTAATTAAAGGACAAGCTATAACAGATTATTTGGTTGAAGCTCCTTGTCCTCGTTCCAATACATGCGTTACTTCAAAAGAATTCCTCGATGAAAAAATTATAGCTATTAAATAGAATGACGTTTGGGAGTTATATTTTGATGAATCTAGATGTAAGACAGGCTTTGGTGTTGGTATTATCTTGATCCCTCCTATGAAAAATTTGATCCCTCTATCATATAAATTGACTTTTCCTATACTAATAATATTGTGGAGTATGAAGCTCTTATAGCTGGCTCATGAGTAGCTTCATCCCTTAACATTAAAAACTTGGAAATTATGGAGATTCACAATTGATTGTAGAACATATTAAAAGAGGTTATCAGACTAATAATGATAAAATGACACAATATAGAGATTTGGCCCTTGATGTTATTTCACAATTCTCTTATACAATTCAAAATTTACCTAGGAAAGATAATCGACATGAAGATGCCATAGCAAGTGCAACTTCTTTGGTTTGTCTTGAGAATAACACTGAAAACTTTCAATTTACTATACATACTCTTAAAAAACCTACAATTTCCAATAAGGTTACCTCTGATTGTTTCAATTTGCATTTGGATGAATGGTATTCTCATATATTTCATTTCTTGAAAGATGGTACTTTTCTTGAATCAGCAACAAGGAACATGCGTAATCATATTATGAAGCTTGTAGCATGTTATATCATTTTAGGAGATAGCTTTACAAATGCTCTTATGAGGGTTTACTATTAAGATGTCTTGGTAGAATTGAAATTACAGTAGCTTTGGAAAAAGCTTATTTTTGTTCTTGTGGGGGACATTTTGGTGGAAAATATTTAGTTAATAAACTTCTTAGAATGGGATATTATTGGAAAACAATGGAACAAGATTATTTCATGTTTGTTAAGAAATGTCCTAAATGTCAGCAGCATAGTAATTTGGTTTATGCTCCTACTCATGAGCTTCATAATCAAGTTGCTCCATGGCCTTTTAGTATTTGGGCTTTTGATCTTATTGGAAAAATCTCACCATCTTCTTCTCAAGGACATACATAAATCCTGATAGCTATAGATTACTTTACGAAGTGGGTGGAAGCTATCCCTCTCTGTTCAACTACCGCAAATGTTATTTGTGATTTGATCCTTAACAATATTATAACATGATTTGGTATTCCTTTGATGATAGTTTCGGATAATGGTACCTCATTTAAGAATGAATAAGTCACAAAATTCTTGGAGAAATATCAAATTCAACATATATTTTTGACTCCTTATTATCCTCAATCTAATGGTCAAGCTGAAGCATCAAATAAAGTCATTGAACAAATTCTGAGGAAAATAGTTAATAAGCATGCATAAGATTGGAATACCCATCTTACCTATGCTTTATGGGCTTATAGGACTAGTGTCTGTACTGCCATGAGTACTTCTCCTTATAATCTTGTCTACAGTACTGATGCTATTATGCCTTTGGAATTGGAAATACCTTCTTTACGTGTCTCATTTCATGGGATAATCAACAAAGATATATTTTAGGAACAACGATTACAAGAATTAGAAATGTTGGATGAACAACGAATAAATGTCTTGGAACATATAAAGGCTTATCATAAATCACTTCAAAAGTAGTATAATCATAAGGTAATTGAATGATCATTTTCAGTGGGCGATTTAGTATGATATGAGAATCAAAGAAATGTAAATTCTTTACCTAGTGAAAAAGGAAAGTTTAGCCCTAATTGGCTTGGACCTTTTGTTGTAATTGGGGACTTTGGTTCAAGTGATTACAAAATTGTTGATATGGATGGTGTGCCTTTTAAGGAACCTATCAATATTATGCATCTCAAATGTTATTATGCCTAATTCATCTTTCTTTCCTTGTGTACTTATGTATTCCTTATAAAATTGTTATATTTGTTTTATAGGTTATGTGATTTTAGCAAATTACATTTGAATACATTTATACATGTTCTTTCTTTCTGTTAAGTTTTATGTTATTGGTGAAAATATATTAATCAATCACATAACTAACTAGAAAAAAAAGAGTTTTTCATTTATAAATTCTTTTGAGTTTGATACATATGTGGCACAAGGCCCTATCTATCACTATGTCTATCTCTATGCTCTGATGGTTGATGGCTCCCAAATCTCTCTGATCTATGATGAGAAGATACATGTCTTTGTCTGGTAGTCTGTGAGTGGCTCCTTAATATGCTCAGCTCATATATGCACTCATGTGATCTCTGTAAGTCAACCTTCAGTCTCTCTTCTCTCTCTCTACACAATCTCAGCTCTCGTTGGACACACACAAAGATATCAGCATGCCTGTTGGGATCTCTGTGACCAATGGGAAACTCCTCCACTCTACCACACTAGCTGCATAATTGAAACATATTTATCCTTTGGTACTTTTTCTTCACAAATTAAATTAAATATTCAAATCAAATGCATGTTTTATACCTGGATCTCCCTCTTGGGCATCACTAAAGGGTCTAGATGGTGGGGGCATTGAGTGACTACTCTCTCCATGCTTGATGTGTCTAGGTCTTAGAGGTAGTGTCTTTGTATGGGCACATGTAGGTCATCATGATCTCAGTGGTGATGCATGAAAAAAATGTACATCTGCACTGATACTATCAGCTAGGGGCATCTCATCTACTCTCTCCTCTACTCTATCCTCCTCCATGGGCCCATGGAGGTAGCCTCCTCATCTTTGTGCTCCTCCTCCTCCTCTAGTATGTCACCATCTCAGTGTGTCCTCTCTGAAAGGCCCAGATTGCCTATAAGATAGTCATTAGGGAAGATGGGGTGGGTTCCCTTCAGAATCCAATATCTAATGTAGTCTCTAATGATGCCTGAATAGGCTACATCTAGGGCTACCTCTATATCCTTTGTCTCATTTGTATCACTATCTACAATGTCTTCTACTAATGGTCGATGTATAGTGTCAGGTCTCTGATAATACCTCGTCAGATGTGCATATCGAGATACTGCTCTAGGGACCTTCTGTGTAAGACCAAACTATCTCATCACTTGGTCATAGTAGTATGGCATCACTATGTGACTCTGATGACCCTCTAAAATCTTGTGTTTTTGTGAGTGCCTCATCTGGTGTCGCGGATCTAGCTACCTTGTCATGCGGTAGTATGGTCTCCATATCACATCTATGCCTATAATATGGTCTAGACATACCCTCCAATAGAGGATATCTTTGTGCTGCCAGACATCTCTCAATGGATAAGGAAAGGCTCTTGGTGTGCTAGCATCTACCATCATAGGAAAACCATGTGGTCGTGTACATGTGAAGTGCTCAAACAACCAAATCTATAAAAGTGTGCATACCATGAGATTCTCTTGCTGATATCTCACCAACTGACATAGCTCGGGTATAGGTGGGATAGCATGCTACAGTCCCACATGAAGATAGTCTTATCACTCTCCATCCTACGTACAATATGGATGAAAGGTGTTGAAAAGACTATACCCTTTGTGTTGGGTAATACAACTAAGGAAAGTATATGTAGCATTACCCTCCATACAAAGGGTGTCGGGCCTGCCAGTATGACTGATACAGTGGTCTAGTCTACTCGGATTTGCATCTATGGAAACTACCCTAAGAAATACTTTGCATCTATGTGGATATCCTCAAGACCTCACTATAATCTCGGTCTAACAGGCTTGCCTCATACTAGAAGTTGCAGGATCTTGTATACATCCTCCAGTGTCATCATGATCTCACATGAGGGAAGATGAAAGGAACACGTGTCCTCATCCCAACTCTCTATAAGAGCCAATAACATGGCTCAGTGGAGTCTCATCCATGGTAGGACTATTACCCATTATAGTCCTACATCTCTTAATAATTGTATCTCATCCCCGCTTAGCTTAGACATTCTCTCTCTGATAATCAGTAGTGGCCCTCCAAAGGGATGCTCTCAGAGACAAACCAAGTCTTGTAAGCACAAACCAACATCATATCAGCACTATAAAATCACAAAGATGTAAATCCAACTTGACTAGGTCAAGGTAGACCTTTTTTAGGTCGAGGTAGACCTTCTTGGGTCAAGGTTGACCTTTTTGGGTCAAGGTCGACCTCACTCTAGAACAGGTGTAGACCTTCCTAGTTCATGTCGACCTTTAAGGGTCAAGGTCGACCTAACTAGGTCAAGGTCGACCATTAAGGGTTAGGTCAACCTTTCCTATAAAAATAGAAATTTGAGATTAAAAAAATCAACAACAACAAACTTACCTCGGGAAGCAGCTATCTGGTAGCCAAGAACTGTCTCAGCAGCTCCATATGTGTCGCTTGAAGTTCTTCTCTGCTTGATATTTTTCTTTCTCTCTTCAAATCTAAAAATGGTAAGAATGAGTAGGTATGTGCTCTCTTCCCTTATTTATAGTTCAAAATTAAGGTTTTTATTAGGGTTTGTTAGGATTTATTTACGTTAAATTTGAATTTCCCTTCATATGCATTTAGATAGACATTCACTCTTTTCATCATAACTTGAGTTGGTAACTCCGTTTTCAGTGCCATCAACAGTGTTGGAATCATGATTTAGATACCTAACCCCTTGAATTAGTTTGGGAAGGATATGAATCCTTATAATTGGTTTAGGAAAAGTCTCAACAAACTACATATCTAGTGTATAAGGCTATCCTTATCATCCTGTTTCACCCTTCATAAGTTGAAAGCCAAAATAGGGGGGACATAAGGGGATCTATGCACTTCTCAATTTCATTTTAGTAAGTCTTAGGTGATTTATGGATTTTCATTACCCTTGTGTGTTTTATATTTCACGTACTAATGATTTTTTGAAGGATCTCTACATTGAGGACTTCGTTATATCTTTTTTATTTATTATGATGTTTTCTTACTTTAGCTTTCATATTCATGTAGTGTCATCTCTAAGCTAAAGTGGGGGCTAAATGTATCATCTTAAAATGGAAGCACTTCCATTTTGGTAGGTTGAGCACCCTCATTTAGTGCATTTTCATGATAGATTTGCATTTAGGATGCATTTGCACTTGAATCTTCGTATCTAGGTGAAATTAGGGTTAGTATCCAGAGGATTCTCCTTGATTTCCTTCATTATGGATCTATTTTCTAGGTAGGTGTTGTGAGGTTTTTTTTACAACATCACCCCATCCATGGGGACCCCCTAGTCTCAACCCTTTAGACTTGGCCAAGTTTTAGCCTTGCCCCGTCCTCGTGGTTTTGATTGCCGGATTGATTCAGTGTATGAAATGAGAAATGTTTAAAATATGTTTGATTTTGGCAATTGAAAATTTTGATTTGGATTTTGAATTGGAAATTTTGAAGATGTGATGAATGGGTTTGAGATGAAAGTTGATGGAGATCAAATTGGAATTTTTCTGAATGTTTGAAATTTGAATGGTGACCTTCAGGTTTTTTAATGTTGCAATTGGAAGTTTGCAATTTCAAGTTTAAGTGTTTTGGATTTTGATTTCAAAATTTTGGCTTTAGAATTGAAATTTTTGGTTGGCTAATCATATTTCGCTTGAGTTTCTATAATAATGATTTGACGTTTATGCGATGGATCCAATGGTGAACTTGAAAGTTTTGATTGGAAAAATGAGATTTAAATTTTAAAATTCTTTTAATCTGAATGGCAATTCGGAAATTTAGGGCCAATTGAAGATTTGAAGTGTGAAAATTGAAATTCAATTTTGAAATCATTGTGCAAATTTGATTTTTTTTAAAGGCATTAATTTTAATTGCATTGGGTTCTCGAAATCCATACAATTAAAATTTGCATTGATTCAAAATCAAAATTTAAACTTGCATTGAGAATTAAAATTTGTATTATTTCAAAATCGAAATGCTAATTGCATTGGATATATTTGCCTTAATAAAAGTCAAAATTGCATTAAAGATCTAAATTTTGTCTTGACAGAAATCAAAATTGTATTGGGCATTGATCATTTGCATTGCGAAATTCAAAGGAAAAATTATTTGAAGTCTGCCATGACGTCCCATTAATCCATTGGATATTAAATATTTTACAGCTCAAAATCAAAAATCAGATAGATCCATTATATGTCGTCCTTTGTTTGGTTTTGGCCATTTAATAATTTTATAGTGTCAAAATAAAAAAAACAATATATTTTAGTGGATGTCGTCCCAGCTATTACCATGCACATTCAATTTTGGGAAGTTTAAATTGAAAAGGAATTAAATTTTAATACAAGTCGTCCCTAATACTATACCTTGCATTTAATTTGTTTATGTTTTTCCTTGTAGGGGTCGGCCTTGTTAAGGGAGAATTCGCTGCCTATATATTGAAGGCAAGATCATTTCCATTCTCCACATCAAAACAACAATTCACTCTCTGCATTAAGACAGCGAATTACTGAGCATATTGGCAGTGAATTTCATCTATTTTTGGTGATTTCTCTTGGCAATTTGGTGGCGATCTTGTAAGGAGTTTGGTGACTTGGATTAAAGACTTTGCCTTAGGCAATTTTCATGGGCAATTTCAAAATTTCAAAGGGGAATTAGAAGCAATTTTGAATCAGACTTATAGAGGAGAGCAGGCCTGAGCTTTGGCCTAGTAATTTGAGGACAATTTCAAAATTTGGAGTGCAGTCTTGAATCAGACTTGAGAGATAGCAGACCTGGCATGTTTTGATCATTTTAGAGGCATCTCCAATGCATCAAAAGGTAGTTTTTTGAGAACAGCTTGCATAAGGAAGATCAGTAATTGTTGAAGCCTCATTTGGAGGCCCATTTCTACCTCATTTGGCACACTTGTTTGAAAGAATTGAAGACTTTTTCATGCTATTTGCCCCAAATCCAAAAATTTAAGAGTTTGATAAAGAGGAGAGGCTAGTGGATTTGGGATAATCAGATTTGTGATAGAGGAGGAGTTTATTGATAGAAGATTCATAGAAAAATTTTGAGAGTAGATTGAAGGAAGAGGAGATCTTTTGCTTGTGGAGTTAGAAGATTTTTGGAGATCAAGCCCAGCTAATTGCATTGACAAAGGATTCCTAGCTTTGTACTTGGGTGAGTGGCCTATCTTTTCCTCTCTTTCTAATTGCTTTCATTTCATTGGTGCTAGTCTAGGTGTTGAAAATTAATTTCAAGAGTAGAGTTAGGATTTTGGTTAGTAGGTTGATTACTCGATTGTCTTGATTAGCTTTTTTTCTCAAGTTCTTGCTTGCATTTCATCTTAGGAGGAAGATTTGGAGTGATAAGTGTAGCCCATCTTAAGGTAACGGTGGGGAGTGATAAGTGTAGTCCATCTTAAGGCAAAGGTAGGGAGTGATAAGTGTAGTTTGCATTTCATTTTAGGGAGAAGATTGGAGTGATAAGTGTAGTCCATCTTAAGGTATCGATGGGGAGTGATAAGTGTAGTATTCCACCCCTAAGTGAAGTTTGGAGTGACAAGTGTAGTTCCACATTCATTGTAGAAAAGGCGGGGAGTGATAAGTGTTTAGGATGGCTGATGCTAATGCAAGTAGGCAACCCAAAGGAACTAATGCTAAAATAGGAGACAAGGAAGTCATGATACCCAATTCCAACTTCCGCTCAAAATTGAAATACGTTGGAGACACCAACATTGGTGCCCTTGATATGATTCAATTGAGAGATGGGTTGAGAGACAGCCAATCTCCTATTGCAAAGAAAGTCTACAAGTCTGGAGTTGTGCATGCAGTTGCCTTCCCTCCTACCTTGCCTTGTCCAGATTTGATCATGGAGTGTGCATCTAGACTTAACATTTAGAGCAAGTCAGTCATGATGGATGGAGAGAAAGTTTTGGTAAACATCAGTAGTCCATTGATTGAGGATACATTCAACATACTTAAGCAGAATAGCACAGAGGCATGATCTATTGATCAAGCCACCAGATTATACCATGACAACCAGGACACATACTTTGCTCAGCTAAAATAGAATTGGTTACATGAAGGCAAGAAGGGAGTCACCAAGACCTCAAAGCTCACCAGGTCCGACTTCAAGTCAGAATATGGTGATCTCATCGTCCTCCTCAACAGAATCATGGGCTTAGCACAAGGTATGCAATTCGAAACTTGGATGTACTATTTCATTGATGGCATAGAAAGTGGAAAGAGGAAATTTGATTGGGCTGCAATAATTAGTGAAAATCTAGAGTTACAGCTTAGAACAGTGTTATCTCAAAAGCAGTTTTACATGGGATCATATCTTTTTTACTTAATAGCGAGATTATTTAGACAATCAGGACTTAAGGCTAGGGGAGAAGTTGGTTGTGGGCCTAGGCAATACTTGGTGTATGAGTGCTATCCATAGCTTCATTTGTGCAACACCAAGGATTACAAGATATTTTATGATGCCTTTGCCATGAAGTTAGTAAGGATGTTGCAAGGAACTCCTGCTCGGAGACTTTCTTTGGAGGCCAAAGCTAAAGTTAAGAAGTATGGGAGTTGGTTCATCCAATTTGAATGATTCACTTACATAAGAGTGGCTGGATGTACAACTTGTCCCAAGAATCTCCCAAGGTATCCACCCAATCGATTGGTTTTGATGGAGTTGGCTAGACAACTTGAGTAATATGATAAAATGATGAAATAGAAAGGTGAAGCAGGGGTTACCCTCTCACTTGTGATAGGCAATGAAAGTTGTCCCAACCATGTTGCCTTTGCATCTGCTGAAAAGGAGTTAGAACAATATCACCTAGCTTGGTATAAAGTGAGACAAGGGTTTTATCCTCATGGTCTAATCAAGTCCACTCAAGGAGGAACATTCAGGCATGTGCCTACGATCGAAGATTTTTGGGCTAATGCACAAGATGACTTTCATGTGACGAAGCTAGCTTTCTCAAGACTATCGCTAAGCCTGATGAGAACCATAAAATGGAAAAACCTTATGATCCTAGACCAGATGGAAGAAGATGAAGATGTGCTAAGAGAGGACTACCACACAATAGAAGGAATAGAGTTAGATCCAATCAATTGGAATGATCAGCAGGATCCATCCTTAGAGGCAATTAATAAGACAGTTGAACTGCACACTCAGGGGTGGTATAACAAGAAGTTAAGTTAGTTGCAAAGATCAAGGGTATGCCTCACTTATGAGAAAATGAGGCCGGTGGAGGTCCAAGCAGAATCAGTTAGTCAGTAGGGTGAGGGCAGTGGCCGACAGCAACCATAGCAGCAACAGCAGGCCAGTAAGGGCAAGAAGAGAGACATAGAAGTTGAGAAGGGTAAGGAAGATCAAAGGCCACTGGAAAAGAAACAAAACAAAGAATAATCTAGAGAAAGTATATTTGAGGCTAGAGGATAAGAGCATGGAGTCAGTAGACAAAGTGTAGTAGTTGAAGTGAGCTCAGGTTCAGAGTCAAGTAGTGAAGATAGCAGTAGTGGATATTCTCCTCTATCAGAAAATCAAGTAAATGAAGATGTGGCAGTCTCTAGTGATGAAGAAGATATGAAAGTTGATATTGAGGGTGAAGTAGTACAAGACAAAGATCGGGCACCCAATGATGAGTATGTAGGGCTAGTTCAGCCAAATCCAGTAGTGGGAGTTTTCACTGGGCCCGCTTGGATGTTGAGGATGCTCCAGCCGATTATCCCAGAGCCACCCATCCAGACAATTGAAGAAATTCAAAGGGATGCTGAAGGAGAGGATGATGCTAGACAAAGGCAAGCAAAAATAGTAGCAAGGGTAATCAAAGATGATGGTCACAGGAAAGTTCAAATTGCCATACCAAAGGTCAACAAGATAATGGAAGAAATTTCAATTCAAGACTATGAGTTTCAAGAGCATGACTTGGGAGCAACGACTGATGAGATAGAGTGTGAAGAGCTTCAAGAGAATGTAACTTCAGTAGTTGAAAGGTTAGCAAGGGCAAATGATGCAAATGCTAAATTGAGAAGAGAAAATGAGTATTAGAAGGGCATTTATGATGGAAAGAGTCAGCCAATCCAACAGGTGCCAAGGGTAGCTCTCCTCCAAGATAGTGAAGACAATTTTGAACAAGAGGCTAGGAAGTGGATCAATGACACCATCCAAGAAGGGCGAGATTTCTTGCTTCCTTTCACTGCTATTTTTAGAGCATTTATAACCATCAGGAACAAATTTAGAGCGTTTGAAGTAAGATGGAGGGATTTCCTTCCAACTAGTGAGTATATCATTCTTAGGTTGGAAGCAGTTACAAGAATATCAGAGGGAACATTGGTGAAGGCCAAGGTGATAAATGAAGGAGAGAAAAGAATGGTCGAGTCTTGGTTCATGGCCTTGACGTTCAGATTGGGAATGCTGGAAGAAATATAGGACAGAATGGCACAACACAGTCTAGGCATCGAAGCTTTCATTTCAAACACAATGAATGATGCTAGAGTTGCACTAGATTTCAAAGGAATAACAGAGGAGGATTTCAATGAGACAGATTTTGGATCGAGGTTGGATGATTTGGGAAAGATTGTCCCTTTAAAGAAAATATTTGACATCCTCACCTCTCTCAAGGCCTTAGTTCAATTTGCAAAGGATGATGAGAGGGAGAATGAGAAGGTACTACAAGTAGCAAAGGACATGGTCATCATAGCTGAGCTCAAGATGAGGCATTCACCTTGCCCTCCTATGGAAGAAGTTGATAAAATGTTGGCTAAGTTCATTACTTATGCCAAAAGAATGAAAGAAAAGGGTAGAGTTATATTAGAAGACCATTTGATGTAAGCCCATGTGGCATTTTCCCCTTTCTTCTTGGGTAGGGTAGGTGTCAGTTTCGGATTGGATACCATTTTTGGTGCCTTCTCATTGGTTACCACTATTCTTTTTCTCATTGGTCCGTTGATGAGGTGGCATCTTTTCATTGGCCTATGGGGTGGTAACCCTAATTAGGGTTTCTAGGATTCAATCTGGATCATTGATTTTGCCTCTTAATCTTGGCCATTCATTGTAATTTCAAGCCTCTATATAAGGTCACTTGATATCATTTGTAAAGGGTTGAAGAAAATTGTTGCTAATATAATACCAAAATTGCTTCTCTTATCATTGTTGTGTCTTGCATGGTGATTAAGAACACTTGGTGTTATTGCATGGTTTCTACTTCCAATTGTTAGAGATAGATTTCATTTCAATTGAGTTGTTAAATCATTTTCATTTTCAAGCAAGTGTTAAAGGAAGAGTAGTGATAGATGGTTAATTGCATGGTGATATTGGTAGATGTTTGATAGGGATCCTATACTAGGCCACTAGCATCTTGGCGGCTTGTCAAGGAGCCTTGCGTGGTAATCTAGTCTTCTTTCCTTATAATCATTGCATCTGTGGAGGTAACACCACTGGTATGTCTTCATTAGGTTGATCCCCGTCCATTTTCCAATCTTTCCATTCTTAGGAGTAGAAGTAATCAATAACTTAGTAGTTGAAGTTGAGAATTAGAAGTTGGAAAGTGAAGTTTGAGAGTTTGAAAAGAGCAAAGTTGAAAGTGATATAAATTGAGAGATCATTTGAAAAGGTTGTGAAAGCTAGAATTCTTATCATCATCATAGTAAGAGTTGAGATATTTCCAAGTGAACAACGTAAGCCCGCCGAAGTGATTACCAGCAAATCACATTTTTATAACTGAGTTAGTATCCACAGGTGTAAGGAACCTTGGAGCATCTTATATAATTTTCAAGAGAGGGTTGAGTGTTTGGTACGCTGTATCAACTATTTCAATTTCTATATGTTATGTAGTGGTACAAAACTCACATCAATAGTAGGACCTAGGTATTGGTCCTCCTAGACTTCATCACATCTTTTCTAGTCCTTTGTACCCTTTTCTGCCACTCTATCTCATTTTCCCATCATTCCAAGTCTTTGGTCGACCCAAAAACTTCTCTATTTTCAATGTTGACTATGCATAAAAATTTGGGTTAGGGTCAAGGTCAACCTTGACCTTTGTCAAGTTTTGGGCCCTAATTCCAAATTTTGATAATAGCGGGTCTTGAAATTAAAAACAAGCCTCCGAATCTAAATGCAAAAGGGTTTTTATTTAAAATTCATTTATTATCTTCCCTCCTTAGTTGGTTATTGTGATTGGACCATAATTCAAGGTGAAATTTGAATTAGGGGCCTTTACATTGCCCTAGGAGCCTTACCCTGAAATCTCTATATAAGCACTCTCTTTTGCCTTCATTTCGATAAGTCATGAGAAGCTACACATAAGGAGCTACAATTGATGATGAAGAGATGATGATGCAAGACTACAAGAGGATGATATAGAAGAACAAGATATTGATGATTCCTTGATGTAAGCAATAATTTTGTGGACAAGCTATTGTGGACATTCACTTGGAGCAAGAAAGATTCTTTCTTCCTTGATCTATGTTTTTCAACATTCAAGCATTCATAAGATACAATCATGGGGTAGCAATTATGGATTATGAGTTTGGTAGGAGAAATTTAGCCTTGGGGGCTTCGTATGATTTCTTTATTATATTCAAATCTATGCATTGCTCTCTCATTTCAATTCATGCTAGGGTTTCAATCTAGAGGATTAGATCTTGGCATTGCGCATTCAAAGCTCTTCATACGAGCAACACACACATATTCTATTACATCTGACTATTCGTGGAGGTGGAGATCACAAAAAAGGGGGTTTGACTAAGCAAAACCCTATATAGCCACCCCAAAACACCATTTTCAGATATCTACAGTCGTTGTTTCAGGAGTTGTAGAGTAGATTTGGACACCCTTTTCGACAAACTTTCAGGATCTGTGAACAAAATTTTTGTTAGAGAAACATAGGTCAAGGTCGACATAAAGGGGTCAAGGTCGACCTAGTTCAAAAAAGGAAAATATTTTTGGGTTTTCTCTGTCTCTGTGTTCCTATCCCGAAGCTGGTTGCAAAATTTCCAAAAATAGAGTACAGACACAAGAAAATAGATATTTTCAGATCAGCTATGTTATGAGGTACGTACTTTATTTCACTACTCTTTGCAAACATTTCCCAATCCACATTAATTATCATTAGATTTATATGTATGTGTTAAATATTGGTTTAGGGTCTCTTTTATATGCATTGTTCCAAACCCTATTCCACATTTTCCACATCACATTTTGGTGAACCCGTTTTAGGACAACTCTTTCTTTTTGGTGTTAGATTTGCATTTTCTTTTAGATCTTACATGCCTATAAAAGTAGTTTTATTTTATGCTCTTGCATTTATATTTCAAAAATATAAAAAAATCACAAAATTTCTTTAAAAATACAAAAACATTTACATTTTTCATGCTTGTAGTATTGCTTGGTGTTCAACATGAATGATTTTTGTTTTGAATACTTTGATGAGGCTTTTGTTAAAAAAGAGGATAGATCCCTTCATGAGGTACATGGAAGTGAGGATGAAAATTGTTCGAATGAGATCTCCATTGATCCTATTCCTATTTCACCCTCCTCCACAATCTCTTCAATTGACCTTTACCATAGGGTGTGTGCATGGTTACCTTCATGTTCCACTATTTGCAACATTGATACACCTAGAATGATATATCCTAAACCTTTGTTGATGGTAAAAGAATGTCCTTGAATAATAATTAAGGGTAAACCTAGAGATCCTTTAGATTTATCTGATAACATGGATTCTATTTCACATGCTTATCGCACATGGAATAACCCTCAACCTACTATTCTGGTTTCTTTACCTCCTTCTCAACCTATGCCTCCTCAAGTTCCTAGGTTACCGTCTACTTTTAAGGAGTAAGACTTATTAGAATAATTACGTGCTACTCCTGCTAAGATATCTTTGTGGGAATTGCTTCAAACTTCCCCGATATATCATGAGGCATTGAAAAAGGCTTTATCTACACTTCTTGCTTTGCCTCCTAGCTAAGAGAACATTAATTACTTTTTGGAGTGCATGTATACTATGCCTTATGTACCTCCTATTGTGTTTACCAATGATGATTTACCTTCTGTTGAGGTGCAGAATCAATATGATGCTCTTATGGTTGTTGTTTATATTATCAGAGTATCATTTGTAGAACATTAATTGACAATGGATCTAGGCTTAATGTTTGTAGCATGGATATTATTAAGGAAATTAAGGCTGATCTTAAAACTATTCAACCTGATAATGTCCCTATTCATGGATTTGACAATATTGCAAAGAGAACTTTGGGCATTATTACCTTACCTGTTAAAGTTGGTTTGGTTATTCTCAATACACCTATTCATATTATGCCTAGACCTCTCAATTATAATATTCTTTTAGGTAGACCTTGGTTACATAATATGCATGCAATTTCTTCTACTCTTCATCACAAGGTTAGGTTCATTTATAAAAAAATGATGTATACGTTACATTCAGATGATGCATTGAATCCTTGATTAAATGCAAAATATGCTAAAGTTTCCAAACCTTTCCAACCAAGTAAAGAGCTTGAAAGGCCACCTAAGATTAAAAAAACAGAAGCTCCATCTTCTTCTTTGATTGGGGATGATTGGGGAACATTGGTATTTAATCCTTCTTTTATTGGAGAATATAAATTTTTTGATTTGGAATTCATGAAACAATAAAGTGGGTTTGAAAAACAAGTTTTTACTCCTTCCCTGCTTCCTGAGGAATTAAAAAGTAATTTTTTTGCTGCTTCAATTGAAGAAATGATTGAAACAATAAAACTTGATTGTTATGATATTGTGACATATACCTCTCCTTGGACTCCATCTTATATGGCCGATAGATATGGTTCTGGTTATCATCTTCTCAAGAAATCAGGATTTAATGGGAAAGGATGTAGTAAATATGGGCAAGGTATACACATATCTTTGGACAATGAAATTTATGATTATACATATGGATTGGGGTTCAATCCTTTCAAAAAACCACCGGATTTTCCTCTCAATGTTAATCATATATGTGGTGGACATTTGAAGTTGGTTAACCCGCTCCTCCTTGACATGGATGAAAAACCTAACTTGGATATTTTTCCCGAAGATGAAGCTTTAGTGGATTTTTTAGGAGCTTATGAGGATTTACCTATGTTTCATCATAAAGGATGGAAGCCTTATTGTCTAAATACACAAGATTATTTTGGAGAACATGGTAAAAAAATATTTCTCCTTTACCAATGGATTCTCTAATACAAAGTAATTTGCTAATAACTGAGACTGTTGAGGTTCAAATGGATGAAAATGACTTTGAGAAGATGATAAAAATTGGGAAATTTTTGAATCAAGATGAATGTGATCAGTTGGTTTCCCTTTTACTTGAATTTAAGGATATTTTTTGTTGGATATATTTGGATATGCTGTGTATAGATTCTAAGATTGTTACTCACAATATTGTTCTTAAACCAAATGTTAAACCTGTGAAGTAGAAAATCCAAAAGATGAATCCAGGAATTGCTTTATTAGTTAAGGCTGAAATTGAAAGATTATTGGATGTTGGATTCATCTACTCTATTGATTACTCAGATTGGATTTCAAATATTGTGCATGTTTCAAAAGGAGAAAATAAGATAAGAATGTGTATTGATTTAGAGATTTAAATAAAGCATCCTTAAAAGATAATTTCCTATTACCTAATATTGATATGATTGTGGATTCAATAGTGGGTCATCCTTTATTATCTTTTATGGATGGCTTTTCTAGATATAATCAAATTTTTATTCCTCCTAAAAATCAATTTAAGACCGCATTTATAACACCTTAGGGAACATTTTGTTGGGTCATGATGCCTTTTGGATTAAAAAATATGAGAGCAACTTATCAGCGAGCCATGACTTTGATTTTTCATGATTACATTCATAAGATTCTGGAGGATTATGTGGATGATATCCTAGTGAAATCTATAAGAGAAGGTCATGTTAATATTTTATGATAGATATTTGAAAGGATTAAAAGTTACAATATGAGGTTGAATCCTAATAAGTGTGTCTTTGGAGTTGATTCCGGCAAATTATTAGGGTTTATAATCTCTAAGCTAGGCATAGAGGTAGATACTAAAAAGATTGAAGCTATTGTTAATATGCCTCCACCTAAGAACATTTCTTAGTTACGAAGTTTACAAGGAAAAATTCAAGCTATTCGTCGCTTTGTTTCCAACTTAGCTAATAAAACTATTCCTTTTACTTCCTTGCTTAGAAAGGATATCAATTTCTCTTGGAATGAAGAATGTAAACAATCCTTTGAGCAATTTAAGGAGTTTCTCACCAATCCTCCTATTTTGCAACCTGCTTAATTTCATAAACCCTTTTATCTGTATACTTCAACTACTCCAAAAGCGGTGAGTATGTTGTTGGCTCAATATGATAGTGAAGGTAAGGAAAGACCTATATACTAGAGTAGTTGAACATAACTTGATTATGAAACAAGATATATAGATTTGGAAAGAAAATGATTAGTTGTAGTTTATGCTTGTCAGAAACTCAGGCATTATCTCTTAAATGTTGAAGTTAATGTGATTGTTAAATTTGATCCTTTGATATATCTTTTCTCAAAAATTGATCTCTCTGGCCGTCTAGCAAAGTGGGTGATGTACTTATAGAATTTGATCTTAATTTCATTTCTCAAAAGTTAATTAAAGGACAAGCTTTAACAAATTATTTGGCTAAAGCTCCTTGTCCTTATTCCAATACATGCGTTACTTCAATAGAATTGTTCGATGAAAACATTCTAGCTATTAAACATGATGATGTTTGGGAGTTATATTTTGATGGATCTAGATGTAAGACACGCTCTAGTGTTGGTATTATCTTGATCCCTCCTACGAAAAAGCCAATCCCTCTATCATATAAATTGACATTTTCTTGTACTAACAATATTGTGGATTATGAAGCTCTTATAGATGGCTTACGAGAAGCTTCATCCCTTAACATTTAAAAATTGTAAATTTATGGAGATTCACAATTTATTGTAGAACATATTAATGGAGGTTATTAGACTAAGAATGATAAAATGACACAATATAGAGATTTGGCTCTTGATGTTATTTTGCAATTATCTTCTTATACGATTCAAACTTTACCTAGGAAAGATAATCGACATGCAGACACCATGGCAAGCGCAACTTATTTGGTTTGTCTTGAGAATAACCCTGAAAAATTTCAATTTACTATACATACTCTTAAAAAACCTACAATTTCCAATAAGGTTACCTCTGATTGTTTCAATTTGCATTTGGATGAATGGTATTCTCATATCTTTCATTTCTTGAAAGATGGTACTTTTCCTAAATCAACAACAAGGAACATGTGTAATCATATTAGGAAGCTTGCAACACATTATATCACTTTAGGAGACATGCTTTACAAATTCTCTTATGAGGATTTAATATTAAGATGTCTTGGTAGAACTGAAATTCCAGTAGCTTTGGCAGACGTTTATTTTGGTTCTTGTGGGGGACATTTTAGCACAAAATAGTTAGTTAAGAAACTTCTTAGAATGGGATATTATTGGAAAACTATGGAACAAGATTCTTGCATGTTTGTTAAGATATGTCCTCAATGTCAGTAGCATAGTAATTTGATTCATGCTCGTGCTCGTGAGCTTTGTAATCAAGTTGCTCCATGGCCTTTTAGTTGGTTATTGTGATTGGACCATAATTCGAGGTGAAATTTGAATTAGGGGTCCTTACATTTCTCAAGGAGCCTTGTCTTGAAATCTCTATGTAAGCACTCTCTTTTGCCTTCATTTCGATAAGTCATGAGAAGCTACACATGAGGAGTTATAATTGATGATGACGAGATGATGATGCAAGATTGCAAGAGGATGATATAGAAGAACAAGATATTGATGATGCCTTGATGCAATAAAGAATTTTGTGGACAAGCTATTATGGACATTCGCTTGGAGCAAGAAAGATTATTTCTTCCTTTATCTACCATTTTCAATGTTCAAGCATTCATAAGATACAATCATGGGGTAGAAATTATGGA
Organism: Chamaecyparis obtusa; assembly: GCA_027943335.1. NCBI lineage: Eukaryota > Viridiplantae > Streptophyta > Pinopsida > Cupressales > Cupressaceae > Chamaecyparis > Chamaecyparis obtusa. The sequence goes on along the minus strand of BSBK01003466.1, from coordinate 315,642 downwards.
TTGTGAGTTTGGTAGGAGTACTTTAGCCTTGGGGACTTGGTATGATTTCTTTATCATATTCAAATCTATGCATTGCTCTCTCATTTCAATTCATGCTAGGGTTTCAATCTAGAGGATTAGATCTTGGCATTACACATATAAAGCTCTTCCTATGAGAAACACACACACATATTCTATTACATCCGACTATTCATGGAGGTGGAGATCACCAAAACGGGGGTTTGACTAAGGAAAAACCCTATATAGCCACCCTAAAACACCATTTTTAGATATCTATAGTCATTGTTTTGGGAGTTGTAGAGCAGATCTGGATACCCCTTTTAGCAAACTTTCAAGATCCGTAAATAGAATTTCTATTAGAGCAGCGTAGGTCAAGGTTGACATAAAGGGTTCAAGGTCAACCTTCATTTGGGTCAAGGTTGACCTAGTTCAGAAAATGAAAAGATTTATGGGTTTTCTCTATCTCTATATTCCCATCCCAGATGTGATTGTAGAATTTCTAGAAACTCAGTACAGACACCAGAAAATAGGTATTTTCAGATCATCTATGTTATGAGGTATGTAATTTATTTCACTATTCTTTGCAAACATTTCTAGATCTATATTACTTATCATTAGATTTATATGTATGTGTTAAATATTTGGTTTAGGGTCTCTTTTATATGCATTGTTCCAAACCCTATTCCACATTTTCCATATCACAAAATCCATGTGTAAGCTATTTGTCATTCATAAGCAAGTTATAATCAAGTACATGTTATCAAGTTATCAATCAAGCATCCAAGCATTCAAGTGCAAGAAAACCATCAAGATCCATCAAGCATTCAAGTATTCATTCCCTTTTACACAGGCAAGGTTTTTTCTTCCATAGATCTATATTATTTCCCCTATTGGAAGCCAAGAAAAGTAATTTTCTATAAAGGAAGGAGATCCACATTAATCCATTCAAGCTTCATTTCTCTCTCTCTCTCTCTCTCTCTCTCTCTCTCTCTCTCTCTTCCCAAATTAAACATTATGGAAAATTACAACACCTACTACATGAGGTTGTGTATTACATGATTTCCTTTTAGGTTTTTATGTTTAGTAAAAGATATTGCATCAACATTCTTGATCATATTTAAGATTTAATTGCATCTGTATGGTATGATATAGTTCATTGTTTAGATCTAGCCTTTGATACATGATATCACACTTTTCCTTTATTTCATTTCATTTCAAGGTTTTTTTTTTTTTTTTTCTGAACAGGGGTTTTATTGAGGTAAACCCCTTTCCTTAACCTTCTTCCTCATTTTTATGTGTAGGAACAAATTGTGGATTCACAGTTTCAAATCGAAGAAGTATAGGTATAAACATAGGATCCTGGAAAGTTTTATCAGTTTTGGCACTACTAGGAACAAGTCAAGAGTCAACTCTTTTGGCATTTTGGCAATAGTCAAATTTAGATTCAAAGTTCAAATCTCCTCATCTTTCTTTAAGATACATTCATTCTTTCTCTTTTTACCTTGCACTTACTTTCATAGATCATATTTACTATTATCACCTTACCTTAGGAATCCAAATACCTCCTTAAATATAGATCTTGCATTAGCATCCTTCATCTTTGTAGTTGTGCTAACTGGATTGGTTTAATGGTGGGTTTGTATTCCAATGCATGCAGGATTTGGGGTATAACAACATCCATCTCTTGCCTCCAAAATTTTCTACTATACAAAACTAGGTCTAGAATAAAGGTGCACATCTAGTGATAACAAGTACATTAAATTGATATTGATAATTTAATATCATTTAATGTTGTCTATTTGATAGTTTTCAACAAATCTCTATATGATAGAGCTAGGCATAGATTTTAATTACTTTTGGAATATGTGTCGGTAATACCCGATTTCATTTTGTATATTTTTTGGGGAAAGGTTCTTTTCTCTCCTAAAGAGTTAATAAATATTTATTTGTGGGCCATTTATGACTATATATGAAATATGAATTCTATTGATTTTATTCAGTAGAAGAAGAGCCCCAAGACGATGGTACTACAATATAAAGGAGAATTATAACATTGGGATTACAAAGAAAATTATAAAGGATTCAAGAACTAAAATTTTTTACAAAATTGTACTACAATATAAAGGAGATTTATAACACTGAGATTATATAGAAAATTATTAAGGATTCAAGAACTAAAATGATTTACACAATTGTATGATGAAATTGATAACTTATTTAATGTAAAGACATTCATTATATACTACACAAAGTCCATTGATATTTTATGTTTCTTGTATGTTTTTGGATTTGATTGTGTATGAATTTTAATGATGATAAAAAATTTATACACAATCAAATCCATAACATACAAGCAACATGTTTATGGATTGTGAAAACTTGCTAATATCAGTTTTCAGTTATGTTTTACTCCCTTGTTGTCATTACATATGACACTAAAGTTTCATTTGAATAATTTTTACTAGAGAAAATGATAGGACCCATGTATGGATGTCCCATAGATTTTTGATGATGTCATAATGAGGTTTTTATGAAAAAAGCTTGCTTGAGAGGAAAAAGGGTGTTAGGAGAAGGCAACAAAATAAATGATTTGAATTTGATCAAAGAATATAAAAATGTTAAAAGAGTGGTTGAATTTGATGGAAATAGGGTAGACAATTGAGAGGGGGGGGAGATGAAATAGTTGTCCCAAAAACTCACATAAATTAAGCTTATTCTTAGATCTAATAATTAAGAATGAAAACATAAATCAACAACACATTACGAACACACAACACAAAAAAATTTGTATGTGGAAACCCAACTAAGGGAAAAACCATGGTGGGGATGAATCCACAAGATAGGTATACTTTGTTAGAAGTATCGCAATGGGGAATGCACATGCATTCAGGCACATTGCCTAGAGATGACTTCTCAAAATGAAAAAGGCTTATTTCCTAGGGAAGGCTCACCGTCTATAAAAGAAAACTTGGGTCACATCTAAAAATTATGAATTGTATAATAACATTTCCTCTATGCCTGGATTAGTTCCATTGAAGCACAAAAAAATAAATTTCTACACACTTATTCTTTAGCTTCAAAAGAGATATACATTCAGGGGACATACTCACAAATATCTTCACGACCAAACATAAATACAAGATTATTAAATTTATTTATACATGACATCAACCTTAGAAAGATCATCAAGGTTGACTCAACACTCACCACCTTATTAAAAAAATATAATCATACTCAATACAATATTACATGCAGACCAAGCAATGTTGGCCAAGACATAACACAAACCCAAATCATCCACCTTGAGCACAATACACCTCCAAATATTATGTCTCAAACATATGAAACATGCTACAAGCTTCTGGTCGACCAAGAACATGAAGAACACAAACATACCAATGAAAAAAATCAATTGCAAGCTCAATGATCGATGTAGGCCACCAAATTAAAAAGGTACACAATCTAGAAACATCCACATGCATTATGAATTACCATAGAAATATCTACATCAACAAAAATTATTGGACTCACCATCATCTTCATACCAAACCTCAAGAACATTAACTGCAATGATTGTCAACCTTTAAAAGTCACTTGCGAACCTCCAAACCATGAACCACTTGAATTGAGGACACACATCAACATCCTAAACATGCCTCCAAATCCGCGGAGAAAGATATTACAATTTGGAGCAATGCATATCAAAATATTGTCACTCTGTCACCACTAAACAACTAAAAAACCAATCACAACACAACTACTCATAATTTTTACTCAAATCTTCGTGCTAGCCTCTAAAACTTGAACTTAATCAACTACAAATAACCCTCTACAAACTATTTAATCCACAAACTCTGATCTTCATCATACTTTCTACATTGATCAAATAAAATCACTTAACTTCATTGCATCACTGTCTTAGATAGAGAAATATGTCAAAATTTATGACAAAACATCTCTCAAACATCTCTCAAGCACATATTTTCACATTCTTCCTAAAATCTCCCCTTGCACATTCTTCCAAAAATCACCCCCTTTAGTATTGATGGCAACATATGATGTGAAAAACAATCAATGACAAAGAAATCAACAACTCCTTAGACTTTGCACACTACTCTTCTCCTTCTTTAATTTTTCACAAATTTTCATATGAGTATCTCCCCTTTTAAAATTAATGGAAAATGCACATATTTTTAACTAAACCATAAAAACTAACTTTCTCCTTGAATCTAAACATTTGATTCACAAAACATAAAAAATGACTACTCCACCTAAGTAGTAGCCACCAATCATCAATTCATATCACAAGATATGACTGTGAAATGCATCAGATTGATGCATACTAATGCATCTTAGTTCTGATTAGGAGGGGAAACCACTCCTAAGTTCCCTATGAGATACTCAAAGGTATCCTTAGGAAAAGGCTTCGTGAAAATGTTCACAATCTATTCTTTTGTAGGTTCATACTCCAATCTAACTTCCTTCTCATTTACCTTTTCTCTCAAAAAGTGAAAATTTATGGATATATATTTAGTCTTTGAATGCAACATTGGATTCTTATAAGTGTTAATTGTACTTGAATAGTCATAGTAGATAGCAATAGGTTCATCATACACCACTCTGATATCCTTCAACATCTGCTTCATCCATATCACCTAAGTACATTTAGTTGCAAAAGCAATATACTCTACCTCTGTAACATATAGAGAACTAGAATTTTCTTTTTGCTCAACCATGAAACCAATCTTTTTCCCAATAAAAATGTACCACCACTAGCTCTCTTCCTATCATCCAAATTTCCTCCCCAATCATCATCAATAAAGGCACTTAAAGTAAAATTATCATCTTTAGGATACCATAGACCAAAATCAACTATCCCTTTCAATATTTGAAAATTATTTTGATTGCCACAACATGAGATTCCTTAGGACTAGCTTGAAACCTAGCAACAAGATAAATTGTATTCAAGATATCACGTTTGGTCTGAGTCAAATAGAGCAATCCACCAATCATAGATTTGTATCTAGTTTGATTTTTCTCGACAAGTCATCATTTTTAGTCAACTTACATTTGATCACCATGGGAGTAGTACTAACTAAGTTTGAATCTTCCATTCCAAGATTCTTCAACAACTCTTTTACATACTTGGACTAAGATATACAAATTTTATTTTTTGACTATGTGATTCTCAAACCTAAAAATAATTTTATCTCTCCAATCTTAGACACTTGGAATTCATTTTTCATTTTATTAGAAAACTCTTTGCTCAACCTATCATTCCCTCCAAAGATAATATCATCAAAAAAAAATTAACAATCAAGATGTTATCATGATCAATATTAAAGTATTGATTATTGTTAATAGTACCTTTGTTAAATCCAAGCAACAACAGATACTTATCCAATCTAGCATACCATGCTCTTGGGGCTTTCTTTAATCCATACAAATCTTTATTCAACCAACAAACCATATCAGTTTAATCAGATAATTGAAATCCATTTGGTCTCTCAATGTACACTTCTTCTTCCAATTCACCATTCAAGAATGTTGCCTTGACATCTATATGATAGAATTTGAAATCCTTATAAATAGAAAAAGAAAGAAAAAATCTTATGATTTCAATTCTTTCTATAGGGGCAAAGATTTCCTCAAAATCAATTCCCTCCATTTGTGAATATCCTTTACGAACAAGTCTTGCTTTGTTTCTAATAAATTCACCTTCCTCATTTAATTTGTTTCAGAAGGCTCATTTGGTTCTAGTTACATTTTTATCCTTAGGTTTGGGAACAAGAACCCATGTATTATTGTTTTCAATCTGCATCAATTCTTCTTCCATTGATTTTATCCAATGTTCATCTTTACATGCTTCTTTCACATCCTTAGGTTTAATATTTGAAATAAAACAATAATCAACTCGATCTTCTGCAATTCTTCTTCTTGTTTGAACACCTTTATTTATATCTCCTAATATCTGAATTTCAAAATTATTCAACCTTATATACCTGGGAGTCTTAGGTTTTTCTTGAATTTCAGACTCTTGTGTTCTTTCTTCAGCACTTGCATTAGTTTCTTCTCCTTGAGGCACTGGATTTCCCAGAATAATTTGAACTTTATTTTAGGTTTGAGGTTTCTTTACTTTATTTGTACTATCACTTTGACCATTTGAATCATATCTGCAGTATGTAAATTATCTCTTATTTCTTTCATCAACCTTGACATTTGCACCCTCAACTATCTTCCTCAATCTTTTAGTATAACATTGGCAGGCCTTTCTTTTGGTTGAATAACCAAGAAATATTCCTTCACCATATCTAGCATCAAACTTTCCTAGATCTTCATCCCTCTTTATATAACACTTACTTCCAATTTTTTTGAAATATTTAATAGTAGGAACATGACCACACCATAATTCATAAGGAGTCTTACTGGTATCATGCTTGATATGCACCTGATTAATAGTGTAAATCGCAATACTCACAACTTCTATCCAATAGACATGCAAAATATTTCCTTCAAAAGTCATTGTCATGGTAGTTTCTAGAATGGTTCTATTTTTCCTTTCCACTACTCTATTTTGTTGAGGGGTCCTCAGAGAAAACAAGTATCTTTTTATCTCATGCTCTTCACAAAATGCATTCAACTCATTGGAAGTGAATTCACCACCTTTGTTAGATATCAACCACTTCATCTTAAAACCTATCTTTGTCTTAATCATAGCCTTGGAAATCTTGAATTTGTCTAGAGCCTCAAACTTCTCCCTCAATAAAGTAACCCACATCATCCTAGAATAGTCATCAATCAATAACATGAAATATCTATCTCCTTATAGACTTCTAACTCTAAGAGAGTAGCATTGTGCGATTGGAGAAGACTATTGGCAATATTGTTGAGCAGAGTTTCTCCATCCTTAAGGCCTTGACTGAGTATGTTAGAATCTTGGTGGATAAGATGGAACAAGGTAAAGGGGAGTAGGTGCCCAAGGAGGTCAAGGAGGGTCAAGGGCCTAGTAAGAGGACTAGATCAAGCTTCAAAAAGTTGGAGATCAACAAGAACAAAGATTTGGAGGAGCTGAAGGTTTCCTTAGCAAATATGCAGATGTTGGTTGATCAGGCGGTTGAACTTATGAAGAATATCTAGCTGTCTTTTTGTTGTCTAGTTGTCTTTTTGTTGTCCTCTTCTTTCTATTTTTTTGGAGGACTTGATTGTTTTTTGGTGTTTCTTTGTTGGGTTGTTGCACTGTTTCTGCTGGACTTTTAATGCTTATATTGTAATTTTGATGTAAAAGATTTCAGCTCCTTTCAAAACTTGATTATACATAATCAAAACTTTGAGAGGACCACACAAATCACTATGCACAAGATCCAAAAATCCACTTTAATAATGATTATTACTCTTGGTAGTAGCCCTAGTTTGTTTTCCCAATTGTCAATCCTTGCACATGGTGTTTATTGGTTTCATCAACCTAGGAAGATCTCTCATAACTTGAGTAGAACTTACCTTAATAATATTATCAAAATTTACATGATATATTCTTCTATGCCACAACCAAATTTTGTCAATTCAAGCAATCAAGCATCTTTTATCAACACTATTTAAATGAAAGGAATTACCTTTAGTTTTTGTACCTGATAGAATTCCAATTCCAAAACTTCCCAAGATTTTGTACATCCCATTCTTGAATTGAAGATTATATCAATTGTCAAACAACTATCCAACACTCAAAATATTATTCTTTAGACCTTCAACATACAAGACATCATCAATATTGTTCTTACCATCAATAGAAATTAATCCTCTACCATAGATTATACCAATTGTATCATAAAAAAACCTCACAACATGTCCTTCATACTTTTCCAAACTCACAAATTTATTCTTATCACTAGTCATATGATGGTAGCATCCACTATCAATCACCCATTCATCTTTTTCTTCAACTTGTGTGGCCAAAGCTCTTTCCACATTCATGCAACTAGTAGAGTCAGTAGGTATTGGATCATCTTCCTTGATAGAAATAAACACCCATTCATTGTCACTTGAACCTTCTTTATCAGATTCATCATCTATCACGCCTTCATTAGCAACATAATAACATCTCTTATAAAATCTAGGATTTTTAGGTTTAGCCTTATGAACTCTTTCTGGACATCTTGAAGAAAAATGACCTATCTTATTGGAAGAAAAAAATTAAAGAGACAATTTTCCTTCATACTTATCGACACCTTTGGGAAATCTTTTGAAAATAAGGGTTTCAAGATCTCTCTCTTCATATTCAATCTCCTTTATCTCCTTCTCATATCTAGATATCCTCCTTGAATAACTTTCTCCTAGATCACATCTTTGCTTATCCTTTCCAAAAATAGTAGCCTTGAATGCAAATTATATGTTAGGAAGAGAATCAATGTCAAAATCACTCATCTCAAAAATTTTTAATCTTACCAATAAACATATCCTCGGTTACATTTTTCATATTTCTAATCTCCTCAATAGAAAAAACTTTATGCTTGTAGGATGCAGATAACAATTTGAGCACTTTAGAAATAATCTTTGATTCTTCCAATTGTCCACTAGCACCTCTGATATTGCACACAATTTCATTCACCTTCTACATGTAAGAAGTAATGTTCTCATCTTTTCTCATCTTTAATATCTCAAATTTTCCTTTTAGGCTCTTCAACTTTGCAATCTCCACATAATTGTCACCATCATACAAGGTTTACAACCTCTAGATCTCATGAGTAGATTTCAATTCCATAGCATTCATCATCTTAGTATCAGTCATAGCACTCAAAACTCTAATATTGTATTTAGCCTTCTTGATCTCATCCAGAGTTGTAGGATTTGTAGAAGAAGTATACTAGTTGTTAGTAATATCCCAAAAAGGTTCACTAATGCATCTTAGATGACACTCCATGTGAATTTTCCAAATAGAGTAATTTGTACCATCAAATCTCAGATTACCCTTCTTGTAATATGCCATCCTAGATCACCTCAAGTGGTTAAGATTCTTTGGAGGAACCCTCTCTGATACCAATTGATGGAAATAGGGAAAATAACTTGGGGAGGGGGGGTGAATTAGTTGTCCCAAAAACTCACACAAATTAAGCTTATTCTCAGATCTGATAATTAAGCATGAACAGATAAAGAAACAACACATTATGAACACACATAACACCAAAACTTTTGTACGTGGAAACCTGATTAAAGGGAAAACTGTAGTGGGGATGAACCCACAAGTTAGGTAAATTTTGTTAGAAGTATTACAATGGGGAATGCATATGCATTTAGGAAAACTTCCTAGAGCTCACTGATCAAAATGAAAAAATATTACTACCCAAGAAAGGCCTATTTCCTATATAAGAAAAATCGGATCACATATGGAAATTATGAACCGTAATAATAGCATTTCATCTATGTCTATATCAATTCCATTAAAGCACAAAATAAATTTAATCTACACACTTCTTCTCTACCTTCAAAAGATGTATACATTCAACCCACATACATACTCGTAGATATCTTAACGATCACACACAAATGCAAGATTATGACATTTATTTATACATGTCATCAACCTTGGAAAGATCATCAAGGTTGTCTCAACACTCACCACAAAATTACAAAAATATAATCATACTCAATACAATATTACATGTGATGTTAGCCATGACTTAGCACAGAATTAAATCATCCACCTTGAACATGATACACCTCCAAAGATTACGCCTTGAACATCCTCAAAATTCTACAAGTGTAATCACCCAAAAATGGTATAGTAAACCTTGAGCTCCACTCTAACATTAAACATTTAAATACTAGACTTTATCTTATGCTTAATCAATCTTATCTCTTGATCAAATCATCACTTTAATCATTTATTCGATGATATCCTAAAGTTTGACCACTTTATCCTAAGTTTTTTTTAATTAAAAGAACATGCCCCCTTTTAATTAAATAAATCCACTTTATCCTATGTGTGCACATGAAAAGGAATTTCTTAATTTAAAAAAAAAGAAGATAAAATTGGAATCTCTTTTTCCTCGTAATCCTCCCCACTCACTTCTACCTAACCATTCTCATCCATTTGATTTTTCCTCTTGAGAATCTTGTGCCCTAAAGTCAAAATAGGGATTATTCTCCACCCTTGGATTTTGCCTCTTAATCTCCATTGTCCATTGCTCTTTAAAAGGAGGCTCTTTCCTCATTCTTGCATATTAGATCACTCATACTACTGTTATGCTATCATTTTGTTTACTTGCATTTTTAGAGCATTCTAGTTTACTTGTTTTCTAGCTTAGCATTTTCTTATTGCATTTAGCTTAAATCACATAGCTTAACTAGGAGGTATTGTAATCTTGATAGATTAGCTTTTCTTTCTTGTTCTTGCATTTGCATTCTATCTTAGTTCTTGCATCTCATTTAGATCATCTCTCATCTTGCATTATCATTTTGAATCTTCCATTCTATGGTGCACCTTGCAAGGGTCTCTTATTGAGGTTCATTTGAGAGCCACTATCCATAATGCTTACATTTTTGCACGTCATAGATAGGAAGCTATAAGCTTCTTGTTGGGATATCCTCTTTCATGAATTCTCTCTTGAGTACAATGGTTTATATAAGTATGTCATATTTTGATCACACATTTTTGGTGCCCACCATGGGGTTGGACATGTATTTCTAGCTCCGTTTCATGTTTTTTTTAAAAAAATTGTTATCGCAGGTTTGTCACTTTTGTTTTATAGCCCAAAAATTCATACAAAATTCCAACATATACCAGGATGATATTTCTTAACACTGCCAAGTGAAATTTCCTAATTAGTGGAATATCACTTTGTAATACAGAGAAATATCATCTCCCTTCTAGAGAAATATCACATGGTTTATTTATAGTCTGTCCTATAGTTATGAAATATCACTTGTTTCACAAAATTCCATCGTATGATTTTCCTAGCAGACTGTGAAGTTACGTCCAGATTTATTTTTTTCCATAGTCTGAGTCTTAACCGAGTTTTCTTACATTTTTGTGCATTTTCAAGTTTTCTAGTTTTCCAACAAAGCTTAACAAGTTGTTTTGCAAGGTTGTTGATTTGATTTGCATACTATTTTGTGCCCTAACTTGTGGTTTTGTAGGAATCACTTGTCAAAGAAGTTGCATTTCTAAAACTACTAACTTGTGGTTTTGTAGGTTGCCTTGGAAGATACGAATAAAAAATATGCTTTCTTATACTTGATTTTCTAGGCACCTAGCTTAATTAGTATTCTTTTGGTAAATGAACAAGTGTTTGATGTGTTTGGGAGACACTATGGAGTAGAAGAGTATGCTCTTTTCCTCATGGGAAAATCAGAAATCTACACCTCCATTAGTTATCCATTTGCTTTCTTGCATTTACCTTTAATAGAGGGCCTGCCAAGAGAGCAATCTTTTGGGAATGACCCAAGTGGGGAAAAAGAAAACCTGGCTACTACATCCCACTATAATCAAATGCTTCCTTCAATCCAAAGAGAGGGGAGACTTGGATATTTCTACTTCTAATGCTTCTTCATGTGTAGGGCCTAGTTGCCTAAATCTTCCTAAGAAAGACTACACTTGATTGGGTGCTTGTAGGGCCTTCTTAGTCTAAATCTTGTTTACAAGATTATGAGGGGAGTACATTTACTTGTGTAGGGATGAGAGGTCTAAAAATTTCTTGTGAGACAATGAATTTTGGGTTCTTGTATGGCTATAGGCCTTAATTTTTCTTTTGAAACTATAAGGGTAGCCATGAAAGAAGATTCTTATTAAAAACCTTAGGACTTAGAGGCTAACCATTTTGACAGTGTGACTTCCTTTGTGAAAGGATTGATCCAAGTGGACTTACCTAGATCACCCCAAGACACTCACCATATGTGTTCCCTTGGATGCAAAGTTTGAATATGGCAATATGGAAAGACATGTGCTTCGAGCATTGTTCTTCTCCAATTGATCCATAAATTGCATAGTCCTAGGAAAATCCATGTCAACCACCTAATGGTGGGGCTAAGAACATCAAGTTGTGGGCAAAGGTTGAAACACTTCCCTCTTGACCTTAGGTAGAACTTGCTTGATGTGTTCTCATTTTGTGGAAGACCTATGGAAATTATTTGAACATACACATTTCGGTACTATTCATGAAGTTTTCCTTTTAGACCTCACAAATGTTTGTATCATGTAAGGTTGCTTTGTCCCTTGCTTGATTGTTTTAAGACTACTCTATGTGCCACAATTTATTTGAAAACTTCAAACTTTTTGTGAAACTTGTTGTTACACACTGTCACTTTGCCATATTAGTCGAAACAACTGGTTGGAACAAAGATTTTAAGTCAAAACTATTCCTTTTTTGTTTACTAATTAAATATCACCTGCTTCAGTGAGAAATATCACACAAAATTTCAAAGTGTCATCTATAATTCAGAGAAGTTTCACCCCACTGTACTGGGGGTATATCATACCACCTATCTATAGTATATCATCCCGTTCTAAAGTATCATTTTGATTTACTAGGGTCTGTCATATGGATTTTATCTATTATTTTTAAGTGTTGCCTGGTTATTTGAGGTCTTTTTCCCAAATTTTGATTTGAGTGGGCTTGGTCCAATTTTCTCTTGGCTAGTTTAGGGAGCTTGCATTTTACTCTTTTAGGTCTTTTAGTTTGAAATTGACGGGATATGAGTTATTTTAGCTAAAATAGTTTACTTAGATCCCTTGGTTATATTATTGACTAGTAGAGTTGTCCACTTGTCCAATCTCTCTTGGTTATCTTATCTTGACTTTGACTTTATCTTTTGAATTGAGTTGTAAGTGTCGTACATAGGGATCTTACCTGCAGCTTGGGCACTTCGTGACAAGTCATCTTTTTCTATCTCTTTTATTCTCTTTTCTTTCTTTTGGACAAGTGAACACTTTTCTCTTCTAGGGTGGACACCAAGTTGTCTTGTGTCATCTTATTTGTCTCTTTACACTCTTATTCATGCCAGTAAAAACTAGATACCAAATTGATCAAGGAAATAAACCATCTATCAACTTTGATGAATTACCCTTTCCCACTAGGTGTAAGCATCATCAAGACAAAGAATCTCAAGTTATCTTTGACAAAGAAGAGGAGAATACCCAAATTTGGTTTGATCCTTTTAGAAGTACTTTTGATAGCACCTGTGAGACACCTATTGCCTCATCAAAATCTGAAAATAGTTTATCTTTCACCATGTCTAGAGAAGAGCATAACAAACAATTTAATGATCTTTTTGAGAAAAATGAAAGATTAAGATGAATCAAATTAGAAAGAAAATATTACATGGAAGAACAAACAACCAAATTGGCTCAACAATTTAACAAAAATTTCTATGGGAATAATGGAAATAATGGAAATAATTCTCCACCAAGATCTCGACATAATGGATATGATTCACCCCCAAGATTTTCACATTCTAGAACATGAAATGATAGCAATACAGAGCTAGAAGATGATCATTACCAAAAGCGTATGTTGAAGACATTAGAATGAAATGGTCACCAATATTTTTTACACCTAGCTTCTAGAGGATTGAAGCTTCCATATGAATTTGATATTGATGGATTAATTTGGAAAAGAGAACCCTTAGCTTTAGAAGTTGCCATGAAAGAAATACAAAATTTGAAAAGTGAAATATCAAGCTTAAGAAAGGAAACAAAGAAACCTAAATCATCATTTTTTGTGGAATCTATATGTGCATTACCTTTTGACAAGAATTTATACATGATTCCTTTTCCAAGAGATGTTGAGATCCCTAAATATGAAAAATACGATGGAAATAGGGATCCACATGATCGTGTTAGAAAATTTTATTCTCTAAGTATGGATTTCATGCATGATGGAACTTATCTTATGCAAATCTTTCCTAGGAGTCTAAATGGCCAAGTAATGGAATGGTTTACAAACATTACACCTCCACTTAAGTCTTTTTATGAGCTCGTGCAAAGATTTATACAACAATATTCTTACAATATTCAACATCCAGTGACTATGCTTGACTTATGCACCATCAAGCAAAGGAAAGATGAACCCTTTGTGATATTTTTACAAATATGGAGAAATTTTCACTCAAGATATCCATGAAAACTTCTTGAGAATGAAAATATTGACATCTTTGTCAATAATCTTGTCCCTGGATTTCACTATGACCTTAGAAAGTGAGTCTTCTTCACTTTTAATGACATGTTTGAAAGTGCTTTCTAAAATAGAAGATTTATTGGTCAAAAAGGGTGAAATCACTTTGAGCAAAGAGAAATCCAACACTAATAATGGATACAACAAAGATAAGAGTAAGCCTTGGAACAAAAACAAGCATATGGTTAACGATGGTGTTGTTGATGAGCCTAAGCCTAAGGAGCCCATCTTTAGCCTGGCTAGTGCTATCTTAACAACTCGACAACAAGAGGCTAAAAATTCCAATGACTCTAATAAGGCTAGACCTCCATGGGTGCCTAAGCCTCAGATATATTTTACACCTTTGGGAGACTCATACAATGTGATACTTAAGACATTACTCTCTAATAAGATTATCACATTGCCAGAATATGCTAAGCCTTATGAACCAGAGGTGAAGCCCAAATGGTGGAATTACAATCATTACTGTGAATATCATAAGAATAAAGGACATAAGACTAATAGTTGCATAAGGTTAAAACATGTTATTTAGGATCTCATTGACAAGGGGAAAGTTGGAGTGGATGGTCTTGTCAAGAATTCTGACCACAAAGATTTTAAAGAACCATTCCCTAAATATGATAAAGGAGAGTCATCAACATCCAATAAATATGAAAGAGTTAAGATCAATTATACTTACACAAACAATGGCAATGCCATCAACATGCTCGAGCTAGTGGATGAAAGTGTTAACATGGTGAGAGATAATGGACCCGACTATGATTCATATTTTGATGAAGCACCTAAGGTCATCTTAAGAGGTTCTAGTTCTTTCATACAACCCCAACCTCCTAATTATTCTAACCACATGATAATGCTTAGGGCTATTGACCCCACTTTTCATAGAGAAAGCCTCAATGTTGTTACCAAAATTCAACCCAAAGTCATGCTTAGGGGTTTGAACTATTCAAAACAAGTGAATACCAAACAAATGACATCTTCTAAGAAATCCCCTACTTCTAGTAAGCCAAGCTACAATCTAGTAGACCAATTCCAATGAACTCCAGCCCAAATTTCAATATTCAACTTGCTAGAACTATCACCTACGCATACGGAAATCTTGAAAAAAGCCTTGCATATAGCTAGTGTCCCTAAGAACATTGACGTCGATTAATTCTGCAATATGGTTAATCTTATCACTGCTCCACACTACCTTTCCTTTTTAGAGGAAGATGAAAAATCCCCAAGTCACCCACATAAGCTTGCCTTGCACATTGAGATTCAAATCTATCAAACCTAGTTAAAAATGTGATGATAGATAATGGTGTAGGTTGAATATCTATTCTTTAAATGTAATCAAGTAGTTGGGATTATCAGAGTTTACTATTGATTCTAGAAAGAAGATCACAATTAAGTCTTATGAAAAAGTTGAGAGGTCCTCTAAAGGACTAATTATGTTACCCATTCAAGTTGGTCCAATTGAAAAAGAGGTGGTATTTAAAGTCCTTGATATCCCTCTTGCCTATAAAATACTTCTAGGGAGACCTTGTATTCATAACATGCAAGAAATTCCCTCTACTTGTCACCAATGCATAAAATTCCCTTTTAATGGGACTGAGATCTCTATCCTAGGAGATAATTCCATGTCTATTAATGCACTTACTTCTAAGTCCTTGGTACAAAACAAAAGGGTTGTCAATGAAAATAGGACCACCCTTATTGATTGTGAGAAAAAAATTGAAAATGTTGAATCTTGGAATGAGAGAATACCAACTTGACTCCATTACTACACTTCCAGTTTCCCCTAGATATTTTGGGAAACCTTCAGAAGATAAAAGGCCCTCATCTTCTTCCATGACATGCTATGGTACTTTTTTTCAATCCTTAGTACCTTTATAAGATGAAAGAGAAGAACAAGCTATTAGAGAATGGATCTATAGAGAAAAAGAAGTTGAAGAAGTTGTGCTTTCTGCTATAGTGTCTCCTAAGAAATATGGGAAAGGATATGAATTCCTAGCTAAAATGGGTTACCCTGGTCATGGTCCTTTTAAGTGATAAGAAATACACTCTTATTGAGCCTATGAGTCATACTAATGGGATAAAATCTACGGATAAGATTGGACTAGGATTTTCTAATGCACAACAAGTTTTTGACCCATCTCCTGAAAATAATGAATCTAAAGAGGAAACTTTGCTCACTTCTATTTTTTATTAAAATGAGGAATTTTTTTTCCTTCTACCTCTATCCTTTGGAATGAAGAAGGATCCCCACTTTAACACAATGATGAAACTTCTACATCCCACCACAGTGAAGAATCAAAAGTTGAAGATCCTAATAGGGAGCATATCCGCAAGAACATGGCATGACTACTATAGAGAGATAGAGATGTTGAATCACAAAAACATGAATGGGATTCCCTCTTAGTAGAGTCAATGGAATTGGGGATAGATGTGGTTCATACCTATTCTAACTAGCCTAAGGTGGTAGATGAGTCACTCGTAGGGCTTGATGAGTCAAACTTACATACCACTTTCATTGATCAAGTTGACCACACTAGGAATCAAAACAATCTAGGTACTTTCAAAGGAGACCTTATAAGCTCTAAATATATTTTCCTTGGAGATGATCCCCCCCATATCAATTCCTTGTAACCCATCCCTTACCTCCCACTTGCGTACCTTGACCTTGTCGATTGGTTGCAACAAAACCAACAACCAATATGAATGAGATAGATATCAAGTACCTTATTCAAAAAATAAAAATGAAAATGAAAAAGAATAGGTTTTCTGATGGTGAAAACCACTTTGTGGCAGTGTCAGAACAAAAAAAGAGTAAAAAAAAAGCACATATTTGAGGGTAAAAACCTCTTTGAGGCTCCCAAGGATGATGTACTTGGTAGTCTACCCAATTTCTTTTAGGAAAGATCTTCAGTCTTGATAGAACCCACACAAGTTATAAATCTTGGGACAACTGAAATACCTTAGCTCATACATCTAGTTCAATCTCTGTCAATAGATGAGAAACAACAATTCACTAAATTATTCCGAGAGAAGAAGATAAATTTTTCTTGGACATATGCAAGCATGCCAAGGCTTGACATGAATCCTATCACACGTCACCCATAGCTCCTGGTATCAAACTAATAAAACAAAAGTTACAAAAAATACATCGACACATAGCTATCCTGATTAAAGAAGAACTGGAAAAACTCTTGAGTACTAGATTCATAAGGGATATTGACTATGTTGAATGGATATCTAACATTGTGTCTATTTCTAAACATGACAAGTCCATTCATGTATGGACAAATTTATGAGATCTTAATAAAGCTTTCCCAAAGGATGACTTTCCACTTCCAAACATAGACATGATAGTGGATATGATTGTGGGCTATGAAATGTATTCTCTTATGGATGGATTCTCAGGATATAATCAGATCAAGATAGCTCTTGAAGATTAAGAGAATATTGCATTCACATGTGCATGGGGAACCTTTTGTTGGAACGTCATGCCATTTAGATTAAAAAATGTAGGAGCTACTTATCAAAGAGCTATGACCACTATCTTTCATGACATGATGCATAAAAACATGGAAGATTATGTGGATGATACCTTGGCTAAATCTAAAAAGAGTAATACACATATTATAGATTTGAGCTTGATATTAGACATGATGGAACAATTCTAGCTCAAATTGAATCCAAAGAAGTGTGCTTTTGGTGTCACCTCAGAAAAAATGCTTGGATATATAATTTTAGCAAAAGGAATTAAGGTTGACCCCAAGAAGGTCCAAGCTATAATGGAGATGCCACCTCCCAAGAACATAAGTCAACTAAGTAGTCTACAAGGATGCCTTCAGTCTATCAGGAGATTCATATCTCAACTTGTTGATAGAGCTAAATCTTTTAACAAAAATCTACACAAGGGAGATACATGTACATGGAATGAAGAATGTGCAAAGATTCTTAAATAGATCAAAGAATACTTGGCTAAACCTCCAATATTAATGCCTCATATCCCAAGGAAACCTCTTATTATGTATATCCCATCTACAACCACAATCTTGGGGGTATTAGTAGCACAGCAAGATGAACATGGGAAAGAAATAGCTATATACTATATCAACAAAACATTGGTTTCCTATGAGATCAATTACAATAATATTGAGAAATCTCTCCTTCTTGTGGTGTTTTCATCTCAAAAACTCAAACACTAAATGCTGGCACATACTACATAGCTTGTGGAAAAAAATGAGCCTCTAAAATACTTATTAGGAAAAGCTACTCTTATTGGTTGACTAGCAAAATGGATGAGGATTCTTTCTCAATTTGACATCGAGTATATTGATCATATAGCTATAAAAGGGTAGGCAATTATTGATCAATTAGCTAATTTTTCTCTACCAGATGAAACTCCTATGTAGATTGAATTTCCTAATGCATCCATCATGTATGTGACTGAATGCACTTGGCAAATGTTCTTTGATGGATCTCACACGTAGAATGATGTTGGAGCTGGAATTTTTTTTATCACACCTCATGAATACACCATTATCAAGTCATATAAACTGTTGTTTTCTTGCACAAATAACATAGCAGAGTATGAGGCTTTGACAAATGGAACCAAGCTGGCTATTGAATGGAGGATTGCTGAATTAAATATCTTCAGAGACTTCCAACTTGTCATCAATCAAACCAATAATGACTATCAAACAAAAGATGAAAAATTAATCCCTTACAAGAAGATGGTTGATGATCTCAAAAGCTACTTTTCTTTCATCACATTTCAGCAGATTCCTAGGGCTGAAAATAGGGTGGTTGATGCTTTGGCCACCTTAGCTTCTATCTTATAGATGGAAGAACATGAATCTAGATTTCAATTCCTGGTGGAAGAACTACACTATCCTACCTATGACTCCCTTGAAAACCATGCTATTTGCACTATAATTGGTCATGATTCATCTCGCTATGCTAAAATCTACTCCTACCTATGTGAACAAATTATTCCTGAAAACTTAACCAGCAATGAGAAATAACTACTCATTCAAAATGCCTCCCGTTATACCATAATCTCTAGTGACTTGTTTAGGAAGGGTTTAGACAGAACACTTATTAGGTGCTTAGAGGAAGATGAGTCTGAACATGTGTTAGCTGAAATACACGATGGTGTATGTAGGTCTCACTCTAATGGTCTTGCATTAGCTTGAAAACTACTAAGGGTTGGTTATAATTGGCCTACTATGCAGATAGATGTTGTGCACTATGCCAAGTCCTATAAGAAATATCAGATACATGGGAACTTGATTCATGTTCCAGGTCTAGAACTTATTCCTTCAATTACACATTGGCCTTTTCAATAGTGGGATTTTGACTTGGTAGGCCAGTTTCACCCTAGCTCATCTAGTGGACACAAATTCATTATCACTACAATGAAATACTTCACAAAATAGGTTGAGGATGTTCCTCTTTTAGTTTCTATAGGAAATCAAGTGTCCTTTTTCATACTTAATCACATCATCTGTCACTACAACATACCTTCCTCCATAGTTATTGATAATGGAGGATAGTTCAAAAATAAGGATCTCATTAAACAATTAGGTAAGAAATTCAAGATTAAACAACACTGGTCCTCAATCTGCTACCCTCAAGGTAATGGCCAGGCCGAATCTTCTAACAAGACATTGCTAAAAATCTTACATAGGACAATGAATAAGATAGGAAGAGATTGGCACTTACATATTAATCCCACATTATGAGCTTACAGAACTAGCATTTGCACACCTACTGGAGCTACACCCTTTGCACTTGTTTATGGATATGAAGTTGTCTTACCTCTTGAAGTTGAGATACATTCCCTAAGAGTTTCATTAAGAGGCCTTATCACTAATGATGACTACAAAATCATGTCTATACAAGAGTTATAACTTCTGGATGAGCATAAAAGAGCTACATTTGACCATATGAGGGTATATTAGAAAAGGATGTCATAGATTTACAAAAACAAGGTTCATTCTAGATAGTTTATGGTTGGAGATCTTATCTTAAGAGAGAATCCCAAGAATCAACAAAATAGAGCATAGAAAGGAAAATTTGAACCAAACTAGTTGGGTCCCTACATAGTCACTGTTACTTTCAATCTGGTGCTTATCAAATTTCTACACTTGAGGGAGGACAACTCCCTGAACCTATCAACATCCTTCATCTAAATAAGTTCTATGCATGATGCTAAAGGAACTTTGTACATATCCTAGTGTCCTGAAAAATAATTAAAAATTGATATGATCCTAAAAAAATCCTAAAAATTATAAAAAGTCTTGAAAAAATTATCATCTTAGTGAAAACATGGCAAACAGGTGCTTTGATGCATCAATAATAATAATAATAATAATAATAAATCAAAAAAAGAAAAATTGTGCCTTAGTGAAAACCTGGAAATAGGCACCTTGGTAACAAAAATAAATAAACTTCTAAGTGGTGAAAACCTAAAATCATGCACTACTTGAGACCCATGTGCTTATATCTATCAACTTATCGCTTTGTGCTTTGAACCCTTTCAACTCCCATTTTATTATCTCCTTGGTTTGGAATTGGTCTTTGTCTTGGGCTGGGGGGCATGAACTATACTCTTCTTTAGTGGGCAATGGTGTCTTTTAGTAACTTCACCCCGAATAGTGTTTCTCAACACTACCCCTTTAACATTGAGTGTTTAATCTTAACACTTACTAGATATGCAATCTTAAGTCTATGCTTTGTTTGTAGTCTAGGATTGTGTGATATTTCTCACTTATAGGCATGAGTCCTAGTGAGTTAGTGATTAAATTTTATTTTCACATTGCGCTTAAACTGAAATGACTGAGACATATTATGACTTATTTTCTTTGTGTGTTGATTGATTAATGATTTTCATTGAGTGTTCCTCCTTAGTCTCTATGTGATGTTACGACTAGAAGATTGGGGGCATGGGGCATATTTTATTTGATTTCTTCCTATAGGTATCACTTAATTGATCCTGGGCATCTCTTGTTTTGATCCCTTGGACACTTGGGAGATTTAAAGCTTTATCCTTGACTATTACATTATGTTTTCTTATGCAAGACCATACTCATTGTTATCTTTGTGTTTATGCTTCGATACTAGCATAATCTTGCAACATTATCTTGGAAACCATGTTCAGGTCATCTCAATACTTATGTGTTGATGCTTACATGTGTTTCCTACATTCTATCTGATATAGATCATATTCATATCTTCATAGTTGCATTGGCACTAGTGATGGTTGTATGATCTTTTGATATCTCTTAATAAGGCTCGATGATAAAAACAAGGACCTATTAACCCTTGCAAATCATAATCTGCATTTTCATAGTAGCTTGCATTTCTTAGGTGCATTCTTAGTTTGCATATTGATTTTGGAGAGAGTCTCCATCACTATTGGATAGTTGGTCAATTGCGTTCGATCACATATCTCCTTTCTTCTATCTCGATCATGTCTTTTTCATCTCCTTGATCTTTCGCTCTTTCGCCTTTTCCTGTAATCTCAATGGGTTAATCATATCATCATATCTAATCTATCCAAAGTATTCAAGTTTCAAATCATGAAGTGCATTACATATATATCAAAGCATAAAGAATCTACAACTATGAGAGTATGAGTACACAATCAATATCATATAACACAATTGCAAAATGTAAAGATACATCCATGAGCATAAAGGAAATGAGACAAGTACACAATACATCGACAAAATATGATATTTCATATATATCTATATATATAAAATGGACCAGTCTAAGTACAATCATGAGATCAAAATATCGAGTCAAAAATGTCAAATGGGAAGCCCTAATACAATCTAAGACTAGCTTCCACCCTCCTAAGTAGGTGGAGTTGGTAGAGGAGCTTGGGCCCTATCTGGTGTTGGTACTACACCCTCTAATCTACTTATGCTTTGTGAGTTGTCTGGCACTCCCTAACCTACAGGTACCATGATAATGTAGGCTACATAATAATATACCACTCTAGCCCCATATCATTGCACCTCCTATCGCATGTGATCTCTCTCTTGAATGAGCTCCTATATCCGAGCTCTATCATCAACCTACTACTGATCTCTCATGGCTATCATAATCCATGCTTGCTGTAACTCTACCTCTGACATTGTGACCCTTTGTGCTAGCCCATCATCGGTAGGTGCCATTTTCTTTAGCTTTGTAGTAGGTATGTCCTCTGCCCTACTCCCCTAGTCTCCTTGTGGCCTTCTCACTAAGTGCTCCTCAGGCTCATCAATATCCATAGCCACTACAACACCCTGAGACCTAGATCTGGATGAGCGATTGATAGAAGGGGCACCACTCCTGGACCTACTAGTGCTGCCTCCTCCTCTCCTCCTTATGTCGGCCCCATCTCCACCTTCATCACCTTTGTCCCATCCACCTCTAGGTCTCAAATATGTGGGAGTGAAAACCTAGGGTACGGGTGATCCCATATCCATCTCCTATAATCTAAGGTGGTCCCTACATCTGTAATCCTGGGGAGAAGGTCAGGTGCTACCCTCTACAACTACTGCATATCATGAAGACATATGTTGTATCTCATCATGGGACACCATCTAAGGTCCTCCTTATCTTTGCACTTGGCATAGTATGTGGTCTCAATACTGACACCCTGTGCCTTGTTGAACTAGCACCACACTCTACTGATCACAAACTACTCAACTATGCCTGAGTGTATACCTAGTAGTGGTCTACTATAGAATATATATGCTAGCTCATCTCTGGCATCAACCCATTTCTTTCACTCAATATATGCACACCATACAAAGGAATGAAGATCATTTAAGCATCGTGGCAAGTATGGATTGTCCCCCACATGGGTCTATTGAATAAATCCTAAATACTTGTAAATGTAGTGTCATCCTCTCTATTTGTTGGAAGTTGGATTGGAATTTTTACATTCCAATATATTTAGGAGATTGTTGGAAGACTGTCTTGATACTGGTACACAGTGTTTGTCATTTATGATAACATATGTTACTAACTAGTTATTTAGAGAAGCTTGCAAACAGGTTGCCAAGAATTGCACATACATTGTACAGAGAAATAGAATGTGAAAACATATATGAAGAATCTACATGATGTCTTGGGTCACTGGCTATGATTGCACATGATTATGAATTGATCTAACATAGTTATGGTTGTTTTACTGATGACTATTTTTTGGAGATAGAAACTATGATTTTCACATAGCTGATTGTAGAACTTTTTGGATAGCATTCATGGTTGTTTAAGTCATGATGAGTGAAAATAGGTTCATGTTGGACATTGGATAGAGAGCTTATTTTAATCATATAGAGTTTTTATTGTACAAGTGATGTCAGCTACAACATGTGTATTGGTGAAGACCTATTTGGAGGATGACTTGGAACACATTTCAAGTAATTTGATGAGAGAGATTGATTTATAGATCTAGATGATTAATTGATGTAATTGTTATGTTGTAACATTGTAAGAGGTATCATGTGCATCTTCACATGGGTCTATTTGTATTTTGTAAAATAGGATTTATCCTATATAGGCCAACCTAGATTTAATTGTTGTAACTTGTATATAAGGATTGAGATCATTGGAAAATTAGCAAGGAATTGCATATGCAAATTACATAGGTGAATACAAGCTTGAGGTTGTATTGGTTTTTTTTTGGAAAGTAGTAGTTATGCATTTGGGCACAAGATGGATCTTTCTTGGTAGTAGTTGAGTGTTGGAAGCCGTTTCAGATCAAAATTGTATTACTCTTGAAGTTGTCAGGTTTGGAGAACCTGAGGGTGGCTTTAACTCTCAAATCTCTTGATTAGGTTGATCTATTGTGCACCCCTAATAGGTTTATTACCTCTAGAAGGGTTGGACTCTTAACAGGGTCGATTCCTTAACAAGGATCACATTGTAAAAGACTCCTAAAAGGGTATGTCCTTTAATAAAGACCTATCTATTGTAATACTCAGATCCTAATAGGGTCATAAATCTTAACAAGGTTATTATAATCATAGTGTAGATATTTATGGGTACCATCCCCATCAAAGTTTTTCCCTTAATAGGGCTTTCCTTGAGAACAAATCTTGGTGTTCATGTGTATGTGTATTATTACTGCATTTACTTTTCAGATCGATATTTTGTTTTCAACAATAAGTTTGAAGTTAAAGTTTAAAGTATTTATTATTGGCATCAATTGATTCACCCCCCCTCTCAGTTGATTAGAACATTTTTATTCTTAAAATTGGTATCAGAGCTTTTGGTCCTCAGTTAGGAAGCTTAACAGCTTGAGGTAAAGATCAGGATGGCCTTATTCAAGAAGGAGAGTCCTAAGTTTGATGCAGATATTTTTTGACACATGGAAGGAGAAGATGAAGAATCATCTTATGTGCATGGGATTGGAATATTGTCTCATTACCTAGAAAGATGTGCCTATCATAATGGAGGAAGAACTAGAAATACTTACTACTATTGAAGAAGAAGAAAGAAAAAGTTTTGTATGTAATGTTGTTGCAAACAAAGCTTTGGTTAATGTATTATCTGATGGTGAATTTATAGAGATCGGAGATCTATCAAAGTCAAGTGAGATCTAGAAAAGACTAATTGCACTTTATGAAGGAGATGAATACATGAAGAGAACAAAGTTGCAGAATTGGAGAACAAAGATGGAGATAATACATATGAGGGATGATGAAATAGTAAGGATGTATGTTTAGAGAGTATATGAATGTGTGATTGGAATCAGAAACAATGGAGGTACTTATGCAGAAGATGAAGTCATATAAAAGATTTTGAGATCTCTGACTCCTGCCTACAAACCCAAAGTTATTTCCTTGGAGGAGACAATACCACAATACAAGGATTTCACCAAAGAAATGTTAGTGGCTAAGTTGACTACATTTGAGACTGCAAAGCTAAAGGATGCACTACCTAAGGTGGAGACAAAATTTATGGCTACTATTTAGAGAAATAGATCTATTGGTGTTGGATCTAGAAGAGTGAACAAGCACAATGAAGATCTTGGAGAATATGTTGAATAATGGGAAGAGATTCAAAGACTAGACAACCAAATGGATGAGAAAATCATGGCCCTAATCACCGGGAGAGAAATGTAAGGTAAATGTAAGTTTGAAGGGAAATCACCTTTGAAATGTTTTAACTACAATAAGGTTGGTCATTTTGCATCTAGATGTCCAGCTAGAGTACCTAAGCATAATCCTAAATATGGAAAGTACAAGAATGATAGGGAATGCTATTATGCTAGTGATGGATATGAAGATTTAGATGACAAATTCAATGATGTTTTGGGTTTTGTTGCTATCAAATAAGAGGATCATGTCCATGAATAAAAAGCCTTAGTTTCTCATGTTGATAGGAAAACTGATTGGATAATTGATAGTGGATGTTTGTTCACACCATATAACTAGTGACAAGGATAGATTTATTCAACTAATGAATTTTGATGGTGGAGTTGTAAGGTTTGGTGATAATACTCTTAGGATGATTGTTGGTAAAGGATAAATTAATTTGGATGGAAAGACTAACACTGATGATATACTATTTGTGGCTGGTTTAAAGCATAAATTGTTGAGTATTAGACAACTTGTGGATAAGGGTTATCATTTGGAATTCAAGGATGGTCATTGCTCTATTAGAGGATCTAATGGAGAGTTGATCACATCTAGTACTAAGACCAGAGGTAATATATTTCAATTGAACACTACCAAGGTCAGTTGTTTTGTTGCAAAGATTGATGATAGTCAGTTATAGCCTAGAAGGTTTTGTCATATAAATTTTGATAACACAATAAAGACATCTGACAATAATGCTATCAGAGATCTACCTAATATTGTGAAACCTGCTAACACCACATGTAGATAATGTGCTTTGGGAAAGCATACAAGAAGTGATTTTGCAAGAAAAGGATATTCAACAAATAAAAAGTTGGAGTTGATTCATACAAATCTTTGTGGACCTACTCAAACAAGGTCATACTTTGAAGACATGTACTTTATCATATTCACTGACGATTACTCTACAATGATGTGGGTTGGATTTCTTAGAGAAAAATCAAAAGCATTTGAGACATTTAAGTTTTATAAGGCAAAAGTTGAGATTGAGATAGGCTTGAAGATAAAGTGTTTGAGATAAGATAGAGGTGGAGATTTCACTTCACATGAATTCAATAACTTTTGTGAGAATCATGGTATTATGAGGCAGACTTCTGCACCTTGGACACCACAACAAAATGGAGTTGCTAAAAGAAGAAACATAATAGTTCTTGATGCGAAAAGAACCATGTTGATAGAAGGAAAAGTTACACATATGCATTGGAGAGAAGCAATCAATATGAAAATATACACAATGAATAGAGTACAAATTAGATAAGGTACATGCAAGACACCATTTGAGCTATGGTATGGTAAGAGACCTACTATTAGTTATTTCAGAATATTTGGAAGTAAATGCTATATTAAGAGAGATGAATGCATAGGAAAATTTGATGCTAGAAGTGATGAAGGTATATTCCTTGGCTACTCTACTATAAGTAAAGCTTATAGATGTTACAATCTAAGAACTAGGAAGTTGATTGAAAGTGCTAATGTGAGAGTTGATGAAAATTTTCAGGGTAGAGAAAGGTATTGTGACTTTAACCCCTATGAGATTACATTTGAAAATGTGAAATCAAGACAATATGAAGATAACAAAGAATGATGATGAAAATAAAGAGAATGAAGCATCTCAAGATGTTTTGATGATTGACAATGGCATAAGTGTGGAGTTGAAGGAGTAACCACACCCAAATATATTCAGAGAAATTATCCTAAGGATCAGATCATTGGTGACAACAGTAAGGTAACCATATGAAGATCATAGAACATAGAGGAGAGGTCACAAACTACAAATTCCATTTGCTTGATCTCACAAGTGGAACCATAGTCCATAGATGAGGCATGTAGAGATGAATCATGGATCAAAGCCATGAAGGAAGAATTGGAGAAAATTCAAAAGAACAACACTTAGGAGTTTATTTTAAGGCCTAAAGACAAAAATATGATTGGTACTAAATGAGTATTCAAAAAAAAGATAAATGAAGAAGGATTTTTTGTTAGAAACAAGGCCAACTTAGTATGTAAAGGGTATTCACAATAAGAAGGAATTGATTTTGAAGAAACCTTTGCATCTGTTGCTAGGATTGAGGTAGTAAGGTTATTCTTAGCCTATGCTACTTATAAGGATTTCAAAGCATATCAGATAGATGTGAAATCAACTTTTCTTAATGGAGACTTGGAAGAGGAAGTGTACATTGAAACTTGCTGGATTTCCTTTATCAAGAAATAAAGATCTAGTTTGCAGATTGAAGAAGGCTTTGTATAGCTTGAAACAAGCACCAAGAGCCTAGTATGCACAGTTGGATAAGTATCTAATTCATTTGGGATTCAAGAAAGGTAATGCTAACAACAATCTATACTTAAGGATCAATTAAGAAGGTATCTTGATTGTTGAAGTTTTTTTGATGATATTATCTTCGGAGGAAATGATGAAATGAGTAATAAGTTTGCAGATGAGATGAAAAATGAATTTGAAATTTCTATGATTGGGGAGATGAAATTATTCCTTGGATTACATCTCAGTCAAAGTAAGAAAGGGATATTCATATCTCAAACCAAATATCTTAGAGAACTATTGAAAAAGTTTGGCATGGATGATAGTAAATCTATTGGAACTCCTATGGTAACTAGGACTAAGTTATCTTTAGAGGATGAAGAAAAGAATGTACCACAAATAAAGTATAGATCAATGATTGGAGGTCTTCAGTATCTAACACATACTAGACCTGATATTGCTATTTCAATTGGAATTGTTGCAAGATTTCAAGCAGATTCTAAAGAGTCTTACTTTATGGCAATAAAAAGGATATTCAGATATCTAAAGGGTACAATTGAGTTTGGTCTACGGTATGATAGATAAAAGGAATTTAAATTTTATGCCTTCACTGATGTTGATTGGGAAGGGAATGTAGATGATAGAAATAGTATAAGTGGAGGAGCATTCTTCCTTGGAAAAAGGTTAGTTTCTTGGGTTACCAAGAAGTAGGACTATATTACTCAGAATATGTTGCTACAATAATCAATTGTACACTGATCATATGAATGAAGAAAAAATTGAAGGACATTGGAGTATGTCTTGAGGATTCAGTTACTATCCATTGTGACAATACTAGCATGGTAAATATGTCAAAGAATCATGTTATGCATTCTAAAAAAAACATATACCAATAAAGTATCATTTCTTCAAATATAATGTAGAAGAGAAATAAGTAAAGTTAGAGTATGTGAATATTAAGGAGAAGATTGAAAATATCTTCACTAAGACACTAATCAAAGAGACCTTTTAGTGTCTCAGAGGTAGACTTGGGGTAAGAGACCCTCCTAATGACAACTAAAGGAAATGCAGAGATGCATCAGTCCTCATGTATTCAGAGCATTATTTTTAGGACTTAATGCAATAATTTACTCCTATGGGGGAGTAATTTTTTGAGCACACAAAAGAGATCTAGGTGGTTTAGCACCTATTTCACTACTTTGAGGAGACACTATGGCACCCTTTTCCATTGATGTCAAAGGGGGAGAGATATGTTGAGAAAAACCCTTTAGTCTATCTAGGGGAGAGATGTAACTTAGTTTGTCTAGGACATAGATGTAACAAACCTCTAGCTTGACAGAGGGAGTACATGAAAGGGGGGTTCAGTAACCCTCTTATAGCTGAAAAGGAGACAACATTTGATATGAAGTTGAATGAGAAGGCAAAACACATGAAGCATGCATAGTATACACTTTGGACCTTTATGTTGATGGCTTTTCTCACATGTTTCCATCAATGCCAAAGGGGGATATTGTTGAAAGTTGGATTGGGATTGTTGCATTCCAATATATTTAGGAAATTGTTGGAAGACTATTTGGATGTTGGCACAAAGTGTTTTTCATTGATGACAACATATGTTACTAACTAGTTATTCAGAGAAGCTTGCAGACAGGTTGCAAAGAATTGTACAAACATTGTACAGAGAACTAGCATGTGAAAACTTAGATGAAGAATCTACATGATGTCTTGGGTCATTGGATGTGATTGCACAAGATTATATTGATATGATAGAGTTATGGTTGTTTTACTGATAACAATTTTTTGGAGATAGAAACTATGATTTTCATAGAGTTGATTGTAGAAATGTGTCGATAGTATCCATGATTGTTTAATTCATGATGAGAGAACATAGGTTCATGTTGGACACTGGCTAGAGAGATTATGGTGATCATATGGAGTCTTGATCGTATAGGTGATGTCATCTATGGCATGTCTATTGGCAAAGACCTATTTGGAGGATGACTTGGAACATGTTTCAAGTAATTTGATGAGCGAGCTTGATTTATGAATCTATATGATTAATTGATGTAATTGTAATGTTTGTAATATTTTAAGAGGTTTCATTTGCATCCTTGCATGGGTCTATTTGTATTTTGTAAAATAGGATTTATCCTATATAGGCTGACCTAGATTTAATTGTTGTAACTCGTATATAAGGTTGAGATCCATGGAAAATTAGCAAGGAATTGCATATGTGAATTGAAGAGGTGAATGTGAGCTTGAGGCTACATTGGTTATTGTTTATAAAGTAGTATTTGTGCATTTGGGCACAAGATGAAGCTTTCTTGGCAATAGTTGAGTGCTAGAAGCAATTTTAGATTAGAATTGTGTTACTCTTGAAGCTATGAGGTTTGGAGAACCTGAGGGTGGCTTTAAATCTCAAATCTCTTGATCAAGATAATCTATAGCGCACCTCTAATAGGTTTATTGCCTCTAGCAGGGCTGGACTCTTTATAGGGTCAATTCCTTAACAAGGATCACATTGTAAGAGACTCCTAATAGGGTCTTTCCTTTAACCAGGACCTATGTATTGTAATACTCGGCTCCTAATAGGGTCAAAAATCTTAACATGGTTATAATACTCATAGTGCAGATATTTGTGGGTACCATCCCCAGCAGGGTTTTTCCCTTAATAGGGTTTTCCTTGAGAACAAATCTTGGTGTTCATGTGTATGTGTATTATTGCTACATTTACTTTTCAGTTTAGTATTTTTTTTCATCAATAAGTTTAAAGTATTCATTATTGGCATCAACTAATTCACCCTCCCCTCTCAGTTGATTAGGACATTATTATTCTAACACTATCTAGGTTGTATCCTTGAGGCAAATCACAACGATGTGCTCCCACGCCCACACCTATGCCAAGATGGCCCCTGCTAGCCAACTCTTCCCCTCCCTATAGACTATATTATGAAGCTCATGATACATGTATACCATGAGAGAGGGTCCCCATGTCATCTGTCTCGAGTGAGATATCAAATCCATAACCCATCAACCCCATCCACATTGGAAGGCTCTCTGACTCCTATCTGCACTGAGGACATGCCCAATCAAAGAACAAAGAATGCATGCCACAAGGTACTCCTTACTATAGTTGTCCATCATCTTCTCCCAAAGAATGGTGCAGTCAAGAATGGTAAAGTATCCAAAAACAACCTACATAGAAATAATCCCATCTGCAAGTGACTGATCAAAATATATCTACAAAATCAAATTTTAGTATTAGTATCAATATCGACGACAATAAACATAACATAAGTTTTAATCAAGAATCTATAATTATCAAGGATACTTACTGGCTCTCCATGAAAGGGGATGTGAAAAATGTGGTACATATCCTTAAGTGTGATTGTGACCTCTGTAGTGGACAAATGGAAGGTATTATGCTCTGAATGAAATCACTCAATGAGCATGATTAGTAATCCATGGTTTTCTCAAATATGGGGCATCTGCAAAAGCTCACCAAGACCCATAGACTATAAAGTGCCTCTCTCATCAATAGATAATTGAGGAATAGGGCAAAGGCCTATTGGCTAAGGTGCTATGATAGCTAAATCTAGAAATCGATGTTGCATCACAAACACAAGTAAAAACACATCAGAATACATCATAGATATGTTAGAAAGTGACTAAAAGCATCAATAAAGCATCAACAATAGATCTGAGTACTCCTAATCATGTTGCTAAGTAGTCAAAAACTCAAAAAATGGAAATCGATATTTCACAGTTCAATTTTGTTTCATACAAAACTTTCTAATATATTGGTATGAAACTTTAGAATGGTAGGATACTTTGAACCATATCATATGACCAATGAGTATACCTCATATGATACATCATAGAAAATCCATGTGACATTTTAGAGTTGTGTGAAATGTCGTACAACATTTCTCAATAAACCGGTGCGATACTTCAAAATTTCATACAAAATTTTTCAAAAAACATGCAAAAAGGACAAAAATAAAGTGAAACAGAAGGAAATTTTTGGGTACTTACCACCTAGGAATACCCTTGAGGCTAGTTGTGTAACTGAATGAGCTCGAATTAGTGCTGCTCTACAGGAACTCATCTATCTACCATCGAGAAGCTCTATCTAGCTCTAAAATCACTAAAAGTCTAAAGGCACAAATGATTTGAAAATAACCCTTTGGGCACCTTATACAACATTTTGATCTAGAAGGACACTATGGGAGAGGATTCGAGTGGGAGAGAATTTTTTAATTTTAAGGGTTCCCTAGCCATGCATGGCGGTCTGGTTGAGGGTTCCAGTTTTAGCATAGGTCTGGAGAATTTTACGGTGGATATGGTTAATCCTTTGGTAGCTTCTCCAGTACCTATTTTGGGTTTGGCATTGCAGTTGTCAGAGCCTTCTCTGTGTGGTAAGGAGAACCTTTCTCCTCACTAGGTTGTCATGGCTAGTTCCTCGAAGGAAGTGTTGTCATGACCTTCTCCTAGGGCATCAACTCAAAGCCCTCTAATTGCCAATGATAATGTCTTAGGGAATGGGCCTAGCCCTTCTCTAGTGGAGAAGAAGGGAAAAATAGATCTTTCGAAGGACCCACTAGTGGGGACCCACAAAGTGACAAGAAATGATAGTGTCGAGGTCAACCCTTCCACTACCAAAAGGTGGTCAGAAATTCTGGGAGCTAAACCAATAGGAAAGCCTTCTACTCCTACAGTGTCTGTTAGGGCGGGTCTCTAGGCTGGTGAAGTTGCTATATTTGTTCTTGACACTTTGGTAGATCACTCTATTTTTGCTATGGAGCTCACACTATTTGGTAAGTTTCTAAGCCCTCGACACAATATTGAAATGGTTAGACCTTTTGTTAAGAACATATGGATATTGAAGGGTTAGGTGGACATTGTCACCTTACCCAAAGGCTTTTTGTCTTTTTCCTTCTCTAATAAAGAAGATCTGGATTATGTCTTATGTGGGGGTCCTTGGATGTTTGTTAGAATGGTTGTGGCCTTTCATAAATGGGCTCCAAACATGGACTATTTTGAAAATTGCTTCATGGCCACCCCAGTCTAGGTAAGATTTCTTGGCTTACCTCTCGAATACTAGAATGAGGAAGTCCTTAAGGGTTTGGCTTCCACCTTTGGGGGGGAGCTTCTTTCAATTGACTCTATGACAACAACCAAGTCCCCTCTAGTTTTTGTTAGGATTTGTGTCAATATACTCTAGTTTGACAACCTTCCTTTGGTTATTAACATTAACTCAAAATTGGGCATATAGAAGTAGGAAGTGTAATTTGAATCCTTACCCTTTACATATTTTGTGTGTCACAAAATGGGTCACTGGGAAAAGAACTATCTAAAGAAAGTCAAAAAGGATACTAAGATAGTGGATTTAGGCTCAAAACCTCACAAGGAGACCAAACAAGTTTGGAAGGAGATTAAGCCTCCTGTTGTGGCTGAAGGTGATAGCATCAACAAGGTGGATTCGTTCATGGTGGGAGGTCAAAGAGATATGGTAGATTCTAATGGTCAGCCTGACCTGGAAGATGGGGAATTTGTTGAATTTGTTACCTATGTCTCAGATTCTTTGGTAAGTGGCTCTCCCCTAGAGTCTACTTCTAAAATGGAGAACTCCCAGATCCTATCTCATGATGGTAATATTGGATCTTTGGGATATCAGATGAAGGAGCTCTTAGTGCCTATGGAGGTTATCATTCCTATCTAGGTTGATGACATTAACCTCAAGGGTTTGTCAATCAATGCAAAAGGTGCCCTACATATTTCTCAGTCGTATAGTGATGCGATGGGGGAGTATTCCTTGCCTAGAAATCTTGAAAAGTTTGATCATGAAGAGGACTTTTCTTCTATTCTTGACACCCATTCTGGTTGTGGAGATGATTTCTGTATTGCTCATGATGGCCTTGATCTCCTAGATGACTGGAATGGAGCTCCTTGGACCACTCAAATGGGGAAGAAATAGAAAAAGCTTTCAACTCCTAGCTCTAAGGGTGTAGTTACCCATAGTAAAGTAGATGTGGGATCCAAGGTTCTACGTTTGAAGGAGGACATTGGATCTCAGAAAATTCCCAAGGAAGAAGTTCAAACAAAGTGATTAGAGAAAGAGAAAGCAAGAAGGATATAGCAGATGACAAGCAGTTGACCATCCATGAACTTTGTTCCCCGATTAAGAAATGAAAGTCATTTCATGGAATATCAGGGGGTTGAATGCCTCCCATAAATAGGATATGTTTAGGAACTTGGTTAGAGATCATAAAAATGATAACTGTCTTGTTCAAGAGACCAAGATGGTGAAAGAAAAAGTTGAAAAAAATAGAATCTTTAAAAATGGTGGTGTTGTTGGCTCTAGCTCTGATGGAGCCTAGGGTGGTATTACTATATTTAGGAACCAAAATAATATCAGAGGTGAAGTTTTAGGTGATAATTTCAATTGCTTGAGCATTAAATTTGTCCACCTTAAGTCTGATTTTGAATGGGTTACTACTAATATTTATGCTCCTAATACCAAAGCTGGTAGGGATAAGTATTGGAAGTTGGTTGAGAATCAAAGGCTTTCTTTCCATGATTCTCCTTAGCTAGTTATGGGAGATTTCAATTGTCCTTTGAAAGATAATGAGAAGTTTAGAGGGGTTGATAGCCAAAGTCAACTGGATGGTATAGTTGAGCTCGTTGACTTTGTTAATAGATAGGCTCTCTTTGATATTGATCTCCAGGGTGTTAATTACACTTGGTCTAATAGAAGATTTGGTATGGATCTTATTCAAGTCTACCTTGATTGTGCTTTGATCTATAGAAGTTGGTTCAACAATTTTTTCTATTCGCTTTCCTCTCTCACGAAGGTTGGGTCTGATCAATTCCCTATCTCCTTTGTTGCTGACTTGATTAAGGCTATTGGTAGTCTCCCCTTTAGATTTGAGAAAATGTGGATTGATCACCTGGAGATTGAGAAGAGGATCAGTGACAGGTGGAATGTTAACATTTGGGGTACTACTATGTTTAGGGTGTTTAAGAAACTCCAGCATATTAAACAAAATATTAAATCTTGGAGTAAAGAAGTGTATGGTGGCATCTTTAAAACAAAGCATGATCTAAGAAGGGAGCTTGACAATATCTAGGAAACTATCCAGTAGATAGGCATGTCTTAAGATCTTAAGGATATGGAGGAAACTCTTTTGGCCAAAACTCATAATATCATATCCAAAGACGAAGTGTACTGGAGACAATGGTCAAGATCGATATGGCTAAAAGCTGGAGATAAGAACACCAGGTCCTTCCATATGTCTGCTTCTAAACATAGAGCTTCCAATAGAATTTCTAGACTCAGGTTGGAATCTGATGTGGTAAGTAATGATAAGGACATTTCTTTGGCTATGGTTGACTTTTTCTCTTCCCTCTTATCTAAAGATAATGTGCTTACCTTGGAAAACCAAGCCTTGCTTCTTGATGTTATCCCCTCCATCCTGGATGATGTTACTAATAAGAAGCTGACTGCTATCCCCTCCTCAGAGGAAATCAAGCTAGTTGTGTTCTCCTTAGAGGGTGATAAGTCCTTGGGCCCAGATGGGTTTCCTTTGTTCTTTTTCCATAAATTTTGGCACATCGTGGACTTGGATATCTGCAATGTTGTGAAAGAATTCTTTGGGTCAAGAACTATGCTTAAAGAAATTAATGCGACCTTCATTTTCTTGATTCCCAAAAAACCTAGGGCTGATTTTGTGGATTCCTTTAGGCCGATCAATTTATGTAATTTGGTGTATAATTTTTTTTCCAAATTTTATCACCCTTAGACTACTGGCTATTCTCCTCAATATTATTTCTCCCCAACAGAGTGGTTTTGTCCCTGGCAGGAAAATCCTTGATTCCATTATGAAGGTGCACGAGGTCATTCACTCTACTCCCTCCTCTTACAACTATGGTTTTCTATTGAAACTCGATCTCTCGAAGGCTTATGACCGGGTGGATTGGGATTTTTTGATCAAGGTTCTTCATTCCTTTGGTTTCTCTGATAAACTCTTGCAACTGGTTTTCCAACTCATTAGTACTTCTACAAATGCGGTTATTGTGAATGGCTATTCTTCCAAATTCTTCAAGCCATCCAGGGGGCTCCGTTAAGGTGATCCCTTGTCCCCTATTCTCTTTTCCATTTTGGTGGAGTGTCTTGGTCACTATTTTTAGAGACTAGCAATTGATGGATCCATCAAGGGTCTCACTCCTTCTGCTTCTAGGTTGTGCTCCCACAAGAAATATGTTGATGACACTGTAATCATGGGATCTTTGATCATCCAGGAGGCCAAAATGATTAAACATGCTCTTTATAATTATTCTTAGGCTACTGGTCAAATTGTTAATTGGATTAAGAGCTCTCTATATTTTAATAACACGCTGGTGGAAAGACATAATAGAATTGCCATAATTATTGGTTGTGAAATTGGTGCTTTGCCTGTCACTTACCTTGGTCTACCTTTGGGATTAAGACCTTCTGACTCTTTTTGGGCTAGTATTGTGGACATATTCAATAGGAAATTAACTAGCTGGAAAGGAGCTCTGCTAAGTCAAGCTATTAAACTCCAACTCCTGAAGGCCTCTCTGTAGAGTTTCCCTATCTATGCCCTTAGTCTATTTAAAATCCCTGGTAAATTTGTAGACATAATTGAAAAGATATAGAGAAATTTTCTTTGGTCAAGGGTGGAAGAAAGAAATAGATTGACATTAGTTTCCTAGGATAAGGTGTGCACTCTAAAGAAGTGGGGAGGCTTGGGGATCTACCCCTTAAGAGTTACCAATCAGGCTTTATTGGCTAAGAAAATTTGGAGAATCTTTGGCGAGAAAAAAGAGTGGAATGAGATCATCGACAATAAATATCTCTACTCTTTCCCTCATATATCATATTTTATGATGTTTTTTGTGAAGGTGCATGGCTCTTTTATTTGGAATTGTATCCGGTAAGATAAGGAGATGACTTTCAAGGGAGCTAAGTGGTATTTGGGTAATGGTAGGAGAATTAAATTCTGGGAAGATTGTTGGCTTAAAGATTATCCTCTTAATTCTATTCCTTTCTTCCAGCCTTTTATTGACATTTTCTTATAGAGATTTTGTCCATGGGTTAGAGATTATTGGGGGTGCCAGTCTTGGGTTGATCTTTTTGTTGTTGACATCTCTCTTAAGCCTTTGATGTTGGATTTGAATGTTTGGAAAGTGGACTCTACTAGGGAGGACGATTTGATTTGGGGGATGCTCCCTTCTGGAGTCTTTTCTATCACCTTTGCCTCTAAGATTTTGTTGAAGTAGCCGAATCCTCCTCCCTGTTGGGCCTAGGTTTGGGATAAATGATTAATTCCTAAAATTAACATTTTCTTTTGGCTAGTTTTGTAGAACAAGATTTTTACTATTGAGGAGTCAGTTTACCTTATGGCTATAGACTATCGATACTCTTGGGAAGTCTGGTGCCTCATTTTGCAATGCTGGAAGTTATGCTAGTTTTTCTCAAACAATATGGAGAATTTCTTCACTCAATGGAGAAATTTTGAGGTTCCTATGGAACATCATTGCCCCTCATGTCATATGGAAACTCTGGAGAGAACATAATGACAAAGTGTTTAGAGACACTACCCTTCCTCTAGTAGTGATAGCCGAGAAGATTAAGAGAAGTATTAAGGATAACTGTACTACCATGAATGGAGCTAAGATGGATTTTTATGTTGGCGTTAATTCTACTAGCACAAAATTGAACTCCTCTTCCCAATGGGAGAATTCCATTTGACTTTCCCCCACTAGTACATTTGAGGTCAAATTCTGATGGCCATTTGTCAGATTTACAATGCTCATTTGTCAGCATTTCGACACATGTGTCCATCACCATTTTGTCATTGGAAATTGCAATGGAAGAGATATCCATCAGTTTACTGACACCCCATTACATCAGAAACTTGCACATGATAATATCTTTGTTATGGCATTTCCTACGGTCCATCTATCAAAATTCTGACACAAAGACCTATCGAAAATATACAATCGCTATTGGAACTAACTGTTGAAAAGATATCATTTCCGACATTAGAACTGTTGGAATAGTGACAAATCTGCAACCAACTTCCAAAAGATAAACCCATCGGTGACATAGCATTATTGTAGGAATAGTTTGTCAAAAATTGCATATCTGTGACATTTTAACTGTCGAAAGAGTGACGGTAGGGGATTATATCTCCGACAGGTTTCCCTGTCAGACATATAGCATTACTATCGCAATAATTGTTGTAAAGTATTTTTCTCTGACATTTTATCTATCAAATAGGCAACTTGTTGGCCTATATTCTAATGGGAAATGATGTCCTATGTATAGCACTATCGTCAAAATGAATTATAAAGTGTCAAACAATCGACGGATATGCACATTAAAGATAACACAACTCAAGAGACTATCATAGATTGTCTCTTTCTTCAGTCTATATTATTGATAGAATGTTTTACCTTTCATTAGCTCATCAAATCCAGGGATTTGAAAGAATTTAATAGAATATTTTCATGACAACGTATATTATTTAAGTTGACGTTGCATGAAATTTATCTACTTCACGCACTTGTAGACTATGAGGATGGCGATTAAAAAGCATGGCCATGGGAGGAGATGCTTCTTTATCGCCATCCTCATAGTCTACAAGTGCATGAAGTAGATAAATTTATGCAACGTCAACTTAAATAATATACATTGTCATGAAAATATTCTATTAAATTCTTTCAAATCCCCAGATTTGATGAGCTAATGAAAGGTAAAACATTCTGTCAATAATATAGACCGAAGAAAGAGACAACCTATGATGGTCTCTTGAGCTGTGTTATCTTTAGTCCTAGCTATTGGGTAAGGCCTGGAAGACTTATACCCATCGATCATCGAGAATAATCACCGCCTTGCATTTATGTACACTGCACAAATTGATCCTAGTCTCGCAAAAACATTTTACACTTGTACATCTCATCAATACTGGAGGCCTAAAGTAATTTTATATGATCACTAGCACATTTCATGTATGGATGAGAAACAGTATCCAAAGTTTCTAGATAACCATTTTTGAGAAAAGGAATGAGTGGAGGCCAAAGAAGGGATAATTGTGGAGGTTTTATAGATGTAGGTTGCTAAATCATCATCTCTACATTGATACTCAATCTAGCCTCCACTCCATATACGCCTTTTTAGAATCTAAAAAATCTCCATCATTGATTCCCGTCATTTTTTCAGCATCTCCGTGGACTAAGACCTTAAATTATTGAGCTTCTCTTTGTTTCGAGAATAGTTTAACATTCTCTACTTAACAAGGCCAACCGCGTGAAGGTGGAATCTCACATGGCCCCTTCTAGGAGCCTCTTATGACCCTTTACAACATTTTAAGCCCTCTAAGATGTATTCTTAGGGATTGTAAAGGGTTGTAAAGGGTCATAAGGGGTCTTGGGACACAACAACTAAGAAACATAAATGTAGGCATCATGGTCATAAGCTTTTGGAGACACAACATAATTGAGTGGTTTTTCCAAATGATGCAAAGTAGTAGTTTCTTTGCACCGTCTAGGAATATAACTCAATTATGTTGTGTCTCCAAAAAATTGTGACCATGATGCCTACATTTATGTTTCTCAGTTGTGATATCTACATCACAGTCTATCATTGTTGTAGCAGCAGAGCCTATATTCCATAATAGAAAGGAAGATATCTTTTTAGCCTGGGTCTGGATCCTACCCCAATTGTCAAAGGATCTAGGGCCAGGCTAGAAAGATGTCTTCCCATTCTGTCTACAACATTGTGTCCATCCATGATCTCAGGAATATCATCATCTTTCCACTCTTCATTTGCCAAAATATACCGCTTCTTCAAGCTTGCAGATTAATCTTATTAATAAAAGAACTCTTGCCAACATTAGGATACCCACAAATCAAAATAGTTGATGTTATTGGTGCTTATGCTCAAGGATATTGATTCACTATTTTGAAATGGCCAAATCATTTTTATTTTGATTGTAGAGGAAAGGAGTGGTAGAAAATGAGCGGGTGAAAGCTGATCGAGCATGAGAGAAGGCATTGCATTTTATTTGATCATGAATGCTCTATGAAATGACCAATCATGTTTCCTTTTTTATTCTTTTTGGTGCTTTTTTTCCCATATTCAGTAGATAAAAATCATGGCGGTAGCCACTTAGCCATATTTTTGATGTTCCAGGTATTTTACAAAGATATAGGTATGTGGATTTATCATTCAGTTTCTTGCAGTTATTAGTCATATGCAAATATTTCATCAAGTTGAAAGGGCAAGATATTAGTTTGGTGTTTTCGATTTATGTTAAAAGTTGATTTGGTAAAATCCTCAAAAAACACACTACATGTTCTAAAATGTAAAGAAGTTGAATGTTAAATGTAAGATATATATCTCATCCATAGTAATCAAAAGAAAGGAAATGAAACTTATAAGGAGATTTACTAATCCAAAAATATAAGTGAATAGGAAACATGATTGGTACCTTATGAATTGGTTTTTGAGGTGCACAATCTTCATCAATATCCTCAAAACAAGACCCCTCCTCACGAAAAATGCATTTAACACAAAAAACAAATCTACAAAATAGATCCAATGGCATGTTTAGAACAAAGAAATAGAATGATAATAATATGCTGAAAATTCTATTATGTTTAATACACGCAAAAGGACCAGTCCCAACAATTCTTAAACATACTTTATCTAATATGATAATAACATGCTA
This sequence comes from Chamaecyparis obtusa, assembly GCA_027943335.1. NCBI lineage: Eukaryota > Viridiplantae > Streptophyta > Pinopsida > Cupressales > Cupressaceae > Chamaecyparis > Chamaecyparis obtusa. The sequence continues at coordinate 275,330 of BSBK01003466.1, read as the reverse complement.
ATTAAACTAATAAAGGTGTTATCTACATTTAATCTTCCAATTACTAATTACAAAAAAAACAAATTTACAAAACTGAACCTGATGGAACCTTAATTTTTCAAATTAGGGCCTCCATTTGAGAAATAATGTTGGAGGTTTGACAAAGTATTGTCATTGATGTATTTAAAGATATGGCATGGCAAAATGAAGATAATTGAAACATATGAGTATAATTTATCATAGTGATACATTGAATTGATAGTGATTATAAACATCACCAAGAGAAATGGCTATAAAAATGACAATAGAATTGTTGATAATACACAACAGTCCTGACAGCAACAGTAATATTATGGTTGAATTTGAAATAAAGATTGATTGTTGTTAAAGAGTTATGTGAGTGCAAACAAAGCAATTATCTAGCTAATGAAAGCTATGAAGTTTGGGATGTTATTGAACTTACTATTGAAGACTCTTGGTTCTAATAAATAAGAGGTGTAGAAAACACGCACATAATTGAATGGAAATACCAATATCCATCAAACAATGCAAATATATGTTCTCAGCAGCGGAGTGTGTATTGTCAGAGTACATAGGAATAAGGAGTGGTGTCAATAGCAAGGAAACAAATCAAGACTGTAAAGTAAATACATGGAAGCAAGGTATAGATTGCCTGAAGCAATGCTTCAGATGATCCAAAAGCTAACATAGGAGTCCAATGAGCTGCTATAGGTGTTCTCTAAGGCTGCAGGCCTGGCTGTAGTAGTACTTCAATGTTCTTATTTTTGGGTCATAAACACTTTGCATTTCCTCCAACAGTCTCTCTCATCTGAACATGACAACATTAAAAGCAAAGCACATCAATGGAGAAAATGTGTGGATTGGGATTGATGGAAACATTGGAGAAATAACAAATATGAACAACATGTGTTTGACTACATCCAACGTGTGAAGATATGATAGACGGTGAGGAGAAATTTGAATTACAAACAAAGCAATTAACTTATTACACCCAATCAGGATGCACTCATATTTGAAAATGATGACCTTTCCAATATGTTCAGCAATATTAAAGATGTCGATAAAAATAGAATGGAGCTCTATATAAGGAATGATTTTGTATTTACGACAAGTGTTTAGCAGAAAATGCTAAATAGATTTGATGAATATATTATAAAAACCATGTCAGCATATATATGAACAAGTTATTGGAGAAGACATGACTTAGAAATATAAATAATAGCATGGAAAGAAAATTATCAAGGAAGACTAGTGACTAGTTATGACAAAGATTCAATGGTGTCTTCATATAATACGAGTGCCAATGATTCCCATAAGGGTCGAGAATTATATGGCCATTTGCTAACTTGTACATATTAGAGAAATACAATTTTCATCAGCCAACTACCTCGCCCAATACCCATAGCACCGTGGAGCTCCTATGAAGATACACATCAACACGGCACACATACACAATAGGTAGTGACTAGCGACAATAATAAACTTAGTATGATGTCATCTAGTTCTAGGAGATGCAAAAAGGAGAAACAAAAAAGGAGAATTATTATCATGCAGTGTTAAAAAAAGATAAAGGTCTGATAATCTCAATAAATGGTTAAAATGATTAAGTTGTTTAATCAAAGTCATTTGAAAGGTGCGATTTATCTATGAAGGGATATAAGTTTTAAATTGAAAAGTCACGACTATAAAATAGAAGATATAAGTAATAAGAAAATATTGAGATAGGACAAAAAAAAAGAAAAAAAAGAAGAGACACATTTGAAGATAAAGAGATTGGAAGATAGAAGCATTTTTTTATATATTTATGGAGGGATAAGGAGTGAAAATATGACTTTGTAATATAAATTTATTTATTTTAATAATAAAATAAAACATCTTTTGTTTATTATTAAAGGTGTGGAGAATTAAATTGCAGATGAACCATCCTTTGTAATTATTATTTTTGAATATTGTATACAATTTAAATATCGGATAAGTGGATACAGTCAAATAGCATCTTAAATTCAATCTGGATTAATTTAGGATTGCATAAATATTTGATTTGTCGCATCTTGATTATTTAATTGATTAGCAATATAAATGCATTGAACATTATAAAGTTGTACGTAAACCTTCATTGAAGTTGACTCTATTGCCCTAATAAGTAGAGGCACTGGTCTTATTATTGTTGAAAAATTAGGTTTATATATGAAGTCAGAAAATCTATCAATTCCTTCCTGCAAACCTTACTAAATCATTACACAACATTTTAATTCAAACATTCAGTATTCAACTTTATTTTGATCGAGTTCAAGGATTTTGCCAACCAAGGAACTCACCAGCTTAAATTCACTATAGAAGAACTTCGAACTAGGTGATCAAGTTTGAAGTAAAGGTTTACCCACCTAGGTGTAGCAAAGCCTAAAGTGTAGTGGAGTTTGAAGTATTCCCGTTTGTTGGCCAGAATTGATTTGGAATTCTATTAGAGAGTTGGCAGGCTCTAGGATTTCCAATTTGCGATTTTGGGAACCAATAGATTGGCGACTCTGCTGGGGAATTATTGTAAGAATATTATTCAAAATTTCTGGTGATTAGAGAGTTAGAATCTACTGGAGATGGAACTCAGAATCAGTTGTATGATTTTGTCCTTCTTATGAAGGTGGCGACTCTATTCAATACAATTTTCATTTGGTAGCTCTGCTGAGGGAGAAGACTCAGAAGGAAAGGGTGGATAGGTTTTTAAAATGTATCAATCATTTCAAAGAAAACCTTTTATTCCAGATGGCATCAGGCCATTGGATTTTAGCAATTTTGATTATGAACCTAGCAAGTTATCTCCAAAACTTTCACAACTTGTGCCAAAGTTTCATGGAGAATGGGATGAATCTGCACTTCAACATTTGGATGCATTTTATACATTCATAGAAGACTATGAGGTCGATGCAGAAGATCAGGTGATGAAGTTGTTTGTTAGAACATTGAAGGACAATACAAGACAGGCTTATGAATCACTACCTACACAATGTATCTCATCTTGGAAAGAGTTTGAAAAATGGTTCCTATATGATTTTCATGATGCAAGCGAGGAAGATGACATGTGTTATGAACATTGTGAAGACCAAAGCTGCAACATGGAAGAGGATCCTAACATGTCTCCACTTGATGCCTTTTTTAGTTTGGAGAGATTTGAAGGGGAGTCTTCTGCACACTTATTCTTGAGGATGGCAAATATGTATCAGAGGATACATCTAACAATTATGCCTTCACAAAAAGAAATAATGAGAAAGGTCAAAAACTTGGGAATCTCATTAGGTGACCCTGATCTAAAGCTTCTTTTTCAGATATTAGAAGAAGACGATGAAGATAGAGAAGAGGAGTCTTATGATCAAATTGAACAAAGCCTTGTGCTTGATGGAAGTCGCAATGATGATGAAGAAGATCCAAATTACATATCCCCTTTGGACACATTTTTTAACTTAGAGAAACAAGAAGGAGAATCTGCAGTACAATTCTTCCTGAGGATGTTTAATATCCATCAAGAAGTACCTTTAGAATGCAGACCTCCAACCTCTAATCTTTTCAATAAAATGCGAGAACTAGGTCTTTTATATGATCATCAGTTCCTTACCTTTCTCAAACTAATGAATAATGAACTAGATGCAGAGGAGAATGAATGCAAGATTGAAGTACCATATGAGTCAAGTGAGGTTTTAGATGTGAATGGAGGAGACTCTTTTGGACAGCCTGAGGAAGGATCTTTTCATGATGATACATGTATGGTATCAAATATCAGTGAATGTGAAAATGAAGAAGAGGATCTTCTCAACGTGGAAGAGATTTCAGCCTTATTAGACATAGAATACCAAAGACATGTTGAGAAGGATGGTCCAAAAAAATTTTCAATCCACCATGGTAGGGAGATTGACAAGTCAACACATGTTCATGAGATACTAGATGAAGGAGATGATAATTTTCAAGAATCAAATTGTGGAGATGAAATAGAACTGCATAGACAGGAGGAAGTTTCAGAAGATAATGTCAATGAAGATATTAGTCTTGATAATGAAACACTTGATTATCCAAATGAAAATTCTCATGAATGTATGCCTGAAATCTCTATGTTCCTAAATCAATTGTTTGAAAAGGAAGCAAATGAAGTTATGTCAGAGTTCTCTATATTCTCGAATCCATTGTTTGAAGAAGATCCTTTATGCAATGGAATCCATCAGCATCATAATAAAGATAGCAGTCCTAATTTTGAAGTTGATAAAATTCATAATATGCATTCAAAAGGTGAGATATCTTTCAGTTCATCCTATGAGAACCGAATATGTCAAAAATATAAAAATGAGATGAAATCAGCCAGACATGATAAAGAGAATGTGTTAAAAAATAATTCTAAAAATTATCCAAGTGTCCCATCTAATCAAATTCTTAGTAAAAGAGAAGAAGACTTTCCTAAATTATCTTCAGAATCTTCTTTTGAGGAGAAACATCATCAGTATGGAACAAGTTGCATACAAGAGGATAATCAAGTAATGCCAATTTTTTCTAATGCCCTTGTAACTAGTCAAGTGCATAATTCTAGGAATCCTCTATTCAGCAGTGACCACAGTGCACCTACTAATTTCCCAGAGGCTAAGACAGAAACTAAAGAGTACACTAATGAAGTAGAACTCATGTGTATTGTCCATAGGGATGATGTATCTAATACAGCAAGGGATCAAATGTTGGGGATAAGTGATTATGAAATTTTTTTATTTTCAAATGCTCTTGTTGATAAAGAAAAGGAACAATATGATATCAATTTCATAAGATTCAAAATGTTACATGATCAGAATTATGTGTTCGATAGAGGAAAGGAGCAGTGTTCATTTTTATGGGGCCTAGGGTCACCCAATTTCACTTTGCATCAGGTTAAGCATGGATAAATGATATGCTCCTCCAAAGATAGCTGGAATCTCATTATGCCCACAAGGGGCATATGTCCCCAACAAGAGCCACTGATGGAACCTTAATTTTTCAAAGTAGGGCCTCCATTTGAGAAATAATGTTGGAGGTTTGACAAAGTATTGTCATTGATGTATTTAAAGATATGGCATGGCAAAATGAAGATAATTGAAACTTATGAGTATAATTTATAATAGTGATACATTGAATTGATAGTGATTATAAACATCACCAAGAGAAATGGCTATAAAAATGACAATAGAATTGTTGATAATACACAACAGTCCTGACAGCAACAATAATATTATGGTTGAAGATTGATTGTTGTTAAAGAGTTAAGTGAGTGCAAATAAAAGCAATTATCTAGCTAATGAAAGCTATGAAGTTTGGGATGTTATTGAACTTACTATTGAAGACTCTTGGTTCTAATATATAAGAGGTGTAGAAAACACGCACAGAATTGAATGGAAATACCAATATCCATCAAATGATGCAAATATATGTTCTCAGCAGCAGAGTGTGTACTGTCAGAGTACATAGGAATAAGGAGCGGTGTCAATAGCAAGGAAACAAATCAAGACTGTAAAGTAAATACATGGAAGCAGGGTATAGATTGCCTGAAGCAATGCTTCAGATGATCCAAAAGCTAACATAGGAGTCCAATGAGCTGCTACAGGTGTTCTCTAAGGCTGCAGGCCTAGCTGTAGCAGTACTTCAATGTTCTTATTTTTGGGTCATAAACACTTTGCATTTCCTCTAGCAGTCTCTCTCATTTGAACATGACAACATTAAAAGCAAAGCACATCAATGGAGAAAATGTGTGGATTGGGATTGATGGAAACATTGGAGAAATAACAGATATGAACAATATGTGTTTGACTACATCCAAGGTGTGAAGATATGATAGAAGGTGAGGAGAAATTTGAATTACAAACAGAGCAATTAACTTATTACACTCAATCAGAATGCACTCACATTTGAAAATGATGACCTTTCCAATATGTTCAATAATATTAAAGATGTCGATAAAAATAGAATGGAGCTCTATATAAGGAATTATTTTGTATTTACGACAAGTGTTTAGCAGAAAATGCTAAATAGATTTGATGAATATATTATAAAAACCATGTCAGCATATATATGAACAAGTTATTGGAGAAGATGTGACTCAGAAATATAAACAATAGCACGGAAAGAAAATTATCAAGGAAGACCAGTGACTAGTTGTGACAAAGATTCAATGGTGTCTTCATATAATATGAGTGCCAATGATTCCCATAAGGGTCAAGAATTATATGGCCATTTGCTAACTTGTACATATTAGAGAAATGTGATTTTCATCAGCCAACTATCCCGCCTAATACCCACAGCACTGTGGAGCTCCTATGAAGATACACATCAACACAGCACACATACACAACAGGTAGTGAGTAGCGACAATAATAAACTTAGTATGATGTCATCCAGTTCTAGGAGATGCAATGGGGAGAAACAAAAAAGGAGAATTATTATCATGCGGTGTTAAAAAAAGATAAAGGTCCGATAATCTCAATAAATGGTTAAAATGATTAAGTTGTTTAATCAAAGTCATTTGAAAGGTGCGATTTATCTATGAAGGGATATAAGTTTTAAATTGAAAAGTCACGACTATAAAATAGAAGATATAAGTAATAAGAAAATATTGAGATAGGACAAAAAAAAAAAGAAGAGACACATTCGAAGATAAAGAGATTGGAAGATAGAAGCATTTTTTTATATATTTATGGAGGGATAAGGAGTGAAAATATGACTTTGTAATATAAATTTATTTATTTTAATAATAAAATAAAACATCTTTTGTTTATTATTAAAGGTGTGGAGAATTAAATTGTAGATGAACCGTCCTTTGTAATTATTATTTTTTAATATTGTATACAATTTAAATATTGGATAAGTGGATACGATCAAATAGCATCTTAAATTCAATCTAGATTAATTTAGGATTGCATAAATATTTGATTTGTCGCATCTTGATTATTTAATTGATTAGCAATATAAATGCATTGAACATTATAAAGTTGTACGTAAACCTTCATTGAAGTTGACTCTATTGCCCTAATAAGCAGAGGCACTGGTCTTATTATTGTTGAAATATTGAGTTTATATATGAAGTCAGAAAATCTATCAATTCCTTCTTGCAAACCTTACTAAATCATTACACAACATTTTAATTCAAACATTCAGTATTCAACTTTATTTTGATCGAGTTCAAGGATTTTGCCAACCAAGGAACTCAATAGCTTAAATTCTCTATAGAAGAACTTCGAACCAAGTGATCAAGTTTGAAGTAAAGGTTTACCCACCTAGGTGTAGCGAAGCCTAAAGTGAAGGGGAGTTTGAAGTATTCTCGTTCATTGGCTAGAATTGATTTGGAATTCTATTAGAGAGTTGGCAGGCTCTAGGATTTCCAATCTACGGTTTTGGGAACCAACAGAACCAATGGCATGTTATTTGTGTGGTGCAAGGAAGATTTGGCTATGGAAAAAAAAAGTGAAACAACCTCATGATTTTTATTTCAATTGGATAGAGGAGCGAAACCTAAGCGCGAGAGAAGGTATGTGATTTCTTCATCTTTCAAGCATCTAGCATCATATTCGACCACAAATTTCAAATGCATTGCATTTTATTTGATCATGAATGCTCTCTAAAATGACTGCATCCTACTGGTGTCATTCCCTAGCCCATGCTTTATCTCCATTATTTGATGTTATTGGTGCTTGTGCTCAAGGATATCGATTCACTATTTTCAAATGTTTGGATCATTTTGGTCGTGACTGTTCCTCTAGTACACAGTCAGGAAATGTAACTGTCTAATGATTATATGTAATGTTGAATAAATTAAATGCTTTATTCTTGGTAGAAGTGAATGGAAGGAATAGTTTTGGTGTTAGGTTTCATTTATTATTGAATTCAATGGTTTCCAAGATGTGTTGAGGAGTTTTCTCCTTGTTTAATGTTAACTGTTCCTGCACAATCCACTCATACAACAGTGAAATACTATGTGATTGATAATTTCATACAATTGGTCCTTTGGTGTGTATTAAATACAATCCAGTCACTTATTGAATGCTTTGGAGACTACTAGTTTGACTGTCCATGTGTCATCAGTGACTGAGATTCATTAAAGGATACAAAACCCTTCATTTTGGGGTTATTGTGTGTGGATTCAAATGTAGGTTTGATTTGGTTAATGTTTAGAAGAGATCAATAAAGTATTTAAAGATAATCTTACATGTTTGGAGAGGTTTGAGAGGCACTTATCATGACTTTACCTTCACAAACAACGGCATAGACTGGTTTTACTAACTTTCCTTTCTCTATTTTGAGGTTTCCTTTCTTTGCCACAGGGGTACAGTTAGAGGGTTCATTGACAAAATGATCCTTCGACTGGTTACTATGAATATGAATGATTTGATATAGCATATTGCTCATTTTACTTTAATTTTGGAATAGCTTATGCAAGGGTGAAAGTAGTTTTGATTGTTTTGGTCATGATTGTTCCTCTACATAGTCAAGAAATATAACTGTCTAATGATTATATGTAATGTTGAATGGATTAAATGCTTTATTCTTGGTAGAAGTGAATGGAAGGAATAGTGTTGGTGTTAAGTTTCATTTATTATTGAATTCAATGGTTTCCAAGATGTGTTGAGGAGTTTGATCCTTGTTTAATGTTAACTGTTCTTGCACAATCCACTCATACAACAGTGAAGTTACAAAACTGAACCGATGACATGTTTACAACAAAGAAATAGAATGATAATAATATGCTAAAAAATTTATTCTGTTTAATACACGCCAAAGGACCAGTCCCAATAATTCTTAAACATACTAGTTATCTGATATGATAAATTGTTAATAAAGGTCTAATTATGTAGATTGCTAGCATGAAGGAAGACTTGACCTAGCCAAATCTTCCTTGTACCACACAAAAAAATGTGTGATAACTATGTCTACTCCAACCTTAATTGTTTAAGAATTCATCATATCAAATAAGGTATGTTTAAGAATTGTTGGGAGTTCTATTAGATCTTTGTTGTAAACATTCCATTAGTTTTCAAATGTTTGGATATCCATTTTTTTGAAATGTTGACTACAGTTATCAAATGGATAGCCCGTGAGCTTCTAGCTAGGCATCATTTGTATTGATAGCTTAGGGAATCAAATGTATTGTATCATTGATAGTTGAGACTTTGTTAAAAGGAAATAGGACAAAGAACGATTTTGATTTAGTTTCTCTATTTTGATCTCTAAGTGGCTTACAACCCTAGAGAAGTATATGTAGATTTACGAATGCAGTTGCAGGATACATAGCAGTTGATAATTCATAAGAAATCCATGCATCCGATTTGAATAGCAATTAATACAAAGAAATAGGGTACTCCAATGTCCCAATCATCTGGACCTTGACTGTCCCCTCAACCAGTGACCCTTCAAAACCAGGTTATCATGCAATCAGTGAGTGATCCTTCATTCTCTTGGTCTGCCCTGCAACCAAACATATTGGAAATACACAATTCAATGATAACAAGTCTTTCACAATCCCCCTTCCCTCAAGGAACACTATCAACCATTCCTTACACATAGCATTTCACTGTTGTACGAGTGGATTGTGCAGGAACAGTTAACATTAAACAAGGAGCAAAATCCTCAACACATCTTTCCATTGGTTCAATTTTGTAAATTTGTTTTTTTTGTTAAATACATTTAAATGGAACATTAAGCATAGTAATAATATGCTTAGTCTATTAGTAATTGTAGATTAAATTCTCATAACACATTTATCAGTTTAGCATGTTATTATAAGATGCTAAAGAAGACCTGCTATTTGTCAGAGAAATCTTCACTATCCCCCACAATGAAGACAATGAAGATTGACCTCCTACCCCACAACAAAGAACATTGTAATAAGAATAAGATATAATATAGTGTTAGAATAAACTTTGAACAAAGACATGTAATGCTTAAGTTAATGATCTAAAAAGTTGCAAATATAGGAATTGAAAAAGAAGATAGTGCCAAGAAACATTTTCACAAATACGAAACATGAGGAAAAGTAATAACATTAACAATGCCAAGACTCACAGCATTAAATTTCACCCGTGGATGAGTTTTTGCAATGGGTTGCCCAGCATCAAAAATATGTTGAGTTGTATTTGAGCTATAACTAAGAGTATCATGTAGAACAGACCCTAAACTTTGAAAGCATTCTCCAGCCTAGCAATTCAAAATTCAATCTAGGAAAGCATCAATAAGTGAAATAAATTATAGACATCAACATCAATATCATCATAATCATTAGACATAAATTATAGACATCAACATCAACATAATCATAATCATTTGGAGGGTATTCATTTTGGATAGTACTATGTTTCTTAAAATTTTTTGTGATGCTTCTAAACTTTAAAGACATATTTTATGGCTTAATGATAATATAGATTAGTGTTTTGTTTTCTGATGGAATGTTGTTGATCATTCATGGTCTTGAAGAAACTTTTGATTGTTTTGATTCTCAAGTCTTGATGTTGTTTCTCAATGTGATATAGACTGACCACAAGATGGTTCAGTTGGTCCTCTCTTTCTATTTAATCATTTGTCTTCTTCATGGTGTAAGTGTCAATATGTTATAATCCAACCAGCATGTCATACCCCCACTTCTGATAAACCTCATAGCATGCAAATCATAGCCAAAGACTTGGGTGATCAGCATACACAAACAATGATTACCCTTAGGAAACAATTATCATTAATATTCATTAATGGTGGGTGGTGATTCCTTGGTAATAAAGGCATTGATAGCATTCATCATCTTAACCAAGTCATGGGTGGTGATCCTTGAAATAAGACAATTAGTAAAAGGAAATAACAACATAACATAATTTGGAGTGAGGAAGAAGGAAAATTGGAAAAGAAAATATGGAATAATCAGGTTGGAATTGGAGAAGAATTCAGAAATAAACTTGAATTAGAAAAAAGCCAAGTTATTCAGTTCTTTGTTTGAGGCTGGGTTCCGGTTCTACTTTTATTCTCCTCTGGGTTTGACTTGGGTTCCTTTGGTAGGAACTTGGGTGCCTGGGCCAATCCTAGGTGCACCTATAGTATTATAAATATGATACACAAGGTATTTTATTCATAATTTTATAGGCTAACTCATTATTATGGTAACATGGGTATGACCACACTCCATGCCTTATAATGGTACCCGACATGGAGTGTGGTTCAAATGAAGTTGAACCAAATGTTGACTGTGATGGCTATGATCATGATGAAGATGAATATGAATATTAAATGTAAAATATGGCTTGTAATTTGAATTTTCATTGTGAATGAAGAAACTATAGATTCAAGTTGACTCATTCTATGTTGTAGTATATTTGTTCCTTGGATCTACCATATTATATATGTGTAGCCTGTAAGGGACATCTTCTGCTCATCCATGTATCAGAGCTCGGTGAGAGTTCTTAGGAGAAAGACAAGATGTCAGTGGGAGATGGAGAAACCAATATCAGAACACCACTTGAAGCCTTGCAATGTTGAGAGTGGGATAAAAGCTACACTTGAGACCCTATATAAGGAACAAACTTATTGAGCTTCACTTTGTTTCAAGAATAGTTTTATATTATGTACTAAATAGGGCCAACCATGTGAAGGTGGAAGCTCATTTGCCCCCCCCCCCCCCCAACATCACTCTAAATTCCCCGTTAACATCTAACATTCATTCATTATTTCATCCATTAATAAAATGTAACATTCATTAATTATCACATGATAACATTCATTCACACATTAATAAAATGTGACATTCATTAATTATCACATGATAACATTCATTAACACATTATAAAATTTATGAACATTCAATACCACATAACTAAATTCATTGGCATATAAAAATCAGTCATTATCAATTAAGGTGCATAGATGACAATCATTTTTTTTTTCTTTTGATTTCTAGTTTTTAAGAAGTAATCATTAAGAGGAGTATCGATATCATCATGATGATCATCTACCCTCTCATTAGATCTTAATGCACGCCTAGTTCTCTACTGATGCAAAGGGGGGTCATCTACAATAACATATAAAAGGGTTAAATTAAAAACATTTTATTATAATTAAAAATATTAAAAACATTTTAAAGTATTTTAGTACTTTACAGGCCATAATCATATAGCTCTTTACCTGATCTAGTCACATCATCAACATCGAGGTTAGTTTGTCTGGCCTTGGCCTCAACCTCAACATGCTCATTAACAGTAGCCTCTACACACTCTATAGCTGCAATACAAATTGTTACATTAATCCAAACACTAATTGCAATTAAATTTGTATTACTACACCAATCAATTTAAGATGTTTACTTGTATTACTTTGATGCACATCATCATTGTCATCAACACACACAAGTTGTGTACGGCAAGAATCGGCAGGCTACATTTCAATTTCATACGCATTCATGTTATCATTGTTTTCTTACTTAAAACAAATTTACTCACTTTATGTTGGAACTTAACATCAAATAAACTAATATGTAAATAATTAAATTTGATATATCATCTATTTAGCTTACTTACCGCGACGGATCCATCAGTAGAACCTTGTGCACTTCTTATTATTCCTGCCACGACTTTATAGCCTTGTTGGAAGCCAATTCTCTTGTCCTCTTCTGTGAGACATACATTGAACTCCGCACCCTACATTTTTTCTTGGTATCATCAAATTTTATTTTATTGTTTCATCAAAACAAAAAAAAGATTTCAAATTATAAATAAATATTATAAAGATCAAAGAATTATTTTCAATGTTAAAAGCCATCTACAGATTGTATTTTTCCTTATTCAATTATGACAATATTAACACTTACAACTCGTGCAACAAGTTTCAAATAACCACCAAAGCCTAGCTTGTGTTGCCCGTGCTTTTGTAGTATTTCCTTTGTTGCCTTTGATGTGTCGGACAATCTATGAAGAGATTGAAATATGTTAGTTCATATAAATATGAAGAGTATTTAGTAGACAATTACATTCTTAACAGTATCACATACCTTCTTCTATTCTCTAGTGGTGTATTTCCTTTTTTAATTTCAATTTTCTCATTTGCATCCAGAATAAGAGATTTCCACTCTTTATTAGGAATGCAAGGGGGGCGGTGGTAATTTAGGTTTTTGGTTAATGTACACCTGTACTGGTCCCTAATATACCTCAAACATAACCCAGCTCTTTGAAGGAGCTTACCCTTATCAAATGCACGAGGCCCAAAATTTTTTGTCATACTCTCTACAAGATCATCCTTTAGCTTTTGATTTTGGGTTTTCCACCTTTTAAGAAAGAAAACAGTGTTAGATTCAAAAATGGATGTAATGATAACTATCCTAGCAATGATATGAAATTAAAATAGTGGATTGGGGTTTTAGTTCAGATATGATGTTCCATCCTGTACAAATGGTGGGCCTGAATATCCGCAAACACTCGTCATTAAGTTTACTATAAAAAACATCATTCCCTACAAAATAATCATGGGATCATTAGTTGAAGGATATAATAGTATAAAATAAGAATACAATAGATGTAAGCTTCTCATATTGAATGCAAGGTGTGATTAACATATGATTGTATAGTAAAAGAAAGGTCCAATCTTTAAAGTACCTGGAAGTTTTACTATTTTCAAGGGAACTCCTTCTTCTTCACTCACAAGCAATATGCAATCCTTCATCGTTCCCATACTAGGAATACTAGTACATCCAGGAAAATCACCATCAAGTGTTGCATCCTTTGTTGCATAAATTGAATCCATTACGAAATGACCCTAAGAAAGAACACTTCAAGGGAAATAAACATATATATAATGATAGAGGAAATAAAATCTTTGTACGAGTAGGTGGTGCCATGGCATCTATGGTCATGCTATGTGTTTCTGACATTGCAGGACATAGTACATCTGAGTTTTCCATCATATGAGGTGGTGATAGTAAATGATCATTGACATGTGCTGAAGAATAAGATTGTTAGAGCATAATAAAGCCAGTGATTAGCATGGACAATATTGTTAGAGAGTAAAAAAAATATAGTCCAACATGCAATCTACTTGAACCAGCTGCAATACCCTCATCATGGCCGTGAGGATCAAAATTACGCAAAAAAAGTTGTAAAAGCAACACATCCACTTATTTTTTAATGACATAAAAGACTACTATAACATAAAAAGTATTATTGAACTTTTGTTATAATTAAAAATTGCATTAATACTTACTCTGTAATTTTGAGATAGGTGCATTAGTTTACTTGTCCTCTTTTGTGACTCAAGAGTGGGAGGGAATATAGATGTCAATTCAGCCAATCTTTTTCCAATTTTGTGGAGGCATATTTTAAATGCAGAGGCCGGCTCATTACAACTTGCCAAATCAACAACTAGGTCCTCATCAAAGGACTCCTCTTCAGGGACTGTGGGTTCCTTTCCCTTTCTCTACTGACCACCTGTCTATGACAACAATATTACTAACACTATTAGAATTAATCTAAAATAGTGATGAAAAGAATATAATAAAAAACTTTATTTAACATTTTCCTTCTATCTAATTTGTAGTATAATAACAAAGAGGTTTACCTGCTGGGAAGAAGTGCATGCACAATCATCATTGTCTCCTCTACATGGTTGCTCCATATTGTGGTCCTGTGTTATTATTTAAAGTTAACCAATAATTGGAGAGGACTAAATTAATAAATTTCATTAGAATATGATGATGGAGATGAGGTGGATGGTGAGGAGACTCTAAATGTGGTTGGCAAAAAAATTCAATTATTTATTGGTACATAGTATGTACCTACACCCTAATGATAGCGACATTATTTGTATCTATGCAATTCAAATTGTAATCAATAAGCAACTCTTCCCCTGCACTTATTGATTTTATCGCACATACAAATACATGATTTCCCTCGCGCGCCTCAAATATGCAATTGGGTTGCTTAATAGTTGACAAAGGTCGTATGCTATTTATAAAACCTACAATATTCCTTGATGATTTTGGCCTTCCATCAATGTATATAGCCACTCTTTTACTTTATTCATTATCTTTTTGTTGAATATAATTTGCCGAGAGTGCATACCTACGCATACTTTTTTTATATTGAACAATTCATATCCAACTTTTGTAATCGTAAAAAGGTCCAACATACTCCATCAATTCAACAACTTTGTTGTAAGAGACCTTTATGCCATCCATGGAAAATAGGCCCAAACCATGTATTGACGATGGTGCAATACGATATATCTTGCCTTTAACACTAAAATCAATGTTTATTAGAGGAAGTTCCTTGGGGACCCATTGTTTCTATAGATTTTGGTACCCAGAGGGCACCTCGATGTCGCCTTTGCTCTCATCATCATAAGAACATGACCCCCCTTGAGCAAGGAAAAATTTCATGCATTTATTGAATTTCCTTCTAGTCTTTTGACCTCTAGTTGATCTTCTTAATTCAGATAGACTAAATGACTCACTTTCTTCACTTGAGGAAGATACATCTAAAAAATACCTATTTGTTGCTACCTGCACTCCATAAAATGAGAGAGATAGCAAGTAATGTGAGATATTTTGCAAATTGTTAAATACATTAATCTCTATACGGTGTATTGACTTATACTTGTCGATCCATGAGACTGTGTGAGATGCTCGTGAAGAAGTCCAAATACCTACATATGTAATTCAATTATCTAATGTTAGCTAAAAAATTCATGATACATATACTCAAAACCACATAGTAAGTACATTAAAAACTATAAGCATCCCATAGTAATTACATCATGAATTAATTAGATTAAGTAGTGATTGCATAACTGCACATTTCTATCAAGAAATCAATATTAAATAGATTAAGAAATGATCATGTAACTGTACATTTCATTCATGTCATTCATCTTCTTCTTCATCCAACTAATCGCCATGATCATCATTGACATCAACATAATCACCACCACCATCATTGTCATCATCATCATTGGCATCATCATCATCAGCAGTAGCAGCAACAGCATCATCATCATCATCATCATCAGTAGCATCATCATCGTCATCATCTTCTTCTTCTTCAAGAAAAGTTGCATTTAGGAACATCATCGACTAACTATTGTTTATAATCATCATCTACATCATCTTCTAGTTGTTCGCAATCTTCTTCTTCCATCGCATTATACCTCATCGGCCTTCCTCTTGGATTATGTTTAACAACAAACAACCAACCCGATTTATGTGGAACCTTTGAGTAAAATACCTGCTCACATTGGTTTGGAAGAACATAGGGTTCATCCACAATTGGCTCAAACCACCTTGTATTAATCATTGGAAATCCATTGTCATGTTTAATAATAGTTCTATTAGGATCATTTTGATTAAGTCGTAGCTTATACCATCTGACGATGAAGAGAACTAATCTAAAGGAATTAAAGTCATACTCAAGTATATCATCCAAAATATCATAGTATCGATTTTCAAACTCTCGAGGATGTAAGTCATTTCTAGATGAAATATTAGTCACCTGAAAGACTGCACTTATCCCAGAATCACAAGTTTTCTTTGTGTCATCCAACTTTTTGATGCAAAATTTATGACCATTGCAAAACATAGCCTTGTGGTGTTTGACCTGCAAAAATATGTAAAATATGTATAAATTAATGCATCTAGAGTTCATAAACGTACGAGTGATTAACAAATTTATACATACCTAGAAATCTCTTAAACCATGTGCTAAATCTATTTCCCTTTGCATAACATTTGGATCTCCATTACGATGAGCTTCATTAACCAATGAAGACACAACTTCCCATGTTAATGTGCAACCTAAATGATGACATCGTTCAATCCATTTCATCATCCAATCTCGATTGTTTGCAATATACAAATCTATTGCATCCCACTCTCGAGCAGCTATACAAAAAATAAATAGACTGCTTACAACCGATTAATTTTGAAGATTAAGAATTAATTAATAGCTACAATAATATCTTATAATTTATTACCTCTCACTTTCCTCATTCTACCTTTCCCCACCAAGTACTCCCCTTTAAATTTTCTAATGGTGTCGAAATCCCAAATGCGATCTATATGGATCTTTTCTGCAAGCTTAGGAAGATATTTAGTAACGTACACCATAGTCTAGTATACCATATATCCCTCCATCATAGAACCCTCAGGATGTGCTCTTTGCCAAACCAAAGCCTTCAAAATTTTTAGGTGCCTCTCAACCATCCACATTGATCGAGTGTGTACAGGTCCACACATTTCAATCTCCTCAACTTGGTGTATAAGGTAGTGTTCTTGTGCATTGAAAAAGGTTGAAGGTAGACACTTTTGTATTTCACACATTAGATGAAGAATTCTTCTCTTCTAGTATTTTATATTTGCTCTATGGATTTCTTTAGATGACAACCATCTACAAGACATTCAAGACACAAAAATATATAAACATGAGACTTTACTATATATAGATATAGATATAGATATAGAGATAGATAGATATATATATATATATATATATATATATATATATATATATATATATATATATATATATATATATATATATATATATATATATATATATAAAATAAATTGAACAGATATCATTGCTTACCTCATGTATTTTCCAAAATCATATATCACTTTTTTGATGTTATTGTCGAAGTTCTCTAGGAGAGATAGGGGTAGCACATACTGCAACAATTATAAAAATAATCTTGTGATTTTTTTCTCATATAATACAATGAGAAGTACATGCAGTTTACAAATATATTGTAAATACAAAAGAACATGACTTACCTTGATGAAGGTATGCCAATCATGCATTTTCAACCTTGGCCCAAATTCAATTTTCTTTGATATGGTACTGCTTGTGTTTGCAACAAATCCTGTGGGAAATTTAATTTTTTGTATGACTTCTTTTATGGCATCACTTTTTTGTTCTGTTAATAACCAAGGAAGGGCACTTGTATTAATCTATTCTCCATTTCTATTTGATTCAATGAAATTTTTCATTGCACAATTGGATTCATGAATGTCACTTCAATTTTTGACAATATTTTCTGTCACACCTTCCATCTAATATCTTCCACAACGTCTTCATTACATTTTTTCCAATATGCATAGTATCAAACAAATGCACAATTTGCAGCTGCTCATAGTAGGGAAACCTACTAAATTATCTGGGATAACTCTTTAGTCCCTTTGGAAGGTGCTTAGTAGTGTTGCCTTGATGACATTCATGATCATCAATCACATAATCAGCAAACAAAACAAAATAAAAATATACAAATTTCAAACATAAACCATTAGGTAGAATGGTAGTATCTTGATGATTAATTCTATTATATTCCAACTTCGATAGGTGAGGTGTCATTCTCTGTGGCTTAGATTTAGTCTCTTCTTTCCCATTGAAAAGATTTTTTTTGGTAATTCGATAGTTATGATTTTTGTGGAGAAAGTGTCTATGCTCATCAAACACCTGCTTCCCTAAACTTTTTGAATGACAAGATTTCATCTTTGGACCACAAACTGGACATGCAAATTTTCCCTTTGTTTGAAGATCTACAAAGTAATGATACAATTGGATTAAATATGTTAATTTTTATTTTTAGAATTATCATGTGCAACTTGAATTCACCATAACATGTCAGAAAAATATGTTAGCCCTGGGGCATCATGTATTGTCCATACAAGCATTGTATGGAATTGAAATTGTCTATCTCCTATTGGTCTAGAGATGTCATACATAGTGACACCTTTCCATAACTCCACCAACTCATCGATAAGAGGCTCAATATATACACTCATATCTTTAACTTGGTATTTATCTGGTTGAATGAACAACAACATTACATAATTATTGTGACCATTTTACTACAAGATTTATAATTACATGTAGATAACTATTAAATGATCAAATACCTGGAAAAATCATTGCCAACATAATGTGCTCCTTCTTTATTGACATCCATGGAGGAATGTTATTGTTGATGACAAAAACATGCCAAACAGTGTAAACAGATCTTAGCTCTCCAAATGGATTGACACCGTCCGCTACCACTGAAACCTTGAGATTTAAAAGTTCTTCGATAAAGTGCGGCCACTTTTCCTCTATGTCCTTAAATACAAAACCATCTACATGCATTCAAATAATGTCATCTCGACTCCCATTGCATGCATGGTAATCCATATATTGTGCCAATCTACTACACCTGAATAATCTTTGCAAACGTGGTATAATGGGGATGTAACGAAGAACCTTGTGAGGCACCTTTTTGTTATTTGATCTGTTCAATATCTACTTGTATGACATTCAGGGCATTCTGTTACAAATTCATGTTCTTTATGATAAATAATATGATCATCGGGACAAGCATATATTGCTTGATACTCTATTCCAATATCTTTCATAGTGGCACATAATTCTCGGTATGAGTGAGGGAGAATATTCGATGGTGGTAACAAGAACTCACCTATCAATCTATAAAAAAAAATATAAGTTGTTAATATTAACAATATTTATGGTACATGTTTCACCATTTAATTACTATAATGACATATATGACATACTATAGCATACATGACATTGTTGTGTTGGATAAACTATTCATAACCTTCAAGTTCAACAACAACAATACAACAGAGAGAAGAGTTGTTTGGGAGCCTTCGTAAAGGGGTGTGGCTGTCTTCTCAAGTAGAGGTATATCATGGATGACATCAACATCATCCTGATCATCATCATCAGTTACACCAATACCAAATGTGTCATGGATCAATGTATTAGTACCATCATCTGGTGCATCATCATCATTTTCCATGGGATCATAATCTTCAGCTTCAATATTCGCACCTCCATGGTCCATATCACATACTCCCCTAGGGAGGTTGACCTATATAAAAATGATGAACAAAAATAAACCATGATAATGATCTCATCATCAAGTGTATTTCATATATATATTAATTATTAAATAAATATAATGAAAAACTTACCAATTCATGATAACCAAACCCTCCTTCAATGTGACCATTATCCCTACAATGTCTCTTAGCTATTTTGATTAGCAATCTTCTAATGTTTAAGCCCTTACAAATATTGCAAGGACAATAACATTTTCCATCACCTTTTCTTTTAAAGTTTGACCACAATCTATTGATTGCATCCCCATTACCTTCTTCACTTAGATTGTCTAACATGATCCTTCTTCACTTAGATTATCTATAACCTAATTATATATAGAAATTGAAAACTTAGTTATGAAATAATGTTGTAGTATAGTATACCAAATTGAAACACTTCTATTATTGTAGTCTTCCACCTCAAACTCTTTTCTATCGTGGCAAGCAAGAAAGATATTCAAATAATATAGTAGTTTGTAAATTAAAATAAAATGGAGGCAAGTTGTTGATTGAGGGTGTAGGGAAAAACACTCGTCGGTACTTTTATCGAATTGTAAATTTCAATTTTGAACCATTCTATGAATATAGAACATGGATGTAATCTCAAAAAATAACAAAATGTAGACACAACAGATTACTTATTTTGTTATTCTACATTACTTACTATTTGATTGCACGTTCCACCTACAACTTGATCAAGTCTTGTTTGATGCTTCTGTAAGGAAACTTAGGTGCAGAAACAGCTTCCTACACTAATCTCTAAAGGAAAGTATTGTGCAAATTCTTTTAAATCTTTACAATTTCAGATTCGTTAACTTCTTTAACAATGATATTGCAACCATATACCATGCATATAAAAAATAGAGAATGACACAATGATTTACCTTGGGGAAAACCTTTCGGTAAAAACCCCAACACTTCAAAACCTGCACAATGTATTAATCAAAACTATTACAGTTTACAATACACTTGCAATGCAAGTTCTTTCAGAAGATTTCCAACTCTTGAAGACAAATCATGGCAGCATAAAAATGTTCCAACAATACACTAACTTCACCTATCTTCACAACCCTAAAAAATTCTTATATCACATGCTTCCCTTTTTAGGGCAACTTCCAAAGATAGCCGTATTAGGGTTTTACCATTCTTTGAGAAAATAGGAACCTAAAATTTTTTTCCAGGGTGATGCCCCTGTTGGTAGTGGTAGTAGGAGGTCCTCTCTAGTCTTCAGACTTATTCTATGCAACTAGGGCTATTGCATAAGAATTGTTTTCATTGGGGTATAGGATACCCAAAAGGGTTTGAAGACTATTCCACAATAATCTATCTATAGGCTTTTTATTCATCAAAAAGGAGTCATGAGTGTGCAGATAAGGCAATACCCACCTGAGTGATGTGGAGCTCAAAGAAGGAGGATTCCTGTCAATCCTCATTAATTAGACTATTTTCTTGTCAAACTTGAGTGCTTGACCTGAGATTCAAGCCCATCTATTGATTCAAGTTTGGTCCTGCAAGGAAAAGCTCCAACAGCCCTGAAACCCACGATTGGAGAAGAGTGTACAGTACTCAAATTTATCAATTTCCACATATCTTTCATGTCTTCACCCATCATTAAATCTTCCAGACATAGCTCTTACGTGTCATAGGAATCTGCCATAACCATTTCAACCATGATCTCCTTACACACAATTCAAGATGCTGACACATCAAGCGAAGTGACACATCAACATGCCAACTAGACATGTACACTCACACTCAATTACATTATTTGCAAGAAATACATTTTACAAAACAAATAATAAGAATAGGAATTATCCAAGGTTGAACATCTTATTCCTAACAGCTTCAATTTTGTGTTCACTATCCTGTAGAAGTACATAGTTTTGTATTTTCCCAATATGTTATTTAAAAAATAATAATAGAATAAAATACTTGTTGAGAAAGATCATCATAAGAGTATCAAAAACTCAAGATCCAAAGGTAACACAACATTATAAGACTCTTACATTCAACCTTCAACTCATGCACCTAATAAATAGGAGAAAACATACATGAAACTAAAAAATTTAACTAATGAATTATGTTTTTCTTCTCATCTTAATTAGCCAAATTTATATGAGATTCTAAAGAAGGCCTCACTCTTAATCAGCCAATTCTTCCTTGTACCACACAAAAAATTTGTGTGATAACTATGTCTACTCCAACCTTAATTGTTTAAGAATTCATCATATCAGATAAAGTATGTTTAAGAATTGTTGGGACTGGTCCTTTGGCGTGTATTAAATAGAATACAATTTTCAACATATTATTATCACTCTATTTCTTTGTTGTAAACATGCCATTGGTTTAGCTTTGTAAAAAAAATTTGTGTTAGATGCATTTAAAATTATCTTCATTGTCTTCTGATTGTCTAAATGCTTCTTTATTTGTTAGCCAATTAATACATGCTACTATATAAAGAAGACAATCAGAATACAATGAAGATTTGTCTGACAAAAATGAATACACTAAATTGAACCAATGGCATGTTTACAAAAATTATCATAACTCGCAAGCAAAACTGAAACAATGGCATGTTTATAACTCATTAAGAGTGAGGCCTTCTTTAGAATCTCATGAGTTTTGTACTACGTATGAAACGTATTGTGAGTTTGAAGAGTGTTCGTTCCATGTGTGATAGAACCTACTTTATCTAATATGGTGCATTGTTAAACAAATTAAGGGTAGAGTAGTTATTACTTAGTTTTTTGTGGGGGACAATGAAGATTTTTCTGACAAATAGCAGGTCTTCTTTAGTATTTCATGAATTTTTACCACATATATTGTTTCAAGCCTTTGAGTCCTGGAGAAGAAGAATGGTGTAAGTTGAATAGATCAAAGTGAATGGGGTGTTGAAACATGGTGAATAGACCATGATGAGATGATACTTGATGTCGTGACTAAGTTTCCCTCACAAATAATGACATAGACTAGTTTTACTAAGTTTCCTTTCTCTATTTTGAGGTTTCCTTTCTTTGTCGCAAGGGTACAGTTAGAGGGTTCATTGAAAAAATGATCCTTCGAAAGGTTACTATGAATATGAATGATTTGATATAGCATATTTCTCATTTTACTTGAAGTTTGGAATAGCTTGTGCAAGGGTGAAAGTAGTTTTGATCATTTTGGTCATGACTATTCCTCTACACAGTCAGGAAATGTAACTGTCTAATGATTATATGTAATATTGAATGGATTAAATGATTTATTCTTGGTAGAAGTGAATGGAAGGAATAGTGTTGGTGTTAGGTTTCATTTATGATTGAATTCAATGGTTTCCAAGATGTGTTGAGGAGTTTGATCCTTGTTTAATGTTAACTATTCCTGCACAATCCACTCATACAACAGTGAAATGCTATGTGGAAGGGATGGTTGATAGTGTTCCTTGAGAGAAGGGGGATTTTGAAAGACTTTTTATCATTGTATTGTGTATTTCCAATATGTTTGGATGCAGGGCAGACCAGGAGAATGAAGGATCACTCACTGATTGCATGATAACTAGTTTTGAAGGGCCACTGGAAGAGGGGAATGAAGGATCACTCACTGATTGCATGATAACCCCACCAAGAATTATTTCTTTTAAGTTTCCACAATATCTCAAAATATGATCATTATTATTTACTTTCTTCTACATGCTATTCTTTACTTTCTTCTATATGCTACTCTTTCTATGGTTTTGTTATCTCAGAAATATATCAAAAACATTATAGATGTGCATATAAAAGTAAAATAGTGTTCTTCAATTGTTCCACATTGAAGCATTTCCTCTTTGGAGTATTCTCTTTGTTTGTAAAATATCTGTCAAAAATGGTTATATTTCTTCAAGATCTATTTTAATCTTTATATTGAAATTTTGATTAGATTTGACCAATAGTTGATTTCATTAGTATTTTATAGCATATACTCCTAATGTGAAATGTGGAGAGAAAGAAAGAGACACACTAGGTATGAATTACACGATATACCCATCATCACTTAGCACTTAAATATTAAATTATGGACAAGGAACAACCCCCTAACCTCTAGATGTTTGTTTCATGTTGGCCTCTTATTATATGCAAAGGTAGGCCTATCTTAGGCTAACAACCATGGTGTAGGGGCCATAAATTATGGATCCCAAAATAGTGCACACTTGTATTAAATTAGGTTCACTATACTACAAGGGAATGGAAACCATGCAATAGTGCCTCGTGGGGATGGAAGCAACCCTTCACCAAGAAGATGATTGTGTTTGCAATATTTACTAGAGGCAAATAACATAATTTGGTTCCAGCAATTACTCCTAGAAGATAATGACACCCATAAAACACTTGGAAAAGATAGCACTCACTATATCTTTTATCACTCTTTTAAAGCTGGGACAATAAATCTCAAAGATTGATCAACGAATTCTTGAACACAAAGAACCATTGACAAATATGATTCATGTGTACAATAACCAACAACCAGTTGTTCCAATCATGGTGTCCAATAATTATGTTAGAAAAAACATCTACAAATCCCTTACACAACCATAATAGATTCAAACCATGAACTATAAGAACCTAACAATGGGACTAACAAAGATACAGTCTAAACAAATCTTGATCATATTCCACCCTATTGTAAGGCCCAAGAAGTAATTCTATCTTAAAGCTACACATTCCTCTAGATGAAGCTCAAAGGTCAGGTAGTTGAAGCATAGCAATACTTGAATGAATATAGGAATAATTTGATGTACAATCATTTGCTAGCTTGAATTGTGGGTTTTCCACATAATATTTTCCCTTTAACCACATTTATAGTTTGAGAAAATAAAAATAAATTATTTCAGATTTATATTATCCTTTTGAACTAGCACACTGCCATCAAAATGCATAATCATTGGTCATCTCAAGAAAATTCCTATTGATTAGTAGGATATCCTTATAAAAATTTGATGCATGGATTTCTTGTGAATTATCGACTACTATGTATCCTGCAACTATGGAAGGAATAGTGTTGGTGTTAGGTTTCATTTATTATTGAATTCAATAGTTTTCGAGATGTGTTGAGGAGTTTGCTCCTTGTTTAATGTTAATTGTTCCTGTGTGCCATATGAGACAAAAAAGTGCTTTTTCTCTTTTTATAAAATAAGAATAATGCTTTATTTGTGCAACTTAGGATAAGAGGAAAAGTGGGGGATTTTTATTTATTAAAAGGGGAGGAAATATTCCTTTTAAATAAATAAAAACTTGGGATAAAATGGTTAGCCCATAGAAAATAATCAAATAAATGATAGAACTAGGATTTGATCAAGAATAAGCAATTGATGATTTAGCAAAAGTGCTAGCAAGGGGCTAATAGTCTAGGTGACCATTTTTAGGTGTATACATTTGCCCCTCTTTGACTAATGTGTGATTGATTTGGGAACACATGCGGTCAAAGAATGAAGTTGAAATGTGAGATCGATTTGGGATCACAAAGCAACTCAGATCGGCCAAGAAAGCAAGCAGATAGCCAAGAAGGAAAGCAGATAGCGATCTGACTCCAAATAATGAAGTGCAGAGAGATAGCAAATCCTGTATGATCAGCCTAGTAGTGACAGTACTGAACACTTAGGAAAGAGATAGCCAATAAGATATGATGTGTTTGCCCCCTCGAGATCGAAAGTGAAATCTAGGTAGAGGGAAAGCAGAAGCAAGAGAGACATGATCAAATCACTAGAAATCATAATCGAAGAAAGAGAAGAGAATAACCATCAAGTAGTGAAGATATGCCCCACACATGGGACATGGGGCACGAACCTATCGGTCCTTCAACCCATAAACACCATGGAGGGGGATTGGAACTTGGGATGTGAAAGTGAATGAAAGACAAGAAGTTTGAAAGAGATAGAGATGAAGAGGTGAAGAATGCCCTAGCAAAGATCGAAGGATCAAGCCTCAAAAGGTCAGCCAACTATGTGGAAGAACAAGAAAGGTGAACACAGATGTCAATTTCGATCCCAAAATGAAGAGAAAATGATGTGATATGAAAGACAAGAAGTGAAAGACATGATCGGGAAGAAGCGAAAGGTGAGCGCAGTTGATTAACAAGTCCATGAAAGATAAAGGAGAGCTCTCTCCATGTGCAAGATGCAAAACTAAACTAACATGAACCTAAGAATGCAAGCTACATGAAAAGTGGTTTACTTGCAAGGTTACAATGCTAATAGACATCTAATTATCATCATCAAGCGTTAGGTAGCACCGTAAGATCATAAAATGCACACTAGCATAACTATGTGGATATGAATATGATCTTTATCAGATAGAAATGTGGAAATCCCACCTAGGCATCAAAGACATGCAGGTTAAGATGACTAGTGCAGTGAGATTACCTAAGTTTGATATAGCAAGATTATGCTCACATCGAGACACAAGAAAGTCAGGATGACTATAAGCATGCACTTACAAAACAATCAATGATAATACCTTGTAGATCCCAATGTCAAGTGGAACAAGCATAAATGCTTAATGACAGGTAGGACCAATAAAATATACCCACAAGCAGATAAAGAAATAAAACATGTTCTCATACCCTCAGTCTTCTAGCTATGCATCATCAAAAACAATCATAGGGGGAGAACACTCAGCAAAGAAATCATCATAGACAACACACAAAGAAATAAAGCCAAGCAAGTCTCAGTGATTCAAGTGTTTAAGTGTGTGTGTGTGTAGGTCATAGAGTCAAACTTTGAGTATCACATCTGCCAGTGAGAAATATTGCATCATCTAGACTGCAAGTAGGATATCTGATAAGTGTTGAGAAACACTCGACGCTAGGGTAGTGTTGAAAAACACAGTTGGGGTGGTGTTGAAAAACACCATTTGCGAGGTGCCTAAGAAACCCAGATGCACAAAGAGACCCAAGATAAGCTTAAAATAATGTATGCCCCCTAGACTAAGACAAGAGTCAATTCCAGGCTAGGAGAGGCAAAGCGAGAAGTGGAGCGAATGAGCGCCATGCAAGACTGATAGACATAGGTGCAGAGGGTCTCAAGTAGCACCTATTTCCAGGTTTTCATCACTTGATAGATTTATTGTAATTTCTTCAGGACTTTTTATAAATTTTTTTGTATTTTTGCTACCAAGGCACCTATTTTCAGGTTTTCACCAAGGCACTTTTTCTATTTTTTTTATTTTTTTGGTGAGACATCAAAGCGCCTATTGCTAGGTTTTCACTAGGATGCTCATTTTTTCAGTACTTTTTATGCTTTTTAGGATTTTTTTCAGCATCATATATGAATTTTTTTGGAGTTTTTCAGGATCAATAAAATATGTACAAAGGATGCCCCCAGACAAAATAAGCATCAAACTCCCAAGCAAGATCACATCGTGTAGTCTCAATATCTAGCAAGGTGGAGAACAAGATGGATTAGCAAGCTGGTGAAAGAGATGGAAGATAAGAGAATGAAGGAGAATGAAGGGAAGAAATCCTCAAAGGAAAACTCCTCAAGAGTACCCAAGCTGGGGAAAAATTGTCATGAAAAGCATATTTAGACAAGCAATGAAAGGCCAACATAGGATAAGCCTCAAAAGCCTGGTATAAGAGCAGGAAAGGATGCAGTCCAAAGGAGTAGACATGTCAAGAGGCTTCAAAACATCATGTTTTACTCTTTTTTTTTAATTTAGATCAGGACCAAAGGGGAAAAGGATAGCAAAAGGCTAGAATGAATGGAGGAAAATAAATATGAAGGCTAAACATGAATGGAATGAAAGCAAGATCATCGTAAGATAGCTCACAAGATAGCCAAATGTTCATGTATAGGTCAACATTGTCAAGATCAAAGAGAGAAGATGGAATGGATGAAATATGTAGAAGAACTACACATGATGCCTGATTGCCAGGTTTTCATCATGGTACTTATCCAAGGTGCCACAAGAGAGTGGTTTTCACCATAGGATGAATTTATTTCTCTTTACTTTTGCTACCAAGGCGCCTGTTTCCAGGTTTTCACCATGGCACATTTTCAATTTTTTATTTTTTTATTTTTTTATTTTTTTGAATTTTTGGAAGAAGGCAAGCTTTTAGATAATGCTCCTTGAAAGGATAAACCATGATATGCCAAGGATTCAAAATGATATGCTCAAAGATATTGATAGGGAAAGGAAGATGAAAGAGAAAAATGGAATATAAGGTTTTATGTAAAGCAAGTGAGGCTGGAAGATATGAGGAATAGGAAAATGAAAAAAAAGGATAGAAGGTAGAAGGATAATGAATGGAAGGATTGTGAAAGGGTAGATGGAAAGGAAGGCAAGCTCAACATTAACACACACCTTGAAGGGTGGTGAGAGGATGGAGGAAATGTGAATGAAGGAATACGAAAAGGAATATGGTGAATATTTACCAGAGGTTGCGGTTTAGGCGCATGGAATTGAATAATATTTTTAGAAGAAGATGAAGTGGAAGCCTTTGGAAGCTTGAATGTCAACTTCACTTTTTGTTCAATATTAGACTCTTTCAAGAGAGACTTTGGAATCCATATAGCCTTAGGCTTTTTATTTCCTTTTGATGATTTAGAGAGAATATCTTCAATGATGGATTTTGGAACCCATACTTGTCTTGTATTTTTCTTCTTAGATATCTCTTTGGACTTTATGCACCCATGTCGATTAGAGGAGACATGGTGATCTTCTTTTTTTGATGGATTCTTGTATTGCTTCTTTTTCTTGTTTTGAACATTCAAGTTACTTCCAAAAGACTTTGGACTTGTGGAAGAAGAAGGAAAATGTGATTGGTTTAGATGGGTGGATGGATGAAAAGGATTCAAGGGTATGCATCTATGTTGATCTTGAGGAAAGATAGGAGATGGAGGGATGTAAGGACCCAAAATGGATGATGAATTAGGAGAGTTAGGAGGGGAAAGTGAAGGGACATAAGGACCCAAGATAGAGGGAAGACATGAATCCCTTAGCAGTGGTGGAGGAGGTCCAAGGATGGATGTGGAAGATGCAAAAGGATAATCAATAAGTTCATCAGCATCTATATGACAACCAAGGATATCAGCATCTTTGGAGTGAGCATTGGAATTTTTAATAGAATTGTGGACATCTTGAATAGGAGCATCTTCTTTGATAGGATTGTTCAAAGCTTGCAAAGACTTAGGAAGAGTAGAAAGTGGAAGCGAGCATGGAGCGGTAGAACAAGAAGATGAAAGACTTTGATCTTGACAAGGACCTTTGGATAACACAAGTGTAGAATTTGCTTCTTGATCTTCAATAGGCTTAACATTAGCAGTAACAACACCATTTTTAATAACCTTAATGGAAACACCATCTTTGGAAAGTGCAAGTGTGGTAAGGTTATTTTGATCGTCAATAAGTTCAATGGTGCAAGTAGTAGCTTGATCTTTCTTAGGAGATGGTGGAATCAATGCGGAAGAGCGTAGAGGATCAAAGGAACCATGAAACGGATCAGAGACATCATGAAAATAATTGGATGACATGGAGGGTTCTTGATCTTGATCTTTTTCTATATTCTTTTCTTTATCATTTTTAAAGTCCTCTTGACATGAAGCCACTTCTACAGATAAGGAAGCATGTTGGAATTGTATGGAAGACTTTAGAGAAGATGGTGAAGGACTAGCTGAAGTAGCGTATAAAGGCTTAGGCTCTTTAGGCTTAGCATTATTGAAAGTATTTGCAGAAAATTGAAGGTGAGCTTGAGTTTCTTTAAGAGGTAGCCCTTGAGGATAACTATAGGGAACTTCATGAAAAGTATTAAGATCTTTGTTGGATGAAGGACTTGTGAAAGATGTGGAAGACTCGAAAGCTTTAGGAAATGTATGAGTATTGGAAGAAGTAGGGGATGGAAGGGGACCATAACAAGACAAAGGTTCATCATTAACATGATCTTGCTCAGAAGTGCAATTTTGATTTTCAGCAGTGGAATTCTTAGAGGAAAGATTCTTGTAGTAGTAACATTTATAATCAGCACGTTGCATTTTATAGTCCTCAGCCGTAGTAGATGGATCATCATCAAGGTATTGTTTACAAACATAACCAAACTCTCTTTCGAAATTAGAATCATATGGATCACCATCACAATCTCTCCAATATGACAACCCATTTTCAGTAAGCATGAGTCTACGACTAGGAGGACTCTGAGGAATAGAGGTGTCATAAGTATCACTACATTGTCCATCATCATAGTCATCAAAAGTATTACAAAGATTGTCACGTTGCTCATTATGGTATGGCTCAAGAAGAAAAGCAAGACTCTTGGGGGAAGTAGAGGAAGAATAAGATCGTGAAGAAGATGAAGGTGAAGACCTAGTGAAAGAAGAAAACTTAGCTAAGGAAGAATTCAAATGATGTTGAGAAGAGTCATGATAAGATTTGGAAGTTGAAGAAGGAGAATAATGTCTGGAAAAGGCATGGTAAGATGTGGAAGATGAGGAATGATGAGAAGACCTAGAAGATAAAGAGTGATTGGAAGAAGAAGATTGTGAGAGAATCATGTCTATAATCCTAGCAAAGGTGTCAGACTCAAGCATCTTTTTGTTTACTCTTGCCTTAAGTTGATGACTTGCGGGATGGTTGGAAAAATAATACTGTTCAAATTGAGCAATGAGTTCGAGATCATCCCTTCTCAAGAGAGGTTCTATAGAAAGATAGTTGAAACTCATGATTCTAGAAGAGGAGGAATCAAGCATGAAAGAAACGAATAGAAGAGATGAAATAGAAGAAGGTAGACTAGATAATAAGAGGAAAAGAATCAAGAAGACATGAAAAGTTTAGGAAGAAGAGGAAGAAAGAAGAGAAAGGATGAAAATGGGAGACTAGGAAGACATGAGAGATGTGGAAGAAAGGTGACCAAGAGCCATTTTGAGCAAATTGATAACATTGAAATTCATTTGGATATTGAGCAACATGACATAGCACCTAAGGTTTGACCTGGACTGACCAAGGATGACTAGAAGTGACACAAATCAACTTTGGATACAAGCAGTAGTGAGATAGAAAAATAACTTTGTGCGATAGTTCCTAGGAAAATAATGCGACTCTAACCAGTGAACATGAAAAACTCAGTTTTAAAAGCAATTGGTCAATGTTTCAGTTTGGCAAGCAATTTGTTCAGTTTTGTTGTTTCCAAATGTAGTGAAAGCAGTAATCAGACAAGTTTGCAAACAGTAGGTGATCAAACATGTCATAAAACACTTGAAACAAGGGCAAAAGCAACCTTGCCAAGACAAGCACTTGTGATATCAAAATAGAGAGCCTTATGAATGCTACCATTTGTTTGAATGTTGAGGATGTTTACACTGGTATAGCACAATCGAAGATAATTCAAGCAATTACTACCTAGAAGGACAAGGCTCATTACTTAGCAACGTGGCCCACAACTTGATGCTCCCTTGCCTCACACCAAGTGGTTGCCCACAAGAGATATTGGCATTGTCATGGAAGTGTCAAAAACACAACCAAAAGAACACATATGGTGAGTGTCTTGGGGTGATATGGGTAAGTCCACTTGGATCAATCCTTGCACCAAGAAGCTAAGCGGCTAAAATAAGGTGGCCTCTATCTAATGGTTCATAATAAGGGCTTCCATTCATAACACCCCTCTTGCTCCTCATAAAGGAATAGGACCTCACAGCCTCAAGAGTACCTTAAGCATTCTTGCTCAATGCTTTCCCCATGATCACAATCCCATGAGCTACTCACATCAAGCGAAGACAAGTGTTATGTCTACCAAGGTTTTGTGTCCTCGATAGCCTTGAGATTATAGTGAGTTAGAATCACTCGCCACCAAGGAAAATGATGACAAGGTTGTCCCCACTTGGGTCGTTCCTCTTGATTGCTCAAGAGCAGGCCCACTAAAAGATCTTTATACTAAACAAAAAGTGGATTAACTCTTGAGGTTCAAGGTTTTTGGTTCACCACAAGGGTGAAGAGCATACTCCCCTATCTCAAGAATCTCTCCCAAACACACCAAGAAAAAATTTAATTACCCCCTTGCTTTCAAAATCCCAAAATGGGTGAAGATTTTTGTTTCACCACAAGAGTGAAGAGCATACTCTCCTATCACCTCAAAATTTCTACAACAAGGTATTAAGTGCCTATGAAAGGAAACAACTAGTATATGCCGCACTTAATAAAGAAAACAATTAAACAAGCACTTGATTTGGTTTTTATGCTTAGGGCAGCCCTGCAAAAACCATTAGTAGCCCTCTTTGACATGCGATTTTAGCAAATTTCAAGCAAGAAGCACCTACAACCACAACTTGTTAGAGCAACAAGAGTTAGGAGAATCAAAATCCAAAATCTAACAATGATTAGTACATGAAAAATCAGATAATCTACAAAAATAACTGATCAAATGATAAAATCTGAAAATGAAACCATCATAGTTGGATTAGGCTCGAAAAGACCTTTTCAACAATATATCACACTTAAAATTTTGATACCATTTGCAAAATTTCAAAAAAAAGATAGAAAAGAACCTAAAATTTGCAAGATAGATAAAATAACCCAAAAATAGCTCTTTGTCAGGTTCAGGTGATATACCTCAGACCTCACTAGTATCGCTCGACATAGTTTCCTATAGTCGAGTGATATACCTCAGTCCAGGTGATATACTGCACAATAGGCAGGCGATACTTTGCACGACACCAGGCGATATACCTTAATATTGCCATGTGATTCTTCTCTAGCGTGAAGTGTCGCACGCGTATAGTAAGGTATATCGCGTGATATACCTGAGAAGTATCGCACAATACTCTGAGACAGAGAATCAGAACCTGCAAAATTTTTGAAAAATAATCCGAAAAATGATGAAATTTCAAGAAACTAAAGGGTAAAGCCTATCTACTCTGCCCCACGGTGGGCACCAAAAATGTGTGCTATAAATGTGTCACACTTCTATGGATCATTACATGCAAGGAAACTCAAGAATGAGCCCTCACAAATCGATCCATAGCTCCCTAGGCATAGAGTGCAAGGGTTTTTAAGAATGCTCTCAGCTAGAGCTATTTAGCCTATAACCTTGCTAGTAAACCATGCAATGGGAGATTCAATGAAGACAAGGGCAAGAATGCCAATATCCTCAAGAATCAAGAATGAAAATGCAATGCAACTATACTAGAAATGGAAATGCAAGCTAAGCTATGAAAGGAAATATGCAAGTGTTACAACCCAAGCTAATTAATCTATGTGAGCTAATCTAGAGCATAGAAATGAATCTAATCTAAGAAAGCATAAATATGAAGCTAAGCTAAGAATGCAAGAATGAGATTTAGAATGCAAGAATGAGATGTAGATGCTAAGAATGCTCCAAATCTTCAAAAGCTCTAAAGTGACCTAGAAATCCTGCAGCATAAAGTTAGCATAAAAAGTTGGGGATCTAGAATGAAGAAGAGAGCTCTCCTTTTAAAGGAAATGAGAAGGAATGGACCATGGAGATTAAGAGGCCAAAGATTTAATCAAGGGTGGAGCTTGAAAGAGGAGTAATCCATGTGCACATGTATCCTCCAATGAGAAAATAAGAGTTGACTTTTGTGTCCATATGAGACAAAAAGTGCTTTTCCCTTTTTTATAAAATAAGAATAATGCTTTGTTTGTGCAACTTAGGATAAGAGGAAAACTGGGGGCTTTTTATTTATTAAAAAGGGAGGAAATATTCCTTTTAAATAAATAAAGACTTAGGATAAAATGGTTAGCCCATAGAAAATAATCGAATAAATGATAGAGCTAGGATTTGATCAAGAGCAAGCAATTAGTGATTTAGCAAAAGGGGCTAATAGTCCAGGTGACCATTTTTAGGTGTATACAGTTCCTACACAATCCACTCATAAAATAGTGAAATGCTATGTGGAAGGGATGGTTGATAGTGTTCCTTGAGGGAAGGGGGATTGTGAAAGACTTGCTATCATTGTATTGTGTATTTCCAATATGTTTGGATGCAGGGCAGACCAAGAGAATGAAGGATCACTCATTGATTGTATGATAACCCAGTTTTGAAGGGTCACTGGTTGAGGGGACAGTCAAGGTCCAGATGATTGCGCCATTGGAGGACCCTATTTATTTGTATTAATTTCTATTCAAATTGGATGCATGGATTTCTTGTGAATTATTGGCTGCTATGTATTCTGCAACTACATCCGTAAATCTGCATATACTTATCTAGGGTTGTAAGCCACTTAGGGATCAAAATAGAGAGACTAAATTAAAATCATTATTTGTCCTATTTCCTTTTAACAAAGTCTCAATGATCAATGATACAATATACATTTGATGCCCTAAGCTATCAAATATACAAATGGCACCTAGCTAGAAGCTCACCAGGAGAATGAAGGATCACTCACTGATTGCATGATAACCTAGTTTTGAAGGGTCACTAGTTGAGGGGACAGTCAAGGTCTGGATGATTGCACCATGGAGGAACCTATTTCTTTATATTAATTTCTATTCAAATTGGATGCATGGATTTCTTGTGAATTATCAGCTGCTATGTATCCTACAACTGCATCCATAAATCTGCATATACTTCTCTAGGGTTGTAAGCCACTTAGGGATCAAAATAGAGAGACTAAATCAAAATCATTCTTTGTCCTATTTCCTTTTAACAAAGTCTCAACTATTAATGATACAATATACATTTGATGCCCTAAGCTATCAAATATACAAATGGCACCTAGCTAGAAGCTCATGGGCTATCCATTTGATAACCACAGTCAACATTTCAAAAAAATAGATATTCTTGAGCACAAGCACCAATAAAAATAATGGAGTTAAAGCATGGGCTAGGGCACGACACTAGTAGAATGCGGTCATTTTAGAGAGCATTCGTGATCAAATAAAATGCAATGCATTCAAATATGATGCCAGAGGCTCGAAAGATGAAGAAATCATATACCTTCTCTCACCCACAGCTTTCACTCCTTGTCCCACTCCTTCTCTATCCAATCGAAATAAAAATGATGAGGTCATTTCACTTTTTTTTTCATCTATACCCTAAATCGGTCAGAATTCTGATGGTCAATTAAACACCCATGAGAATATTGACACCATCGGGGCCTATTACAAAAAAAACACCAAATTCGTAATAAAAAGTTACTTGTCAGAAACTTCTATTGAAATTTGGCCCCAAATGTAGTAGTTGTATACACCTAAAAATGGTCATCTAGACTATTAGCCCCTTTTGCTAAATCATCAATTACTTGTTCTTGATCAAATCCTAGCTCTATCATTTATTCGATTATTTTCTATGGGCTAACCATTTTATCCTAAGTCTTTATGTATTAAAAGGAATATTTCCTCCCCTTTTAATAAATAAAAAGCCCCCACTTTTCCTCTTATCCTAAGTTGCACAAATAAATCATTATTCTTATTTTATAAAAAAGGGAAAAGCACTTTTTGTCTCATATGGACACAAAAGTCAATTCCTATTTTCTCATTGGAGGATATTTGTGCACATGGATTGCTCCTCTTTCAAGCTCCACCCTTGATTAAATCTTTTGCCTCTTAATATCCATAGTCCTTTCCTTCTCATTTCCTTTAAAAGAAGAGCTCTCTTCTTCATTCTAGACACACAAATTTTTATGCTATTGTTATGCTACAGGTTTTCTAGGTCATCTTGGAGCTTTTGGAGACATTCTTGCATCTAGGGTTTAAAGATTTGGAGCATTGTTGGCATTCATCTTGGATCTTCATCAACACTCTATCTTCTTGTCTTCATTCTTGCATCATCATGGCTTTCTTGCTTCATAGTTAGATTTCATTTCTTGCATAGTAGCTTCATTTTCATGGCATTCTTAGCTTAGATTTCCTGTATGCTTTAGATTAATTCATCTAGTTTAACTAGGAGGCTTTGTAATACTTGCATCTTTCATTTCCATAGTTTAGCTTGCATTTCCATTCTTAATCTAGCTTGCATTGCATTTCATTCTTGATTCTTGAGGATATCGGCATTCTTTCCCTTGTCTTCATTGAATCTCCCATTGCATGGTTTACTAGCAAGGTTATTGGCTTAATAGCTCTAGCTGAGAGCATTCTTAAAAACCCTTGTACTCCATGCCTAGGGAGCTATGGATCGATTTGTGAGGGTTCATTCTTGAGTTTCCTTGCATGTAATGATCCATAGAAGTGTGACGCAATTATAGCACATAGTAGTGCCCCCTCTTGGCTGGATCAAAGTTTATTTTGACTGTACGGTGAAGGGTAACCTAGGACTTGCTAGCTATGGCAGGATTATTCAGGATGACATGGATAGTTGTCTTGTTGTTGTGGCGCTCCCTATTGGTGTCCAGACCAATCATGTGGCAGAGGCTATGGCTCTCCTTCAAACTTTAAAAATAATAAAAGAGGACATGTCTTCGAATGTGTGGATTGAAGGTGACTCTATGAACATTTTAAATTGTATCAAAGGGATGACTAAGCCATCATGATCTATTAAGGAAATTATAGAGGAGGCTCAGATTATCATTAATTCCTTTAAGCAAGTTATTATTTCTCATAACTTCAGGGAGGCTAATAGTACTACAGATGCATTGGCCAACATCATTGTCAGGGCTAAGGACATCATGACTTGGCATGGAGGAAATGATTTGATCATCAATTTGAAGGCCAAGTTGGCATTTGATATGACTCACAACAAAAGAGAAGATTTGGAATATCTTAGAAAGCTATGATGAAAAGATGCAAGTTAATTAAAGTAGTTATAAGGGATATGGAAAGTCTCAACTTTCCCGAGATGGCTAAGCATAGACAAGATTATTAAGGGAGGGCTCACCTCATACATGGAACACCTTCATGGGTTTAAAGAAGATGCCATGACAGCTTTTATTGAGAGTTGGAAGGATGGCACTGTGACTATTGGGGAATGGATGTGAAATCATCAAGGAACATATTGTGGAGGTGTCTAGGTTGAACATCAAGGGCATGAAGTTCTATAGAGACAAGAAGATCTCCCAACAGGCCATTCAACATTTCCCTAAAGATAAGGTGGAGGCTGAGTGCTTGGTGAAGGAATCTGGAGGCTGTAATGATGTGGACACTTTCAAGGAGATTTGGGCGAAGGTTATGACTGTTGTTATAGAGTATATCACTCTAGATGGAAGCTATAAGCATGCTCACTCCTATCATTTTGTGCTGCTTTATCATTTCAGACATAAGGTTAGGTTTTCTCTCCTATTTTTTCTACTATAGTCCCTTTGCTATAGTGTAATTGATCATAGGAAGAAAGAGAGAAAGCCCATTCCGCATGAGGGTCTTATCCTTTTAATTGTGGAACATATTAAGAAAGTTGTTGTTAGTAGCCCTATTATCCCCTCACCTAGGGACTCTAGTTTTGCCAAGGCTTTGGGTAAATGGATTAGGAAGGGTGAGAGTAA
The DNA here is from genome assembly GCA_027943335.1 of Chamaecyparis obtusa. Taxonomy (NCBI): domain Eukaryota; kingdom Viridiplantae; phylum Streptophyta; class Pinopsida; order Cupressales; family Cupressaceae; genus Chamaecyparis; species Chamaecyparis obtusa. Next base: position 238,077 of record BSBK01003466.1, on the reverse strand, counting down.
AGAGGAGATGACAACAGATAAAAAATTAAAATTTGAAAAGATGGATGGCATGGAAACAGATTCTAAAGGTGAGAGTGTTGATGGTTATGCAGTTACTAAAAGTTCTCCCCACACCCAGTCTGATGATGAATGCAAAGAGTCCCTTTCAGCTTCGGTTAGTGATTCTGGTGAGGAAGAGGACAAGGAAGAGTATGCCTATGAAGCCAAGGAAAAATTTGATGACCGTAAAGCCAAGGACAAAGATGTGGATGTGGGTGGTCAGAAGGTCCCCATTCTGGTCAATTATGCTAGCTCTGAGAAACATGATGTGTTAGAGTAATAAAGTGTTTACTTATTAATTAAATCATGTTTGATTTGATTACTAAGTCACTTATTATCTCTTTATGCTTAAGCTAAACTTTAGGCATATAATAATTAATTTCTTTATTAATTATTATTGTGCAACCTATGGTTTTCTATTTTTTAAGGTTTCTGATCTCCTTTTATAAGGATTGAGCTCATAACAGATTGTGTAATAGATTATTCATTATTGAATTTCAACTTTTGTTTTTGCACATTAAGGATGATTTACCCTCTCTCATGGATCAATGCATTCAGGCCTCCATAGCTTCTTGTTGAACTTCTCTCTCTTTCTGTGATAGGTCTTTTGCATGCAGGTGTTCTTGGGAGCTATGGGTTATTTTTCTTATCAACTCCAATATGGTATTAGAGCTTTAGATCTGCTTTCCCCTATCCTCTTCCTGAAAGATTTGGCCATGTTCATCAAATCTACATTTTTAGAGGGTTTTCTATCAGATATGGGGGGATCTTTTTCTGGTCATCTTGGCTTCAAACGGACCTCATAGTTGCATTCACAACATCCAAGAACCCCTAGATCCATATAAAATTTGTCCAATTTGGACAAAGTTGGAATCTGTGGCAAATTTTTTTTTGTAACTGGCTCCAACACGGATCCTGAGGTGGTCACTATTTTTTGGAGCATTTATGGCCCAAACGGACATCACAATTGCGTTTGGAGCAATCTAAGAAACCCAAAATCTATATAAAACTTGTCAATTTTGGACAAGTTGGCCTCTTACACAATTTGTTTTTGCATGCTAGGTTGTACAACTTGGACACGCATCTCGAGATAGTACAACTATAGTCAAAAATATAAAAATATAAAATTTTGGGGGGTATCACCACTACTCCACCCATGGGCCACCCGCACTCCTCCCAAGTGATGCTATAGCTCCACCCAGGAGTCACCGCCCACGATGACATCACCACCGATGGTCATGGCTCTGTCGACGTCGGTGGCTCCATCGATCGTCACAGTGACCGCCAGTGTCACCGTCGATAGTAGCAGTGACCGCTGCTACTTAGTGGTAGTTCACTAGCCGCTAGTGGTGGAGGTTACAAATTTTTTTATGGCTTGAGTGTTTTTTGGCCCTAATTAGGCAACTGCCACTATTTTATGCATATCTTAGATGTCAAGGATCGAAATTGGGCATACAATATACTGACAAGAAGCTAGTTCCAAGCCCAATCTGAATTTTCTGGTGTGGTTTCCTGATTTCATCATTTTGCTGCATTTTTTTTCTATCAAAGACATATGTTTTCTGTGCTCTTGATGTTTCAGACCTCCTACATTCCGGGATCCATTTCTCTTGCATCCGGGCTTCATTTTCAACAAACAAGATATTGTCAAAAAGCTCTTTCTGAGATTTTATCAGATCTGATGATTTCATTTGTGATTTTGTCCTTTTGATGATGTCACCCATATTCTGATCCTTCCAGACACCTTCTTTGGGCCCTCTAGTGCAGTTGTTGGTTTTTTGCCCATAACTTGAGCATATGGTGTCAAAATTTGGAAAATGAGATATCGTTGGAAAGATGATTCCAAGCACTTTCCAGATCTAGAGGTTTGAATTTATGATTTTTCTTTTTTGATGGTTTTTTATTGTCAAAGCTAGATATTCAGTTTTGCACTCCGAGAGCTCTATCTTGCGCATCTGGACTCCATTTTGGGCAAAGGATATATCGTTGGAAAGATTGTTCAGAGATATTTTTAGTGCTATGAGTCATTTTTCTAGATTCTTCTCCAAGTACATTTTATTTAGATTCTTGCATTTTTGCAATCTGGTGGATATCTTGGATGTTACAGGTCATGGGATCTCTTCCCTTTGAGGGATGACTCATATTATGTTGTTCTTTTGTTTCAGCAGCCTTCACTCTTCTTTGAGTAGTGTATACTTCACTTTTGTAGCATTATTTTATGCACATGCACTGAGATAAAGTGCCATTCTATTGTATGTATGAGATCTTGCACATGTTCGTGTTATATGTACTCACACTCCATTATAAAGTGCACATCTACTTTTGTCATGTGAGTATTCCTCCAATGACATTAGCCTCAGGTATCTCTATATGTGTTTGTACTCTATCTACACATTCAATGTTTCAGATTCTTCTTTATCATGCAGTTCATATTGGATGATCTTTTCAGCATACCTATTATTACTCCCTTGGCACCAGTATGGGGGGTTTCTATTGTTGGTTCTACTGCTTCCTTGGTTTGATAGTGTGAGCTATGTATTCAGTATTTGATTCTATGTACTAGGAGGATGTAGTGGCTAGGTACCTATGCATTCTAGTGAGATGGATCATTTACCATATGGACACTCTTTCTTTCTTATTTTTGGATGCACTCTTCCAGCTTTGATTGATTAACTCTTTAGACTTTGGTGTTTTTATGCCATCTGTATCTTCAACTTCAGTTGTTTGACTTTTTTTGCCTCCTAATTTGAGTAGTGTCATTTAAGGGCACTCATGCAGATTAAAGTCTTCTCTACCTGGTCATATTTCAGTGGAGGATCTTCAGATCATTAGTTACTTCTTGACAGAGTTTGCAACTTCTTGCTTCAGTGATGTTGTACATGTTCTTTGTTCCTATTTTCTGGAACATTCCTAGTTTTGGAGGCTTCTTCAGTCCTTCAAACTAGCCTTTATCTCTTTTTGGAGTAGAGTTTTTCCCATGTGGTTTTCTCTATTTCTCCGCTTTATAGAGACTCTCTTTTGTACTTGGGTACTTGATCAGGAATTTTGTTGTCGGGACCTATTTTCTTTTAGTAGTTCTTTCTAGGTTTTTAGCTTCTCCCAAAGTTTATCTTAAGGGGCTGTTAGAGTAATAAAGTGTTTGCTTATTAATTAAATCATGTTTGATTTAATTACTAAGTCACTTATTATCTTTTTATGCTTTAGCTAAAATTTAGGCATAGAATAATTAATTACTTTATTAATTATTATTGCGCAACCTAGGGTTTTCCCTTTTTAGGGTTTCTGATCTCCTTTTATAAGGATTGATCTCATAACAGATTATGTAACAGATTCTTCATTATTGAATTACAAATTTTGTTTTTGCACATCAATGATGATTTCTCCTCTCTTGTGGATCAATGCGTTCTGGCCTCCATAGCTTCTTGTTGAACTTCTCTCTCTTTCTGTGACAAGTGTTTGCATGCAGGTGTTCTTGGGAGCTGTGGGTTGTTTTTCTCATCAACTCTAATATGATGCTCCTATTTCCCCAAAGTTTGAAGTGGTCATGGAGGTGCAGTCAGATAGGAAGGAGGATAAGGAGATTCTTGTTTTGGAGTATGATGAGTAGGGTAATAACCCTTCTAGATCTAGGAACATTCCCTTTGTAAAAATGGTTGACATGTAGGAAAGGAATGTTCAACTCCTTAAAGAGGATATGGATGACAAGATTGATCCTCCTTTCCGTGTCCTCCAAATGGAAAAGGCGATGTCAATGTATTCATTCCGCCTCATGAAATGGGTTTTCTAGGAAATTAAAATCTTCAATCTTAGATTCCTCTCCCTCTCTACCAAAGTTGATCTTCTTTAGGGGAATTTGGATACTGGGTCAGTGAGGATGGAAGTCTGAAAGGACAAAGAGGAAGAGAAAAACATGAAAGATATGTAGGATAGAATGGATAATTTGGAGAACACTCCTAAGAAGCATATGCTGGATAATAACCTTTTTATGGGTTATGTGATGGAGTGTTTCAATACCATCAAGTTTGAGCTAGATGTTGGGTCTCTGACTGTGAAGCTCGAAGATGACAAAGATGATGCAGGTGCAGGCAAGCGTACACGGTCTACAAAAAAGAAGAAGATCCATGATAGGATCCTAGAGCTCTCAGATTTCAATGCAACCATCAAGAAGGTCTCTGAGGCTAAGAAATAGATGGAGGGAAATCTCCTGGAGTTTGCCTAGGTCTTGATCTTCCCTTGTTTCTATGCTGGGTTGGTTTTAGGTTTTCTGTTGTTGGGTGTTGTTGCTAGTTTCCAGTTTTTTGTGTTGGTTTTGGGTTTAGCGGGCTAGTTTCCAATCCTATTTTAGTTCAGTGGGCTTAATGTTTATTGCTATTTTGTAAGGATTGTAAGGGGTGTCAGGTCTCCCTAAAACCTGTTTTTACTAGCAATCAAAAACATTTTGACCTAAATTTTCAAAGTCTCAGATTTCTATGAAAATTGCACATTTACCTAATTTTGACGTTTTGGATCCATTTTTGGGTTCAAAATCAAAATCTAACTTCATCTTAATTTTCAAAATCATTTTTTATAATTATTTTCTCATATGCGCAGTTGGCTAACGCTTTGAGGCTAATATCTTGAATTTTTCGAGGCAATCATCTTTTCCCTCTCTTCCATCATCATTTCATCATCCTTTCTTCTAGCTTTGACTTAATGCTAATGCTATACTCTTCTGGTAAACCTTATTCAAACTAGGAAAAATTTCTATCACTTGGTGGTCAAACTTGGTCTTATGTGCTTAATTGATCATCTGGAACCTTATCTTATCTTGATTTGATCAAATCTATCTCATTTATGCATCTCCTTTACCTCATTTTGATTTTGATCCCAAGGGGGTAAGAATAATCTATCATCTATCTCTTAAACTACAATCTTATCTATCTTCTCTATTTCTCATTCCATCAAGTTCAAGATTATTTGTCTTTCTATGCTTCATTCGGTCAAGTTCAAAGTCAGATCTATCTTATCTACCTTTGCTAGTTTCTGCTTGATCAAGTTCAGGATTAGCTATATCTCTATGCTTTGTTTGATCAAGTTCAGAGTCAGATCTCTATCATTTATCTTTGGCATCATCATTCTTTGACCCAATGTGTTCCCAGATCGCTCACACATTAGTCAAAGAGGGATACATGCAATCACCCAAAAATGGTCTAGTAAACCTTGAGTTCTACTATAACATTAAACATTTAAATACTAGCCTTTATCTTATGCTTAATCAATCTTATCTCTCGATAAATCATCACTTTAATCATTTATTTGATGATATTCTAAAGTTTGACCATTTTATCCTAAGTTTTATTTAATTAAAAGAACATGTCCCCTTTTAGTTAAATAAATCCACTTTATCCTATGTGTGCACATAAAAAATAATTTCTTAATTTGAAAAAAAAAGACAAAAGTGGAATCTCTTTTGCCTCTTAATGCTCACCACTCATTTCTACCTAACCATTCTCATCTATTTGATTTTGCCTCTTGAGATTCTTGTGCCCTAAAGTCAAAATAGGGATTATTCTCCACCCTTGAATTTTGCCTCTTAATCTCTACCATCCATTTCTCTTTAGAAGGAGGCTCTTTCCCCAGTCTTTCATATTAGATCACTCATGCTAGTGTTATGCTATCATTTTGTTTACTTGCATTCTTAGAGCATTCTAGTTTACTTGCTTTCTAGCATAGCATTTCCTTATTGCATTTAGCTTAAATCACATAGCTTAACTAGGAGGTATTGTAATCTCGATAGACTAGATTTTCTTTCTTGTTCTTGCATTTTTATTCTAGCTTAGTCTTGCATCTCATTTAGATCATCTCTCATATTGCATTATCATTTTGAATCTTCCATTCTATGGTGCAACTTGCAAGGGTCTCTTATTGAGGTTAATTTGAGAGCCACTATCCATAATGCTTACATTCTTGCACATCATAGATAGGAAGCTATAAGCCACCTCTTGAGATATCCTCCTTTACAGATTCTCTCTTGAGTACAATGGTTTATAGAAGTGTGTCACATTTTGATCGCACAACACTCATGCACTAAGTCAAATTTTATTGGTGCATTGATGTGACATCACATGATTATTGTAATTTAGATACAAGGAATACTTTTCATTCAATTTTGGGTAGTCATCATCAACTCTAACAACTTTAATTTCATGATTATAGTGAAATGTTGTTAAAAATATTGAGCATTAGATTAAAAAGTGATATTACAACTATTAAAACATGCTCAACTACTCGGTTCTTTCTCCTAGTATGTTTAGGGTGTATTGATGCTTGTTTGTAATGTGTGACAATGAAACAACTCTATAGTCTAGTGATAAAGATAGGGATATATCTTTGCCCCTTATCTAAAACAAATGAGCTTAAGAAGGCCTTTGACATCACAAATAGGAGGAAAGGCACTATGGAATTGAATAGATAAATTTAGGAATGTGATACAATCTATCAAACTTGAAAATTGATTCAAAAGATTATTTGAAATGACACCAACATTTTTTAGTACATAGTAGCTTAGTATATTTCAAAAGGTATATGTCATACGAAGTGATATCCAATTTAAGACCAAGTTAAGAAACATTTATCTAAAATTTAAAATTTGATAAATTTATTTAAAAAGTGACCTAGTAGTAGAAAATTTGAACTTGTACTCTTAAAGAGAGTCCGCAAATTAATTCCTACTATCAATCAATAGCAACATTTCTAATTTATTTGTTTTAAGAACTTAAATTTTAATTCATTTTCAAAATATTTATGCTTATAAAATTTACTTTTGACTTTGTAAAAGTTATTTTTTAATAGAGAAAATAATATTAAAAATTCTTAATTTTAAGCCTTGCCCAACAAAGTGAAAAGAGTGGGAAAGACGTAATCTATATTGAATTTAATTATAATGAAAATCAAACGTCGCCACATCTCAATCTGTCGGTGGGGTCGAACGAATTTATCCGCTGACCACAATTTCGAGTCCAGTTTTGGAAGAAGGTTTCGCAGAGTCAAAAAAAAGGTATCATAAAATGCCAATCTTCTACTTCTTTATAATGCTTACTGCCAAATAATTTTCTAGCATCCTTCATAGCGCAAATAAGTTTTGAGCATTGGGATTCTGGTAAATTTTTACTGGGTACATGTTAGATATTAGCTTTGGTGAGATGATTTGGTTCTGATGATAATGAAACTGTATTTCCAGAATTTTTTCTATAAATGTTGTTTGGCTTATCCTGATTCAATGTGGGGTTCTTTTAATGTGCTTGAGTTTTATCAATTTCGCGAGTTCATGTGAAACTGTTCTGGGTCAGGAACTGTCTCATTATATGCCTTTGGATTTCATACAGGAGGCAGAATGGCAGTCGATTTACCCTCTTCATTTGGATGGGTAGTCCTTGCTTCCCTGGCATACTGTTTTCTCAATTTCTGGATGACCATGCAGGTTGGAAAGGCCAGGAAAAGGTACACTAAAATCATTTTCAAAGCTCGCTTTTAGGCATACAAATACCTAGCTCATGTCTATATTTCTATTAAAGACTTCCAGGGATGTAATTTTTGAAAATATTTCAGTTCCTCTATATAACTTAGAAATGTCTGGTCCATTTATCCATAGAGCGAGGACTTGCAATCAATTAGGTTTTGAAGACTTATATTTTAGGTCTTATTCGTCTTGGAAATCTTCATTGAATGAAACTGAATGAGAATTACCCTAGGTATTGAAATGCTCAAGATTATGTAAAGAAGAAGTATTACTCATACAAAATTTGATAGCCATGATAAGAGCGGAAAATTCTTTTGCCCAGGTTTTCTTTTAATTTTCTTTTCTGAAAATTGTGTAGTTGAGATTTTGTTTAATGTTCCTTTGGATTTCGCTTGTGCTCAATTTATGCAATTGGGTGGCAGATATTCAACTGGCATAAATAGGTCCTAACTCCTAAAGTTTCCCCTGTTTGCAGCTATAATGTTCCATATCCAACCATGTATGCAGTTGAAAGTGAGAATAAAGAAGCCAAAAAATTTAACTGTGTCCAGGTTAGTCTTTATATATCTCAAGAAATAAGGGTGTCTGTTTTATCAAAATAATCTCGGGAGAATTTTTTTAATTTCCTCTTAATTTTCATGCTTGTTTTACTTATAGCTTGTCTTTTATTCATATTGCCTTTTGACCAAATATTGGTTGTATGGTTCAGCGAGGACATCAGAATTGTCTGGAAATGATGCCAATGTTCTTCCTGCTTCTCATTTTGGGGGGCTTACAGGTGCTGTATTAAAGCATTGTTCATCTTAATTATTTGAAAAACTAGAGACTGAGGCTGAATAGGGGACCTTCTCGAAATTGCTAAATGTGTTTTCTTTCGTTTTCCTTTGATTAAGGACAATAGCTGTTGGTTTCTATTTTTTATATTCATGATTTGATTTTGCTATTTTGGGCAAGTGTGACTTGGGGGAACCATTGCTATTCCTTTGTTGGGTGTGTTTAAAGTTCAAGCTTTAATAAGTAGGATGTCTAAAGGTTGCTCCATTAATCAATTGAGTAATAAAAATCAAGACCTTACCATTTTTTAGTAAATTGGGTAGCATGACATTTTTAAATAAGATTATTTCCACTACTGCATCTTTATTAATTGTAAATTGCTTTTGTGTATTGCCAATTGCAGCACCCTGTTGTCTCTTCCTTTCTTGGTGTCTTTTATTGCCTAGCACGATATGCCTATTTCACAGGCTATTCAACTGGTGAACCCCAGAATAGATTGACTTACGGGTATGTATCAACAACCAGGTGTCAGCTCTGGTTAAATTTGTGTAAACTCTACTATAAAAGCTAAATGGCCTTTGAGATTGCAAGCCTTTTGAATTCTCTATCTGGAATGTTTTCAGGAAATACCACTTTTTTGCCCTCTTGGGGTTGATGGTCTGCACTCTATCATTGGGATTTGGTCTTCTCTTTAAAGCTCCTCAGTAGAAGCAGTTTCTCTTTCAACACCAGCCAGATTTGAAAGGTTTCTAAATAAAATCAGGCATCAACTTTTTAACGGAAATAAATTTGACATATTTATTTAATTCTACAATCGTAGAGTCTTTCAATAGAAGTAGCTTCTCTTTTAACACCCGCCATATCTGAATAATGTACGCTTCACATAGAAAGCAGCATCTTCAACTTTTTTAAGAGAAATAATTTTAACGCGGTAGTTAAATGCTATGATGTAGCACTTTCACTCTTGTTAATGTGATGAATCAGAATTATATTTCTTAAGCATTTGAAATTCAGACATTAGATCATTTTGATTTGGTGCTTAGAAGATTTCTTTTTTTTTATATGTGATGGTGTATAATAGGGTTTGGCAGTGGGGCATTGAATATGATTCTATATGTTTTGCAACAGCTGTAATACTGGAGTTTAACTTTACAAATCAGTACTTCTGTGGTCAATATGGATAAAATTGTTGTATATGATATTTTTGATATTATTTGCATGATAGGAATGTACAGAGATGTTTGATTTCAATTGCATGCTTACTATTTTACTAAGTCAAACATTTTATTGGAGGTTCAACTTAAGAAAATAAGAATTTGTATTTTATAAGCCGAGTATGAGCAAAATGCAGTGATTCGACAGATTGTAAGCCCAGAAGAGAGATAGGGTACAGCAGCAGATCATTCAAATGATTTGACCATTGAAATTGCATAGTAGGAAAGGTTTATAGCTTTTTGAAGGACTGAGGCATAATTCACACATATTGAAGCTTAATAAAGTTAATACATTTAATTTTTTTTGAATTGGATGAGGAAAATTAATAAAATAGTTTACAACATCAATTACAAATCAGCAACAAGACTGCTGATAAAGACGGCAGCAAGAAGAGAAGCCTTCTGAAAAGAAATCAAAGCTATTACTTTTTACTTCAGTCAGTTACATTTACTTCATATGTCAGGTTACATAATTCATATCTATTGAATTATGCTTGATTATATAGAGAATACAGTGGAACCGGCTTCCCGTCGGTGCTTTCAAAAGGTTGGTCTCATGCCAGCTATGATCTGGTTTACACAGCCATTACCGATGCCTACTCAGCCTTTATTCCAGTCGATTTGTTCTACATACCCATCTTTCTGTCTTGCACAAAGGTGAATTAAGAACTTAAGCCTGAGCCTTTTTAAGAAATATCTGGTAGTTTACATATCCTGAAACACAATACTCTGTTTCCTCACAAGTAGCTGTCAATTAACATGAAGTAAGCATTTTATGCTTGCTTCTGTTCAATGTGAATCAGCTAACAAGTTTGCAAATTCTATTGAAAGCATGGTTTCTATCCATGATCTTTCACTCAGATGTGATAATAGTTTTCTCTTCTGCACTGTCAGATTACCCTGATGATGACAGAATTTTGTACTTTAACGGATTTCTGAAATCCCTAGCTCCTTGTAACAAACAAAAAGATCATTAGAGCATGGTCTTTGTTTGGAACTTGCGGTAGCTCCATCTATTGTGCTCAACATTGCACCCCTTGCATTTTTCCCACCTTTCATAAATAATAACTGAGAAGGGGGCTCAAACGATAAGCTTGATTAGCTCCTCTTGTATGGTGGATTTCTTTGTGTTTTTTGTTCATACTATGCTTCCCTATGATGTGTTTCTTGTTATTAGTTTTGTCTAGATCTCTTTAGACGACCCTTGTTACTCTATTGGCACAAGGTGATAAATGAGTCATGTTGTTGTGACATTCCTCTACTTGTATCTCAATTCTTCAATATTACATGTTATGTTGTGCATGTGCTATTATTGTAAATGTGCCTTTGTGTTGTTTGTTAGGGACGATACAACGCGATAGTAGTCATTATTCTTTTTGGTTTCTACAATGTGGACCCAAAAAATACTTTTGTTCGTATCTCTTACGTGTTCTTCCATTGTTCTAGTTCTATTACCTTTAGGGATGATGCCAATTCAGTTTTCCATAATTCTTGATACATGAGTTATCATATGATCATACTAACCCAAAGTTATTAGATCTCCTTTTGTGCTCTTTTTGGCATGTGTTCACTTCCCTTGGTTTGTCTTTGTCTAGGTCCAATTCATAGTGGAAATGTCCTTGTCTTTTGGGTGTATCCTATCTTAAATCTATTGCTCGTGTCAAGGCATACACAATTTCTGTAATGTAAGGGCATACACATTGCTCTTTGTTATACATTATGCACACACCATATTGATCAATATTTTGCAGATTTCTTGGCAAACTTTGCCTTTTTCTTAGTAATCTCCTTTTAGTGGATCTCTCAAGGAGACAATGTGTTCCTTAGGATTATCCTTTTATGCCCTTGTGCATTATTCAATGGATTCCTTTAGAGGTAATGCTTTCCTTAGGCCCAATCCTCCTATGGTGGTTATCCTTTTGATGGGTTGACTAGCATAACATAGTTGCTAGATCATCAATGTCATCTTTTGCACCTATTTCTTCCTTTGTGTAACACACGATAAGTTTACCTTACTAGGCTAGTTTGGTCATGTTTTCTTTCTCTTTTATGGATGTTGCTTTCATCTTGGTTTGCTAGATCATCAATGTCATCTTTTGCACCTATTTCTTCCTTTGTGTAACACACAATAAGTTTACCTTACTAGGCTAGTTTGGTCATGTTTTCTTTCTCTTTTATGGATGTTGCTTTCATCTTGGTTTAAGATTGATGAGGACCTAACTCACTTAGGGGTCTGGTGTTTTACTTGTTTCTTTTATCATGATGGGATCTTTTCTCTATGCTATGGATCTACTTTTTTGTTAGTATGCATGTAAACTCATACTCTTGCTAAAGTGGGGGCTAAATGTAGCATCCTAAATTGTAAGTACCTTGTTCAAGTGTGCAATTTATGTTTAGTTGGCTTCAATTTTAGTGTGTTTTTATTCTTCCATCCATTTGAGTCCTTTAATTAATGAGGGCTCCTAATTATAGATGTGTCCCTTTAAATACTTCATTCAAACATTATGTTTTTTGTAGTTAGGCCCTATTACCATATGTGGCCTATCTTATACATTTCCCCTTTTGACACCCCAATTTGGCACATATTTTTAGAATCCTTATCTTAAAATTAACTCTGATCAAAATTTGAGCCATTTTTGCCTTGACAAGGGCGACCTGAGTGGAGTGGGTCGTAAATTTTATGACCATGTCATCAAAAGTCGTCCTTGTCATCCTAACTTGGGCCCAAATTTGAATTTGGGTTTGGTATTTTGACTTTAACCAAGATTCTTTATTGAAAGTTGGCCTACTTCAACTCTTGAGCCTCAAAATGGCTTGGAGAGGTATAAAAGCAAGCTTATCTCGCCCATTTTAGGCATCCATTATCAATCTATCAATTTAAGACTTCAAGCAAGCATTCAAGCAAATCAAGCATCAAAGGATTAAGTCAATTTGAGCATCAAGCATGGAAGATATGTAGTAATATCCATATCCTAGCATGTGTGAAGGCATTCATGTCCTTCCTATCCTAGATCCAAGCTTAAGACTACATCAAGACAACTTTCATACATCTTCATAAGCCATTCAACACTTGTGAGGGTACAACAAATTTATCAAGTCTCTGCTACTAACAACACACTTCTTTTCTTTATGCAATTTCATTTCAATTTCATGGTTAATTCCTATGCAAGGGTTTGATTGAGGCACACCCCTTTCTCCCAACAATTTTCTTACTTTATCTGTGTAGGTGTCATGTACCAAATCTTTGGATTTAGATTCGGGAAGTCTTAATTGTCTATCTCAGAGCATGGGGTTTGACATTAGAATTTGGTAGAACAAGGGTGACTTTCACCTATGTTGGTTCTCAAAATGGACTTTATGATTTGAAAGCTACCAACATACCTATAGATAGAATTTTAAGGAGTGGTTATTTCCAACTATAAGGAAACTTGAGACAATTGGACCAACTATAGGGACAAGACTGCCCTCTGTACTTTTGGTTCTGCAAGACCAAGGTAGGTACACCTAATCTAGCTCAACATACAACATTTTACAATTCTCTGGACATTAATAGCAGAAAAATGATAAGAAAATACTAAATGATAACCAATCATTCATTGATTCTCCATTATCATAAAGAACATACAACTTGATAACCACAATACTTTAAGATTTTTGAATGGTTATTTAAAATTTATGGAATATAACCAAACCTTACCAAACATATATCACTGTAGAAAATACTTGTTCTTGACTGGTGCCTTATCCATTGGCCAATATCTCTAATGCAAAATCAGAAAATAAAAACCAATTGATGTCAATGATTCATGACCTAAAATACTACCATATTTTGATAGTATTGATCCATTCAATCTAGACTCATACTTCTTATGAAAATCCTTGTGCTAACTAGATGAATTTATGTTCTATTCAGAGAGCAGATCAAAACTAAGGAAAAACAACATACACACAGATAAACTCTATGCAATGAATCAAAAAATTCATAACTTAAGAAATAAACACATAGGAGAGACTGGAATATGAAATTTTTGTATTATATATGTTGAATCATGTTTCTTGTATACACCTTGCTTCAAAATATAAACCACTACAATAATAGCCAAAGATCTGAAACTGTCTATTTCTATACTCATATAGTTGAAAACAGTTTGTTATAGTCCTTACTGAAAACTCATATGCAACAACGCTCTCAACATTTTCCAGCCCTTCTAAATGATCTTGGGAATCCTTTTATAGAGCAACGATTGCAACAAGTTTCAAATCATTTAGACAAAGACAAAAAGATGACACATCACAAAAGACAAAAAATAACAGAACTAGTAACTAAGTTGTTACAAGATTTCAAAAGACAATTTCTAACTAGACCACAGAGCCTCTGCACAAACTCTAGAACTGTTATGCTCTTGACAGGTGGTGCCTTCGTCTTCATTGCTCTAGAGCACAAAACTTGTTACAAACTGACAACTGCCTCAAGGTGCTAGAGAACTACCACCTGTTGTAACAACACTGGGGTGTTCTTTTTCACTTGATACATCTGAGATACCACTCTTCCATGCTTTGAAAACCTCATCATTAGGCCAAGGAAAATTGTAATTACATCATCATATTTCATAACTGCAGCTTCAACGGTTAAAAATAGAACATTTCACATCATAAAACAAATTTTAAAACAGAGTCGTCGATCGAAACCATCTCAACACATTGTGCGGTTCACAAAAAAATCAAAGACCGACAACCTCCACATCACTCCTCATTGTTGCGAAATCGACCAATGAGAAAGTGACATCTCAACTCCACATGGCGCTTGGGCCCCCACCCCTTTTTGCTTTATGAAACTAGACGTGTCACTCAAACACAATGTCTTGATTAGTATCCTTCTCACAGGTTTTGATCGCAGGATTACACCTACCAGACAATCAAAACTGATCTCTCCATACTTTATCACCTTTCAACCCACGTTATGTGATGTCATCCTGGACACGCGTCATCAAGACGTGATGCCTTGATCAATAATCATTGAGCAACTCTTAATCACGAGATTGCGCCTACTGTCCGATCAAAACTAATATGAGTTCCCTTTATCTTCTTCAATACCGGTCCCATGTTCTCAGGGTAGACACTTGTCACTCAAGCGTGATCTCGCCAAGGCTAAAAAGTATGTAACTTTGGTTAGCGGCATCACACCCATCGTTAGATCAAATTTAATCTGCTCAACACCTGTCTTCTCCTTTAGTCTTGGCTAGGTCCGACCATCAGCTAAATGTCAATCAAGCGCGATGCCTTGAAGGGTAAACTCTGCACATCTTCTGATCACGGGATTGTGCCCAGCATTGGATCTAAATAGATCTGACTTTCTTTTAAAACATCACAAAGACTTTAGACTTAGGAAAAATAATTCACAAGTCTCGCTAGGAGTCATAACTTAAAAGGATTTGGCCCCCTTCAATGTCAAGTTAAGACACATATTTTAAAAATGACTTAAGTGACTCCTAAAATGTAATGAAGAAATATAAAATCCAAGGGATACTTAAGTTTTAAAACAAGATGAACACTTAGGGCTTGGAGGAAATAACACCTAGGGCTTCATCTGGACAAGATTTCAGACACAACTTAAACATGCAAGATTTAAACCAGGAAAATATTTGCAGTCCTAACAATGGCTCTAATTGTGGATGTATGTCTCTTTCAGGCATAACAAGATTCTAGGATCTCAACGTTAAGCAGACCACCTACAGAAAGAAAACTACCCTACAACACACAACTAAAACAAACACTCAACAAAAGGAAACACACCTAAAAACCTACTATTCATGGATAATGAAGACTTCAGGAGAAGTAAAATTTCAGGAATTGTCCATGAGCTGACAATTCCAAAATGTTTCTGGTCAAATCTTTAAGAATGTAAGAATTAGAACCCCAGTTATTATCAATGATATATGGTCCCAGCCAAATAGGATCTAATTTTTCATGTTTTCCTTTATCCTCTAGTTTGGCATTCCACATCAAGACCAAATCATCAATCTCAAAACTCCTTATAGTGGCTCTTTTGTCATATAAATTCTTACATTGGAGCTGCAACTTGACATTTGTATCATGTGCCTGTGAGGCCTCAACCCGACCCATCATAGCACTATTGATACATTCACATTTTGATACCTTATGATTCGATATGTTGATACACGTTCTGATCGTTTTGACAAAGACTCATGATATTATGTGGATTATATTTATGATGCAGTTTGGAACCTTGAACATATTGTTAATTTTATTATACATGCTTAGAAATGTGTCTTGGTAAGAAAGACTTGATCATGATTAGATTTGACTAATTCATGGATTATGCTTTAAAGTTTAAGAAATAGCATGGATAATATGTTATGATGCTAGAATTATGCAAGCACTATGTTTGAGCACTACTTAAATGAAAATTGTAATTAGAAATTGAATTCTGCATATTGACTAACGTTTGCAAATTATGAGTTGTATATATATATATTTAGATGTGATTTTATTACCTTGGAATACTGATGCTCGAGTTTAGTATGCAGGAAAGAAAACCATGAAATTATTCAGAGAATTAGGGCTAAACATATGTGCAATTGAGTAAGCCAATGTTTAATTTAATGAAGAGATTGAAACCTCGTTGTAATGTGATTTTTGTTTGTAAACGTAATTTGTATGTATGTTGATAGATTAAATTCATGTTGTTAATTGGACATGTCATTTGTGAATGTGATGTTTATTTTATGGTGTCACTTGACACTTGTAATGTCCATGTGGATAGTGACATGTCAATTAGGGTTTGACAAGAATCACCCAACCTAATAGGATATTTTATTAATCTCACTTGCATGTAGATGTCTTGTAGGGATCACATCAAGTTGGAATTCGGATTTAAGCTTAAGTGGTACTTTAGAGGGGCTAAAAGTGACCATAGAGTGTATTTTTGACCAAAATTAGCTATCCCTATGGGGGTACCTTGAGTTAGGGGCTAGATTTTGCCTATGGGAAGGTCTAGATCACCATTATGGCCTTCCAAAAAGGCTACTCTTCAAGAGTGGCGAAAATGGAGATGGCCACATGCATTTGACTTGTCCCACACTCCTTGCTAAACTCACCATTAAGAGGGGGGACAAGAGGTAAGGTCAAGGACTAGAGGTCATGTCCCATTAATTGCTAGATCATGAGTAGGAATTGGGGGTCTTTTTAGAGGGCTGGGAGAGACTTAGTGGGTGTTCACCCACTCTCTAATTTTAAAGACACTTAGGGTTGGAGAAAGGAAAAAGACAAAGGAAAAAGATAAGGGCTCTTCTCAACTTGTTTCTTACTATTTTCTTTGGACCAAGGTTGGTGATCTTGCCATGAAGGAATGCTTCTTGCATTTTAGTTTTGTTATATTGTTGTGTTGAATGGATATGTAAATCTTGTATGCAATGTATGTTGTGTAAAATTGCTATTGTTATGTTGGGTTTGGGTATATTTGGATTCTTGAATCTCTCTTATTAGCCAATAGGCTTCTCTTGCAAGGTCACTGGAGTCCGTACATGAGAAAACTTGTCTCACGCTTAAAATTAGCGAAAACCTAGTTTTTACATACGGAAATGGGAAATGGTTTTGGACTTGCATGATTGTGTGCTTTGTCTAGATTTTGTATTGTCCACTGTGTCACATTTCCAGCGAAATTATTAAGAGGGAATTGCCTCATGTTTTCAGCGAAATTATTTCATTTCCAGCAAATTTGTGGTAGTTGTGAGGCCTGCGCTTTGTAGAGGACACCATGAATGGTCCGTAACTGAACAAAGTATGGCCAAGTTACAAAAATGGAGGGAAAAGTCATATTGGACATCTAGGATTTAGTAGTAATTAATTTTTGGCGCTCTGAAAAATTAGCTGAAGCGGCAACGAGATTTATGATTTAATAAATCCTGACAAAGTTAGCACTGAAAGCACACACGCTCCTCTTGCCGGTGTCGGATTTCTCCCGCCACTCATTTTTCCAGTTGTTATGTCCATTACTAAGATCCAGTAATCTAAATTTGTGCTTCCACATTTCACTGGAAAAAATTTGTTATATCAGTTCACGCACCTGCATATGCTTTGAGGAATGTCCATACCCTGCGCGAAAGCTCCCATATTGTTACAGGCAAGAACAATGCTGACAAAAATTTGTAGAAAGAAGATTTGCAGCCATCAATTGCATTGCTCGAAAGTTATACAAGCCTTTCAATAAATATATTTTGTGTAGATTAAAACTTCCCTGTCTTTTATGTTTTGATGGAATCCTTATATTGTTTGCAGCCTTTGGCTCGGATTGATGGATATCCACACTCTAATCCACGGCTCCCAAATTGGCGCAGGCAGATTGGACATTGGAAAAGGTCCCCAAATCTGTATTTGTACCTACAGATTGCATTTGTGTAGGAGCCCTTTCAACAAATATAAGTTCTCCATATTCTGCTCCAATGACTTGACAGATGTAAAGGCAGATTCCCAATTTTTTTGCCATCAAAAAAGGGGCTTTGGAGCAGGGTATGGACATATACCAAAAGATAAGAAAAGATTCATTTTTGTCAGATGTAGTTGTAAGTGCACTGGTAGACATGTATGCAAAATGTGGAAAAATAGACAAGCATTTCAACTGTTTGAGAAAATGCTTCAAGGAAATGTGGTCTCATGGACTGTAATGATCGTAGGATATGCACTACATGGATTTTTTTGAAAAGAATTTAGAAACTTATAAAGAAATTCAACTGGCACTTGTAAAGCCAAATTCTACAACCTTTATAAGTTGTTGAACCAAAACAACAAAGTGTTGCATCAGAAGATTCTTTGGAAGACGTAACAGATTTGGAAGTTGAAGTGGTGGCATGTGAATATCTCATGGTTGATAGAAAAGTACATGAAGATGTATAAAATATTTTGTATGAAGAGGAGATGAAGATTAAAGAAGTGGTTAGTTCTTGTGATTCTATGCACATAGATTTTTTGAACAAAGAAGGATGAAGTTAAAGTCTATCATACTATAATGAGTTTTTATGAGAGTGCAACAGATATTCTCCTTTAAAAGATATATTGATCAAAGTGGAAAAAGAAAGGAAGTACCTTATTGAGGCTCATACAAAATGTTTATGGATTCTTTTAGTTTTCATAATATTGGTTGTGCTTATTTGATTGTAGGTAAAATAGTTATGATTAAAGAGGATGAGATTGTAGTTGGAGCAAGTCTTATAGAAGGCATGTAATTGTTTGCGAATGAAGCTTTATTAAAGAGCATAGCATAGTTGTAATAGCGGTTAGTCCTCTGGAGGACATGATGATGTTAGTGGATGTGATATAGCGAAGCATAGATAATTTGTTGCCATGCAAGAAGTGGATGAAGAGTTGGTGATCAAAATTTATGTTTTATTAACGCTTTTAGAGCCGATAATTTATGGATTGTGGAAATCTCTTATCCCTCCCTTATATAATCCTTTAGGCCAAGATTTTGATGGAAGTCATGATAAAAAAATATCTGGCTGATTATTTTTTTAATTCATCAAATTGAAGTATGGCTTATTCTAATTCATTTAACCTTACCAAATGTCTATTCCATCCAAACATATAGTGAAATGTTTCCATGGACTAATGACTTATGGGAATTGAAATGTGCAGGTTTTGGAAGATTGCAGGCATGAAGATGAAGTATTTTTCAAGAGCTAGCCAAGTTTTCCCACCCTTGATTGTTTTGAAACTTAAATTATCCATGTAATATTGATCGGTTCGCCGAATCAGACTAATTCGAGTCAAATATGATTAACAATCAGAGAAAATGTGTGGCAGAGTTGGAGGCGGCATTGGTTTGGATGTACTTCCATTCAAATGTGGTGGAATACAACTATGCAGAATGTTGGGATCCACTAATTGAGGCAACCAATGTGTTTCCCTATTCCCCGATCTTTCATTTTCACATAAGAAGCTATTCCTATCAAACATTGACGATAAGCTATCTGACAAAGTTAAATGACAAGATAAGAAAAATGCATAAACTTTAAAATGTCCTTATCCATGTGAATGGTACTATCCACTATTGGAAGGACATCATCATCTTCATCCATCCTATTCCTTTCCTGAAAATGAATAGATTGTGCTTCCTTATATACTATTGCTTTCTTTTGAGAGTCATCCATCCATTTTATGAAAGTTAAATGACCATTTATTATTTATTCTGATAATATTATTTGGCTCATGCCAATACTAATGTATCTTATATGCACATGTCAAATTGTTCTCTCATATATTAACTTACATATTTCCTATTGGCTAACCCTTGCACCTCTTTTGGTGCAAGTGCTAGTTATTTTGTTTTGGGTATGTTGTTCGTGGGAGTTTATGGCATCACTCACCCTTGGGAAGAGAAGTAGTAGCCTTAGATGAAGGGGTTAGTTGGGCTTCCATTGTAGTTGAGAGTCTCTTCTCTTGGAGAAGAGGGAAATTTTCATAAAGTATGGGTTCCATGAAGCCATGTTGTAAATCCTTACATTTTGGGGATGAAAATGACAAAAAGCTTGTGTATGGAAGAGATGATAATGTAGCCTTTGGAAGACATGGAAAAACTCTTGTTGGAAAATGTAAATTGTATGGCATTCTCCTCCTTGGAAAATCCCACCGTCACCCTATTTCAATGGGTTATATGTAATCCATTTGTGAAGCCATGGTTTTGGGAGTTTTATGTAGTTTTGTTTATGTGTGCTTTGTGAGCATTTTTGTTGTATGTATCCTTTTAGTCTTGGTTCTCCAAGCTTGGGGGTGGTCTCCTTAAGACCTTGGATGGGAGGTGAGCTCTCCATGGTTACCCTCTTTGTTTGTAGGTTATGGAAGCCATGTTCTTGTGAAGAAAATGTTGGAGAAGCCTCCCTTGTGTTGATTTGTGAAAACAAATTTGGGTTACTTGATGTAACTTTTAAATGTAAAAGTTCTCCTTTGTGAAAACATAAAATTGTAATATTGTAAGTTTCATCATGATGTAAAAGAAGTGAAATTTTGTTCATCTTTAGATTTCTATGTTGGTAGAATGATTCAAGCATTTCATCATTATAATGGAGTGTGTTGATATTGATAATGGGAATTGAAACAATGTTGTAATTTTGGCTTGATATAGAGCAATGTAGTTACTCAAACTCTTTTGGAAATCAATCTCTTATTTCATATTAATTGAAAGTTAAGTACGATTGGCAATTATGTTGAAAACTAGAAGGAGATTAGTGAGTTCAAATAGTTTGGTTGATTTAATTCATGTTGGTAAATTCCTCTTGAGGTTTATCCTTATCATCTATAGGTTTATACTAAATTTTAGCTTGCATTTAAATTAAAAATTTGGTCCTAATGCTACAAACAAAAACAAAAAAAAAGCTATGTGTAAAGGCAAAAAAAAAAACCAAATTGAGACCTACAGGTCTCTTGAAAATGTATGGGGAAAAATAAATTCCCCATACGCTTTCAAATTTTGCCACAGTTAATAGAAAATTATATTTTCTATCCACTTGGCAAAAAGGCCCCACTTAAGCCTTGTAGAAAAAGGAGGGGGGGGCGGGACCCACCTGGGTCGCCTCCCCAAAAGGCTCTATAAAAGACCTTTTTCAAAAAAAAAAAAAATATAAAACCATCCTTTCCTAATTTCAAAAATTACTAATTAAACTAAAATAAAATTTATTTATTTGAAATATATATATATATATATATATATATATATATATATATATATATATATGCTAAGCGAATTGGATAAAGAAGATTGTTAAAAAAAAGATTTAATTTTTTTTAAAATATAATAATAAAGTTAGGTGGGCGAGGGTAGTCCCCACACCCCCAGGGGCCACCCTGGGCATGGGAGGTCGACGGCCCTGCCAAGGCAGGGTACCCACTTGACAAGGCAGTGCGGGCCTTGCCTTGTAGGGTACTGCACTGCTGGGCGCATGGGCCCCACAGCGCAGTCCCCTCGGGGAGATAAAAAGGGTAAGGCGCCTTGTTTTTAAAAATTAATTTGATTTAATTTTTTTGACTTTTTATTATTGTTTTATTTTATTTGTTTATTAAAGTAATTAATTTACTTAATTAATTTTTTTATATTAATAATAATTTAAACATTTGATTAAATAGCATGTTAATATGATGTTATTTTATTTATTTTACGTTATAATAGACTTATCATTAATTTAAAACATGTTTGTTAAATTTGGAAATATGTAGTTTAATTTATATAATAAATTTAATTTCCTAGGCTTAATTTAAGACAGATTGATTACTATCTATTTAATCAGACTAAAGATGTAAATCATTAAGCTATTAAATTTAGTATTTAATATCACATTATTATTCAAACATTGGTAATGGGTTTTTATGTAAAGATTTCCCATTTTAAACTTTAGATACGATAGAAACATATAAGTTGGTATACGAATTTATCGTATAAGTAAAACTTATGGATTTGAAATGTGGATCAAATTATCTATTAATATTCATAAATTTAGCAAACTAGTTAACATAGTTACTCTTACACTTCAATCCAAGGAATTGTTGATAATTGTTTTGTTTATCATAAAAATTATCATATTGGATTTAAAATTATGAATTAACTATGTATATTTCGATCCATATATCAATGAAATTTAATAATGAAATTATATATTGATGGGTTTAGCTTATACGAATTCAAATTATATAACAATGTATATGAATTTAATCCATTAGATCAGTTGGACATATTATACTTCTAAGCATCCATTTAAGGCTTAACGTAAACGTAAATACGCTATTAACGAATCGCTTGATGAAACGCCTCATTCTCAAACTGATTTCTCCACACTTAGGAGATGAATTCACATCATTTTCCTTCCATGACCATCTCACATAAGTTATAGAACCATATCCTAATCCTTCCCTAAGCTTATTCTTCATTGACGCCATCGATTGTCTTGATCGCATCACTTAGGGTTAGTCAACCCTATCCATGTTGTAGAGGGAGGTTGGTCAACTTAGGGCATGTGTGTGGAATCACCAAATGACCTCATTGGCCAATATGCCCCTCGCATGGCTTCTCTTATGTCCCTTGAGCTATATAAAAAAAAATTGCATTTTTGTGTGAGTTATTTTCGGACATGACAATGCCTCTCTCCTTGACTGATCCAATTGTATCAAGTCATCCACTCCGATTCTCATTTCATCATGCAAGTCATTATCATAAATCTGGACAAACTTGTACATCTGCAACAAATTATTTTGTGGCAACCTAGCATGTATACCATATACCAAATCAAAGGGTGCACAACCAATAGGATTTTTTACTGTTACTATGTCAACCCACAATGCTTGTTGCAATTTTGAATCCCAAGCCCTTTTATTCTTGTCTAACACTCTTTTCAGAATTTATATTAGGCTTTTATTACTGGATTCAGCTTGACCATTCCCTTGTGGGTGGTATGGGGATAAACAAGAAATTTGGATCCCATATAGTTGGTAGCAATAATTAAATTCTTCAGATTGAAAACACATTACATTATCTACCACTATAGTTGTTGGACAACCAAACCTTGTGAGGGTGTTTTGCAATACAAAGTCAGCTACAACCTTACTGGTGGCTCTCTTAGTGGGAATAACTTAAACCCACTTGGTGAAATAATTAGTTACCACCAGAATCCATGAATGACCTCCACTAGATGAATTTCTCCAATGAAATCCATACCCCACTTTTGAAAAGGTGCTTCAACCGTCACATCATTTAAAGGAAAATTTCCATCAAAGCTTAACTTAACTACAAATCTCTAGTAGGCATCACATTTCTTGACAAAATTGTGAGTATATTTAAAAATAGTAGGCCACCAAAAACCAGACCTCAAAATATTATGTGCAGTGGTTTTAGCCATGTAATGGACACCACATACACCATTGTGCATTTATTCTAATAAATCCTTGGATTTATCATTGTCTACACATTTAAGAAAAACTCATTCATTGCTCTCCACCACAACTCACCTTTAAAAACAACATACTTAATAGCATGCAACTTGATTGTTCTTTTCTTATTGTCATCCATATGAGGAGGAAACATCATTTTTTGCAAGTATCCAACAACATCTTTATACCATTCACAACAATCCAAATCATAAATGTAGGGCCTGTGCTATTCTTCAAGCATGTTTATATTTATTTGCATGTAAGTTTCTTTGAGCCATAAGTTTTTCCAACCCTAGGCCTCTAACTAACTTTTTGATCTGAACATCTATGTTGAATTCTTGAATTCTATTTGTCCACCTAAACCTTCTTCCTGAAACTTCTTGTTATACTAAAATATTCTTCACAACAACACTAGGCACATAAGCCACTATGGTCGCTCCAACCAAGTAACATCTGAAAGCCCTGACAACCTTGACCAAAGCATATGCATGCTTCTCATTAATATCATATTTCAATTTTTCTTTTTTGTAAGGACTTGCTAAAGAAGGAGATAGGCTGCTCAAAACCCTCTGAATTCTTTTGTAACAAGACTACAACAATAGTATGGTATGAAGAAAAGGAAAAAGTTTGCATGGGCTTACCATAATCAAGTGTCCTGAATATAAGAGCGTCTTTGATATCTTGCTTAATATCTGGGAAAGCCTTAGATGCTTCTTCACTCCATTCTACTTTAGCTTCCTTCTTTAACATTTTAGAGATAGGAACACTAGTTTCAACAAAATTTGTAATGAACCTTAAAAAATTTTCCTGCCCAAAGAAATACTGAATTCCTTTGACATTCTTGGGTTGAGGCACTTTATCAATAGCAGCAACCCTTTCAGAATCAATCCTAACTCCATCCTTAGATATAATATGCCCTAAAAGCTTTCCTTCTATGACCCCAAAAGCACATTTCTTTGGGTTAAGGGAAACCTTATAATCCAAAGCTCTTACAAAAATCTTTTCAAGATGACCACAATGATGATCTTTCTTTGATGAATAAGCTGTAAGGTCATCCTGATAAATCACTAAAAAATTATTTATGAAATTTGCAAACGCCACATCTATGGCTCTCTAAAAAGTTGTCCTAGCATTTGTCAAACCGAAAGGCATTCTGACATATACATAAGTACCCCATGGTGTGGTGAATGCAGGTTTGAACTTCTCAGATTCCTTGACCATAACCTAATTATATCTTGAAAATACATCCATCATTGACATCAATTCAGATCTAGTAACTCTTTGTAGCATGGCTTCCATGTTTGGCAAACCATAGTTGTCTTTTAATGAATTAATATTCAAATTTCTAAAGTCTACAGAAAGTCTAATATCTCCATTCTTTTTTCTCACTGGCACCAAGTTAGACACCCATGTTGAATGTCTAATGGGTTTTATGATTCCATCATCCCTCATTTTTTTCAATCCTTCTTGCATCTTTGGTGCCAATGTGGGATTTACAGGCCTTAAATTTCTGTCTGAAAGGTTTTGTGTCTTCCTTCAAAGGAATCTCATGTTGAAAGAGATCTTCTCTATAGGCCTTCAAATCATTATAAAACCATGCAAAAACATGCCTATGCTTTTTGAGAATATCAATCAACGACTTCCTAATTTTAGGAGACAACTTCCTTCCAATATATATATTTTTAGGAGCTTCAGCTGTTCTTAAGTTCACTTATTCCAAATCCTCTGGTTTATTTATAGGCTTTGCATAAAAAGACTTATCCTTAATGTCAAATGCTTTGTCAAGAACAACTAATCCCTTTGGAACTCTGTTTGATTTCACTTGTAACACTTCCTTACCAAAAATAGTGTCCTTATCATCCAAGGTTTCCACATAACCACTAAAATCCATCTATTTATTCCAAATTTTGCTTCACAATGCAAAAACCTTAGAATATCCAAATCATCTTAAAAAACTTGTTAGCTCTCAACATTGTCTAGTATAGAAGGCCTGGATTGAGCCTCTATCTTAGAGATTCCTGCAAATGTGATATCTTCTAGCCTCAAAATAATGTTAACTAGTAAATCTATCATTCTATTTTTGCCTCTTTCCATCCAATCAATACCAAATGCATCAAAATTTTCAAATTCATCCCAAACAACATTTCTGTATTGCTTCAGACTTTTATTCTTTGAAGCATATTTGGATCTAATATGAGATATAACTAGTTCAAAATCTCCAATCACTCTAAGGTCTCTTATTCCATGTCTTGAGGCCAACCTCAATCCAATCAATAGATCCTCATACTCTACATTGTTATTTGTACATATAAACATCAAAGTGAAAGAAAACTTGAATGTCTTACCACTAGGAGCTAACGACATAACTCCTGCACCAACTCCTTCCTTAGAGCTTGCACCATCAAAATACATGGTCCATAAGGCAATCTGGTATGCCAGATTATCCTTATCCCTAGATAAAATCTTAGGTTTAGCTTTTCCTTCAACCTTCATATCTAACACTTGAAAATAATCAATATCAGTGTCAAGGAAATAATTCATATTATCATCTTCAGATTCCTCAATCATGTGGGAGGTTCTAGTTTTCTGGGAAACTTTGACATTCTCACCAGTAATATTGAAATTTGAAAAGGATAAATCAAATTGAATACTACCTCCCATTGAAGCATTCCATTTTCTTGATAACAACATTCCATATTGGGGAGGAATATCAACAACCAAGACACTCATTGTTAGCATTTTTTCAGGGTAAGAAACTAGCCTATAAGACAAAGATTTGATAGTACCAATGACATGTACTTCTCTGGAATCCATTGCTTGACATCTTCCATGAGGAGTATCAACCTGTAATCCCATGATTTCATTACCTCTATAGGCATAACAGTATTAGATGCTCCAGAATCAATCATGCAATTTCTTAGCATCTTGCTATTTATAACTAAAGTCAAGAAAAAAGGATCTACAACTCTCAAGGAAGCATTTACAACATTAGTATCCAAATAAATCTAAGGGATTCTTGAAACAATTTATTTTGATTCCTTTCCCTTGTTTTTAGATTTTTCCTCTACACTTTCCAATTTCTGACTATCTTCCGATTTCTGAATTTTTGTGGAAAAACACCATTCACTCATGTCAGGGCCTTTTCCTTATGTTCCCCAATCCTCATCATCTCCAATAATGGGACCTTGACAGTAATCTGTGATAACAACTACCCCATATCAACAGGGGTGTGCTTTACATTAGACAAATACTGGTGCACAGTAACAACATTTCCATCTTCAACCTGAGTGGCCAAATTCGACTCAATTTTCTTTTGTTGCTTACTGTCTCCTTGGGGAGGGGGACACTTATTTTTGGTGCCTTTACTTTTACCTTATATACAATGTTTGGATCATTTGGCTTATTGATTTTCTTTACCTTGATCTTCTTTACGTCTTTGACAGGTTTTCCCTTCTCTTGTGTTTGCTTAGTGTCTGTTTTGGTTTCTTTAATGAAAATACTAGTTGGTTTACCATTTGCATTACCAACTGTTCTATATCTTAAAACATAGTTACTCCTTGCTTGAGTAAACATATCAATAATAATTTTTGTTGTTTCTTCATCAGAGGGTCTTCTTAGCATAATGAGTTCTTCACCCTTTTTTGCATTACATTTTAGATCATCAATTTCTTCCTCTTTATCATCAAGAAAAACTTGTTGATGATATACTTCTTTTCTTCTTTGTGAGCCAGAGACATCTTGGTTCTCATCCGCATCTATAGAATCTACTTCAACACACAAATGTGAAGAAGTCATAGTACAACCATTATCATCATATGAGTCATCTTCTTCATCCCCCTATCCCTCATTTGCAAATACACTCAAAGAAACAACACAATAATCAAGATTATGTGGGGATTTACAAGATATACACCATGGAACATCATCACTCATATTAACAAAGTTCTTTTGTAAAGGATCAATGGTTTTATCATCAGATTTATCTTTCTTAATAGGGAGAGAAAACTTCCCATCCTTCCATTGGGTATTGTAAGGGTAATTTTGCAGCGTGGGTTGCCTATTAAAATTGCTAAAGGAAGTTTTATCATTATTTATAGCCCTGCTTTTCAAATTTTCTCTAAGCTTCAAATATTTTAAAGCATTTAAGATCTACTTCAAATTGTCCTCTTTGGTTTTCACATTGGAGGGCTTATCTAACTCTTTATTATTAAATTTAGAAGGCTTCCAATCTTCCCTTCTACCCAATTTTCCTGATACTCTTCTATTGCTCTCAATGTTAATAGCTAACCTATAAGCTTCCCTAATGGTTCTAGAATTTTTATCCCTAAGAAGATATCCCAACTTGGAATCAAACACATTCAAATAAGTTGCAAGACATACCTTCTCATCTAGCCTCATTACTTTGAAAAGTTTGTGCATGTCCTTTTGGAAGCTACATTGAATTGAAAAGCACTTCTTCATTCTGATTTTTATTGATATTGTTGAATTCATTTAGCATGAATCTTTCATTGGTCTTGTCACCATACTCATCCCTGAAACAATTTATGAATTCATCATAGGATCCCACACAATCATGTGGTAGTCCTCTAAATCAATCCTTGGCATCCTTAACTAGTGATTGGACAAATAGTTTCATAATCACATCCTCATGTTCAATTTCATAATCATCTATTATGTCAATAAACTTCTTTAAATGTTCTTCACATGTAGTAATATTATTTATAGCAAATTTAGGAAGTTTCTCTCTAATTTCATGTGGAATTGCATTAGGATAACTAGGAATACCAACAAAAAAGAGTTGTATATATCTTTCTACATGAACTGGTCTCCTTTGGAATGATCCATCATTTTGGGAAGTAGATGCTTTTGCATTTGATGTAGTATCAATGTTATCACCAGCTGGTGGTGGGATAATGGTTGTTTGTTTAGCAAAGTTTCTAGAATTCCCAGCAGGTGCTGAGGAAGTAGAAGCCACATTAGAAGGCCCTGAGGATTGCTTGAGAAAATCAATCTTCTTCTTCATCTCTAGAGCAGTAGCCTCCAATTCTACCTTCTCAAGTTCCTTGGCTAAGATTTATTTCTCCCTCTTATCCCTCTCAAGATCAGTATCCAATTTAGACATATTATTCATTTGGACAGTGTCATTCACAGGTTCATTTATTAAAATTCTTGTTGCCTTCTGCTTTCCTTTATCCTTAGGTTTTTTTAGTGTCAAAAAATTGACGAATGGTAGGTTCCTCCTCATTTTTCTTAGGTGCTGAAACATAATTTATTGCTTCTAGGCTCAAGAATTAACTTCTCAATTGATCATATCTAATTTGATCTTGTCTTATCTCATCCTCTTTTTCCTTTTCCTTCTGTTGCTTGATGACAATTTTATCATGGACTCTTCTCTCCAATTCATAAATTTCTTCAAAGATATCTTTAGAATCTGGGAGAGTGGTTTCAGATTCTGAAGTTTCAAAATGAAATCTATCTTTCTTGTCTCTTGGGACATGAGGGCTCTCTGAGGGTGAAGATATTGGGGAAGGAGGTGCATTCCTATCATCTCCACTCATACACTTACTTCTTGACCTCTTATTATGTTCATGAGATTCATTATGGATTACTTTCTTTGTATGACATGATTCCTCCTCTCCTTCAGACTGAGGAGAATAATAATCCTCATACACACCCAATCCTGAGTCCACAACCTCTTCATACTCAAATGCATTTCCCTCCTGGCTGGGTTGGATTGGGTCCTCTTCCCTAGTGTTCTTCTTCTGTCTCCAAGTCTGAGATACATTCTTCTCTTTTCTTGGATGACTAACTCTAGAGGTACCTGGAAGCTCACATTCCAATTTATCTTCAGGATGATCCTTCCTCTAGGATCTGGTATTTCTATTACCCATACTAAGAAAGTGTATATATAAAATAATGTTTATTTCTCAACACTACTACAAAGATTTCTTTAAGTCACCACCCAACACAGGTTGGGAAATATAACACTGGTTCTCAGTAATATGAATACTATGATAAGGAATTTTCTAAGACAAAAAGATAACCACAAGGAAACTAAGAAAATCTTGATAATATTTTACTGTTGAAACAAATCCATAGGATGGAAAAGTATAACTCTTTTATTTCAGTGGTCAACTTATTGGTTTATACAAATAAGTAGGCCAGGAGTCCATCTCTACTTGGAACCTGCATTATTTAACACGATTTACTACTATTCCTCAAAAGAGTCGCCATTTTGTTAGTTCTCAAAATAGATTTTATGCTTTGAAAGCTACCAATACACCTATAGATAGATTTTTCAGGAGTGGTTATTTCCAAATATAAGGAAATATAAGGCAATTGGACCAACTATAGGGACAAGACTGCCTTCTGCACTTTTGGTTCTGCAAGATCAAGATGGGTACACATAATCCAGCTCAACATTCAACATTTTACAATTCTCTAGACTTTAATAGCAGAAAAATGATAAGAAAATACTAAATGATAACCAATCATTCATTGATTCTCCATTATCATAAAGAACATACAACTTGATAACCACAATACTTAAAGAATTTTCAATGGCTATTTAAAATTTATGGAATATAACCAAACCCTACCAAACATATATCATTGTAGAAAATACTTGTTCTTGACCAATGGCTTATCCATTGGGCAATATCTCTAATGAAAAAGAAGAATACAAAAACCAACTGATGTCATGATTCATGACCTAAAATACTACCATATTTTGACAGTATTGATCCATTCAATCCAGACTCATACTTCTTATGAAAATCCTTGTGCAAACCAAATGAATTTATGTTCTATCCAGAGCAATTTAATTTGATTCCATATCAAAACTAAGGAAAAGAAACATACACATGATAAACTCTATGCAATAAATTAGAAAATTCATAACTAAAGAAATAAACACATAGGAGAGACTTGAATCTGGAATATTTGTATTATATATGTTGAATCATGTTTCTTGTATACACCTTGCTTCAAAATATAAACCACTACAATAATAGCCAAAGATCTGAAACTTTCTATTTCCATACTCATATAGTCTAATACAGTCTGCTATAATCCTGACTGAAAACTCATATGCAGTAATGCTCTCTCTATTTTCCATCCCTTCTAAATGATCTAGGGAATCCTTTTATAGAGAAAGGAATGCAACAAGCTTTAGATCATTTGGGAAAAAACAAAAATATGACACATCACAAAAGACAAAAAATAACAGAACTAGTAATTGAGTTGTTACAAGATTTCAAAAGACAATTTCTAACTAGACCACATGGCCTCTGCAACAACTCTAGAACTACTCTTCTCTTGATAGGTGGTGCCTTCGTCTACATTCCTCACAAGCACAAATTTTTTTATAAAATGATAACTGCCTTAGGGTGCTAGAGAACTACCACCTGTTGTAATAACAATGGGGTGTTCTTGTTCACTTGATACATTTGAGATATCACTCTTCCATGCTTTGAAAACCTCATCATTATGCCAAGTAAAGCTGTAATTACATCATCATATTTCATAACTAAAACTTCAACAGGTAAAAACAAAACATTTCGCATTATAAAACAAATTTCAAAATAGAGTTGTCGATCAAAACCATCTCAGCACATCGTGCGGTTCACAAAAAAAATCAAAAGACCGATGATCTCCACATCACTCCTCATGGCTGCGAAATCGACCAATCAAAAAGTGACATCTCAAATCCGCATGGTGCTTGGGCCCCACCCCTTTTTAGTTTATGAAACTAGACACACGTCACTTAGGTGCGGTGCCTTGATCAGTATCCTTCTTGAAAGTTTTGATCGCAAGATTACACCTACCATCTGATCAAAACTGATCTCTCCATACTTTATCACCTTTTAGCCCATGATATGTGATGTCATCTTGGACATGCATCATCAAGGCATGATGCCTTGATCAATAATCATTGAGAAACTCTTAATCACGGTATTGCGCCTATTGTCCCATCAAAACTGATCTGACTTCCCTTTATCTTCTTCAATACTGGTCCCATGTTCTCAAGGCAGACACTTGTCACTCAGACATGATCCCACAAAGGCTAAAAAGTATGTAACTTTGGTTAGCGGCATCACACCCATCTTTAGATCAAATTTAATCTGCTTGACACCTATCTTCTCCTTTAGTCCTGGCTAGGTCCCACCATCAGCTACGTGTCACTCAGGAATGATGCCTTGAAGGGTAAACTCTACACATCTTCTGATCATGGGATCGCGACCACCATGGATCTAAACAAATCTGAATTTCTTTTAAAACATCACAAAGACTTTAGACTTGGGAAAAATAATTCACGGGTCCCTCTAGGACTCATAACTTAAAAGGATTTGGCCTCCTTCAATGAAAACTTAAAACACATGTTTTAAAAATGACTTAAGTGACTCCCAAAAAGTAATGAAGAAATATAAAATCCAAGGGATACTTAATTTTTAAAACAAGACGAACACTTAGGGCTTGGATGAAATAACACCTAGGGCTTCATATGGACAAGATTTTAGACACAACTTAAATAGGTAAGATTTAAACCAAGGAAATATTTGCAGTCCTAACAGTGGCTCTAATTAGGGATGTATGTCTCTTACAGGCATAATAAGATTCCAGGATCTAAGGGTTAAGAAGACCACCTACGGAAAGAAAACACACCTAAAAACCTATTGTTCATGGATAATGAAGACTTCGGGAGACGTAAAATTTCAGGAATTATCCATGGACTAACAATTTCAAAATGTTTTCGATCAAATATTTAAGAATGTAAAAATTAGAACCCCACTTACTATCAATGATATATGGTCCCTGCCAAATAGGATCAAATTTGCCATGTTTTCCTTTATCCTCTAGTCTGGCATTCCACATCAAGACCAAATCATCAATCTCAAAACTCCTTATAGTGGTTCTTTTTTCATATAAATTCTTACATTGGAGTTGCAACTTGACATTTCTATCATGTGCCTCTCTCCTTGACCCATCCAACTATATCAAGTCATCCACTTTGATTCTCATTTCATCATGCAAGTCATTATCATAAAACTAGACAAACTTGTACATATGCAACAAATTATTTTGTGGCAACCTAGCATGTATACCATAGACCAAATCAAAGGGTGCACAACCAATAACATTTTTTATTGTTACTCTATCAGCCCATAGTGCTTGCTGCAATTTTGAATCCCAAACCCTCTTATTCTTGTCTAACACTCTTTTCTGAATTTTTATTAGGTTTTTATTACTCGATTCATCTTGACCATTCCCCTATGGGTGATATGGGGATGAATAAGAAATTTGGATCTCATATAGTTGGTAGAAATCATTAAATTCTTCAGATAAAAAACACATTGCATTATCTACCACTATAGTTGTTGGACAACCAAACCTTGTGAGGATGTTTTTCAATACAAAGTCAGTTACAACCTTACTGGTGGCTCTCTTAGTATGAATAGATACTATTAGGAATAACAGTCCACAATACAAATGAGAGGGGGGTGAATTAATTGTATGGAAGATTATTAAACTTTAAACTTTAAGCAACAGCAATATCAAATCCAATGAACACAATAACACAATATTTTGGTCTCGGGGAAACCCTGTTAAAGGTAAAAACCCCATTGGTAATTAGCACCCACAAATGATGTACTGAGAGTATAGTTATCCTTGTTAGAAGATATAGCCCTGTTAGGAGCTTATTGAAACATTATAGTACATAGTCCTTGTTAGAGGATAGACCCTATTAGGAGTCAAGAAGAAAGGGAGGGATCACTGCCCAAAGAAGGTTAAATCCACCTTCAGAACTCATTGTTCACAACACAAGTGTATATGAAGAAATACACAATCTTTTAAACTGTTATGGAAGCAACTATCTTTGCTTGATCAGTTCCAATTAAGTCCACCAACAAACCTATGCTCTACATACATCAGACACAAGCTCGTAGCTTTTACAACCTCTCTATATCACCTTCTTCGCATCCATATCTTTTCCAAAGAAAAGATCTTTCATTTATACCTTATTACAATTCTCATGAACATGTCGGCCCATAAGACTTTTCTAATTAAAAAAAATTACATAAACCGTTGCTAAGATACACATGGTATCTAGAACAAGTATACAATGATTACATTACAACAATTAAGGACCAACATCCTTAATTCATGTTCGCCAAGGATAACACATGCTACATCTCCCAAGTTGGCTTCCAAATAAGTCTTCTCCAGAACACACACCACAGATGATGTCACCAAGCATTTCATACCTTGCACTGACTAGTGAACATCCTTTAGTACCTTTTCTATTGTCTCTCAAGCTTGCATACCTTGAATCCATATCATCAGGAAGATATACCAGAAACATAGAGACTAACTCTGGCATTTCTCACTATTACAATCCAGTGACCAGTCTTCACCAAAACATCTCTAACTTATCCAATATGAAACATTACATGATGTGATCTTGGATATAAGATTACAACACCCTCCTAAACTCTCATATGTCTTCGCAACATCTGAAACATCTGTATAGTGTCTGTACATTGTGATAACCAGCTTGTTTTCCTCACAGAAACATATGTTGACATCAGTGAAAAAACATAGATGACAATAGTAGGAGTGTCCATTTAGTAACATAGTGATTAAGCATATTAAATGTCTTAATCACCTCCCCATGGATTAGCAATATCCAACAATCTCCCCCTTTGGAATTGATGTCAACATATGGAAAAATTCATCATCCCAAAGTTATATCAATCCAGAGCTCTGCAACCAAAAAATCTCCCCACACAGTAGGGATTTTATCATATAACACTCCCCCTTTGACAAAAATGGTAAAGGGTTCCATGAGCCATCAATTTCTTTCCAACATCTTTCTTCCATGATCACTCCCCTTGAGGAGTAGATCCCTACATCCAGTCCATATTATGATAAGGCTCTGAAAAACCTCTGGACTGATGCATATCTGCATCATTTAATTCTCACTAGGATGGGCCTGAACCCCAAGCATACCTCTAAGATATTCAAAGGTATCTTTTGGCAGTGGCTTTGTGAAGATGTCTGCAATCTTCTCTTTTGTACTAATATATTCTAATTTAATTTCCTTCTCTGCCACCTTCTCTTTCAAGAAGTGATACTTGATAGAAATATGTTTTTTTTTAGAGTGCATCACCAGATTCTTTGACACATTCACTGTACTAGTGTTATCACAATGGATAACTGTTACCCAATTTTTTCCTGTTCCATGTAAATTTGGCTAGGCTACATTCTATCCAAGGTCTACTTTTTAATACTATTAAACGCCTTGAAAATTTCATGGTCTTCTGCCTTTTTCCTTGGTTTCTACCACTATCCAAATTCCCTGGTCTACAAGTTTAAATTTGAAAATGTGACCATTGGAGGCAAAAAACCCTCAAAATCCCTAGGGCCTGTTCTAATTTGTCGTTACTTTTTCGGCCACTTAAGTCTCCATTTTTTCCATGCTTTTTAGTCACAAGATCTCTGAGACGCCACAGAATATTCCTTCTTATTTCCTGATCTCGCGACTACCTTGTATCTCTTAATCTCCCGATCGGATGGAATATTCTTTCTTCATTGAGCGACTTAGCCTTTTCCCTTTAATCGCTAGGTCTCAGTAAGTTTTCTCGAGACCTAGCAACTTCTATAATGAATTTTGTAAGAATTTCCTATAGTTGCGTGGTCTCTAAATGGATTTTTCCTTTGGTCATGAGATCTCAGAAAGAAATTTGAAAGGTCAAAAGGTTGCAGCGATTAAGAGACTCCCTTTGGTTGCTGAATCTCCAGATACATCTGTCAAGTAATGAAACAAACTTTAGTTGCTGGGTCACTAGATAAAAGAAAGGAATGAAGAAGCGATTAAGTTTATTTAGTGACTAAGAAACTGTGTGTTCACGAGGTCTCTCATCTCTGGCGGTTAAGTCCTAAGCATCCAGCGACCTGGTGGGCGGTTTTCTTTCCTTCAGTCACTAAATCTCTAGATGGTTGGTGGTCTCAGCTCTGCGGTTAAAGTTTGAAATTTGATCTATGGCTGGTGCATGATCTGAAAGAATATTCTAAGCTCATCAAATCATGCGCCAACCATTGATCTTCCTTACAATGCAGTGTTTCAGTTGTTAGTGGGTCCATTGCCATGTAGTTTGAGGTGTTTGATCTTGATTGGTCGAAGGCTAGTGATGTGGAGTTTGTCAAAGCAGGCCCAGTGAGTTGGTTTTCTTGAAGATCTAACAGCTGGTGCATGATCTGATGGAATATTCTTGGCCCGTTAGATCATATGCCAGCCGTTGATTTTACTTTATTTTGAGGGCTCTGTCAAGTGGGTCCTCGTGTTCTGATGTGCTCATATTTTATTGGCCGGCCAAGTGATGACTGGGATTTGTCAGTGGGGCCGTTGTCAGAGGATCGGTAGGGGCACTAGTAAAATAAAGATCTACAGTTGTCTTATGATCACATGGAATCTTTTGAGCCTTTGAGATTATAAGACAGTCGTTCGATCTTCTAGGTGCTCAAACTCTATCTTGTGGGTCCGTCTGACATGGTTAAATCTTATTGGTCGCTGGGTATTACAGTTGGCATCTGTCAGTGGGTCCGGACTTCTTAAGTGAGGTGGCAAAAAATAGAAGATCTACAGCTGGTGCATGATCTGAAGGAATTTTTTGAGCTCATGAGATCATGTGACAACCATTGGATGGGTCCAAGCTTGTAAGTATAGTCGTGTAATCTCTAAAAAATCTTTTGGTGACTTGGCGACTGTTAAGGTGGGAAAAGGCTCAGTCACATAGTTGCTAAAATGAGCTGGAGTTAGTGAAATGATCAAATGATTCAGTGACTAAAAGAAAAGGAAGGCCCGAGGTTAAATAATGAGTTAAGGTTAAGAATATAAGTAGTGCCCAGGTAAGATAGAAGATCTCATGGTTGTGTTTTAAAGAATAGGTCAGATTTGAATACCAACGATTGATAGATAAAGTTTGGTGCCACCTGTGACCATTTAATCATTTTTTAAAATTCAAATATCTAGAGTACCAGATTTGAATAGTTATGGCGAGCCCGAGTTGCAGGAAGGTAGATAGATCAAGGTAGCTTGTCTGCAGACAGATATAGTACAGAGATGGACACGCAGACATGTTATCTGATTGGTTGGGATATTTTCAGTAATGCAATTATGATCAGAGTTGATAGAATTAGGGTTTGATTATTCTATGAAGATCTATGTAACCCTAATTAGGTTTTGCTCCTGCCTGTGTGCTTAAGGAGATGTATATAATATTTTTTGGAGCTTTTTGAAGCTCAGAGTTTACATTTTGTAAAAGGAGAGAATTTTCTTTTTGAGGAGTTATCCGAGGCATTCTTTCTACCCTCTAGCTTCTGCTTTTGTAACCTTTCATTGAGGTTTAGATATTGCAAAGGTATTTTGTGACATTCTTTCTGTCCCTATACCTTCTTGTCTGAATTTTCTCTTATTGAGTTAAGTATATGTATGTTTTCAGTGATATCTTACGGTTCTTGATCCCCCTTTCTTTCTGCAATTCATGTGTATTCTTTTGAGTGATTTGATTTGAATGATCTTGTGGGTATACTTCAATCCCTTGACAATCTGTCTCATTCCTATACCTATTTGCAGAAGTGGATGTTTGTTTTCAAGTTATAGATTGTGTCTAATTCTTAGAAATTCTATTGTTTGTGAAATTCTCTCTCTTTCCTTGAATAGCCTCTTTCTATTGTAGACCTTTCTATGAAATATTGATGCAACCCTATTCAGTAAGTTGTGATCTCCTAGACCTAAGTTTATGCATTGATTTCATCCTCTATACTGTAATTCATACCATCATTTGGTGTATCACATAGTAGGTAGTTTGCTTTTCAGTTATTTCCCTTTCATGCATTCCTTCTATCCCTTTTCCCCTCAAAAATTTACATTCCTGTCAAGAAGAAATTTAAGGTGATTATCCAAGAGGAACCAGCCTAGAACCTGGAGGTCTCATCTCAGTTAGCATAGGTCCCACAACTTGGAGATGATTCCCATGTTATACTAGGTTATCAAGACCAAGAGAGCTTGAAAAAAAGGTGCAAACTTAGTGTATAACAATTCTGGCACACCTGGTGGGACAATAAAAGAAGTTTATCTTTGAAAGATTATGCTATCTCTGATATACTGATTGCATAATATAGACTTTTAGAAGTTTTTTTGTTAAGTATATCTGGCAACTCCACTGATTTCATAGACCCAGGCTAAACTTGTTCAAAGTTTATGAGAAAGATTGAGACTAGAAGCTCAAAGCCTACTAAATTTTCAAAGTTGCCCTTAAAAAGAGGCTATAAAGGTAGATCAACTCAGAGAACATCTCCTGCAAGGAGAGTATAGTCTACACCTCCTGATACTTTAGAAAGGAGACCTTTTCCCTTTCATCTCAGAAGATGAGGAAGATCTCTAACCAGAGATCTAGAATAAGATTCAAATCCAACACCAAATACAACTCACACAGTTGCTACCCAGCAGGTTTCAGCTCCTACAATGGCTAGGCTGTTTGCTTTTGCACCTTTCAACCTAGGGAGCCCTTTGAACTTTTCTCAAAATCATGATGTGCCCTTGGTGGCACTAAAGAATCTACCTAATTTCATAGGTGAAGGACAAACTACGGCTTTTGAGTATATAAGAGATGTGACCACTATCTGCAGTATACATAATATAACTCAAGAGGATGTGGCCACCAAGTTATTAGCAGCCTCTCTCAAAGGTAAGGCTCTTGAATGGTTTAAAACATTAATTGTTGGTTCCATTACTTCATGGGATGAATTAGGAGATGCATTGAGCAAACATTTTAAGGATAAATCAGACAACTTGTCATTAATTGAACAGTTGACAACCATTAAAAGAGACCCTCAAGAACAAATGATAGATTATAATAATAGATTTCTCAAGACATGGAATAGAATTCCAGTCTCAGTAAGGCCATCAGCTGACCATGCTTTTTTATACTTCTTGCAAAGTTTGAATGGTCAAATCTCTGTCATGATCCAATCTATGGGTGGTATCTCTCTACCCCAAGCTTTTGACACAGCTATCAGGGCTGCAAATTATTTAATCCAAGCATGCATGATAACTAGAAGGCCACCCATGCCCATCTTTTCTAGCCTTTAGCTCATTGCACTTGCACAAGTACCCCCATTTACTCCTATTCCCACCATATTAGCACCTTAGGCGAGTACTAGCGGCCAAGAGCTAAAAACAAGTTTCTCTCAAAAGCTACAAGAGATAAAGAATAGTCAACAAACTAGTCAGCAAGAAATGACAAACTTGCTGCAAACTTTGACTAAAGAGGTCACAAATCTCAAGAAGCAAGGGCAAGGAATTAGACCACCCTTTCGGCCACAAGGCCAAAGTCTTAATCAATAATATCAGAATCAAAGACAACCTTATCAACAAAATAGGCCACAATACCAAGGAGGGTATCAAGGGCAAAGGAAAAATTTTAATCAAAGACCATTCCAACCATACAACCCTACACCTCTCAATTATGTGAATCCAGTTAGGGACATGGTCCCTAGTCAAAATAATATGGCTATGGACAATGAATGGTATTTCCCTTGCAATCAGCCTCATAATTAGGCTACATGTTCAAATGGATGGATGAACCAAGCTCTAATGGTTCAAAATGCCTCACAAGCTCAATTAGAAGCTTCTTCCAGTGGATCAGTTCCTCAACAAGAACCACAAGATAATGAGACTACTCTTTTCAATTGGGAGCAACAAGACTTCAATGGAGTCATTGGTGAACCTTCCATTGCTGCCAACACAAGATCAAAGAGAAGAGCTCAAGACATGGAGTGAGCAGACTCTGGGATTAAAGCTACTACATCTACATAGCCAATACAACAAGCTACTCCCATCATGTTTAAGAAGGCTCTTATTATTATAAGCAAAGAAGGCCATACTCTCAAAGAGGTGGAGCCCATCATAGTAAAAGCACAACAAAGAGTACACACTGTGACACCTTTCAACATTGTAGACAACATGAAGAAGTTGAACATTACTATGTCTATGTGGGACTCTTTAGCTATTCCAGGGCAACCTAAGATTATGAAGAAAGCTATGACTGACATGACAACTCCTCAGCCTACAAAAGAAACTACAAAGCTAGTGTTGGTCAACAATGATCAAGAAAAGGAGGTTCCAAGTTGCAACTCCAAAGCCAATAACATGCAAGGTAGGAACTCAAAACCACCCCCCTTTTATGTATCCTTAATTATTGGAAAATTCTTAGTACATAATTGTATGGTAGATAGTGGAGCTGCTAGTACTGTAATGCTCAGAAAGGTGGCTGACCAATTAGGACTTAAATATGAACCCCTCCAAAAGAAGGTTACACAACTTGATGGATCCTTAGTTAACACTATAGGTGTGGCTAAGGATACTAGTCTAATGCTTCATGCTAGTCCTAATTTCTCTATCCTACTTGATATATATATCATAGATCTCCTTGCTTTATTTTCCATATGTCTATCAAGGGAGTTTACAGCCAAAATAGGAGGCTAACTTTCTTCTAACTAGTCCCACATGCTTTTTCACACAAGCTATGGTACCAAGGTTACCATTAAATGTAAATCATTAGTAGCACACAATATAGAGCCATATGTGTCCAATACCATCAATGTAAGCTACCCTATATTTGATGATAGTGACTTCCCAACTATCAGATAAGCAAACACTAAGATAGAAAGTATCCCTGATATTTTACTTGATGAACTAGAATCATAAAAGGTTTTTGAAGCCCAAGAAAATGTCATTTGGGATGCTGGTTTGGGAAGTTATTTGATACAAGAAAGTGGATCCATAGAGCCCAACCTCCTCAAAGAGGACACTGATTCAGAGGATCAAGGCAATCAGGTTTGGGAATTATTTTTTGATGGAGCTAGAAGTAGACATGGTTCTGGTGGTGGTGCTATGCTAGTGTCCCCAAAGGGAGAGAGATATTATACAGCTTTTAGATTCAGTTTCTCCTACACTAGTAACACTGCAGAATATGAAAGTCTAATGAATGGACTAGAATGGGCTAGAAAAAGAGGGCTCAAGGCCTTAAAAGTTTATGGTGATAGTGAGTTAGTAGTCAGCCAAATGAGAGGGACAAGTGCAACCAAAAATAATACCTTGAAAGCATACAAACATAGATTT
Organism: Chamaecyparis obtusa; assembly: GCA_027943335.1. NCBI lineage: Eukaryota > Viridiplantae > Streptophyta > Pinopsida > Cupressales > Cupressaceae > Chamaecyparis > Chamaecyparis obtusa. Next base: position 197,438 of record BSBK01003466.1, on the reverse strand, counting down.
TGGGATGCAATTGAAGACTTTTGTGCTTTCAATATTGTTGCTATCCCTAGAAAGATAAATCGAAATGCAAAGAGATTGGTTGCTATTGGGTCTCAATATGACATTCCTAATAGTATTTCAAAGGAGGAGACCCAACAACATATCAAAGTGATTGTCAGACCTTCTATCCCTGATAATGATACTAATTGGCAAGTGTTTGACAATGATGAGCAAATTTTGCAATTCTTGTTTGAAGAGGATGTCTTCTCAAAGCATAACCAAGACATACTATTGCAAAACTATGGTGACCAAGTAATACAGCTCAAATCTAATAAAATGCCTAAAGGTCTTGTCACCTTAGAGACTGTCTTCAACAAGGATGATCAAGTTAAGAAGAATAAAGCTGGCCTGGTAGTTCAACAAGAACATTGTGTTGAATTAGAGTTGGAACCAAGTAGAAGTTTACAATTTGGAAAAGTAAACATTGATTTAGAAAAGTAGGCTTACACCCAATTATTCAAAGAATTCAGTGATGTTTTTTCATGGCAATATGAGGACCTTAAAGGTTTTAACCCAGCCCTTGCTCAACACACTATTGAACTAGAGCCTAATGCCAAACCAGTAAGGCAAAAACAAAGGTCTGTTAATCCCAAGCTTGAGACACTTATGCATAAAGAAGTGCTCAAATTGATAAAAAGTGGTATCATCTATCCCATCAAACATACTAGTTGGGTTTCCAACCTTGTTCCTATAAGGAAGAAGAATGGGGAGTTGAGGTTATGTGTTAACTTCAGGGATCTTAACAGGGCCTCTTTAAAAGACCGCCATCCATTACCCTCTATGGAGCAAATTTTGCAATGTGTCTCTGGATTCGAAAAATTTTCATTATTGGATGGCTATTCAAGATACAATCAGATCTTAGTTAATGAAGAGGATCAATACAAGACTACATTTACAACCAAGTGGGGAACCATGGCTTATCAAAAGATGCCCTTTGGTTTGTCAAATGCAGGTGCTACTTTTCAAAAGGCAATGGATATGGCCTTTAAAAGCCTCATGTACAAGTTTGTAGTGGTCTACTTAGATGACATAACTATCTATTCTAAACATGCAACAGATCATATCAAACATTTGAGGAAAATCTTTGAAAGATGTAGAGAGTTTGGGATATCTCTTAATCCCAAGAAATGTGTGTTTGCAGTTCATGAAGGAAAATTGCTAGGATATATAGTATCCAAGAAAGGAATTATAGTTGACCCCAAGAAGATTGCAGCCATCCTAGAGCTACCATTGCCACATCATAAGAAAAGTCTCTAATCTTTATAGGAAAGATTAATTTTGTTAGGCATTTTTTGCCTAATATTGCAGATTTATTAAAGCCTTTAATGACCATGTTAAAGAAGAGTTCAACTTTCAGCTGGACTAAAGAAAGAAAAGCCAATTTCCAGGCTATCAAAGAGGCCGTGATAGAAACTCCTGCTCTATTAAACCCAAATTTCAGTAAGAATTTTATCCTTTATGCTTATAGAGGTCATGATGCTATATCTGCTATGATGACTCAAAAAAATTTAGAAGGGTTGGAGTAGCCTATTGCTTTCTTTAGCAAAGGTTTAGAAGAAGATGAACAAAGATACTCTTTTGTGGAAAAACATGTACTTGCTATGGTGAAGAGCCTTAAAAAGTTCAGATATTTATTAACCCATAACAAGGTACACTTGAAGGTTACACATCCAAGTGTCAAAGAATTTTTTCTTTCCAAGGACCTAAATGAAAAAAGAGTTGGTTGGATTACCAAAGTAATGGAATTTGACATTAAAATCCAAACCACCAAGTTGGTTAGAGGAAGAGGTCTTTGTGAGCATTTGGCAGGGGATGAAAGTTCAAAGAAAACAGAGCAAATAGATGCATCTCTGGTTGTGCATTCTACAGAAGGGCATGCCAAGGCATCAGGTTGGTTGCCTAACATGATTCATTACTTAAAGACAGGACAATGTCCTACAGGCCTAGATTCAGCAAAAAGAAGATATTATAGGTTACAATCTGTTCCCTTTGTGCTAATAGATGAGGTTCTTTTTAGAAACAATCACAATGGTGTCCTTTTAAGATGTATTGATTCTGAAAAGTTAGCTAATGTCCTATTTGAATTTCATGATGGACCTTCTGGAGGTCACTTTTCTCCTAGGACTACTATTTTTAAAATCATGAGGGCTTGATACTATTGGCCATCTATCTTTAAGGATAGTCATGATTATGTGAGAAAATGCATCAAATGTGGCATGTTTGCAGGAAAAGAAAGGCTTGCAGCTCTACCCCTTCAGCCAATCAGAACAGAGCAACCATTCATGAGATGGGGCATAGACTTTATTGGTATGATTAATCCTCCATCTAGTGGAGGACACAAGTGGATAATCACTGTAACAGATTATTTCACTAGATGGACAAAGGTAGTTGCCTTAAAAGAATCAAATGAGAGTGTTGTCTTAAGTTTTTATGATGATATAATCCATAGATTTGGCACTCCAGAATCCATAATATCAAATAATGCATTGGCATTCACGGGCCTTAAAGTCTCAGAATGGGCAATCAAAAATAGAATTTATCTGAATACAAGTTCAAATTACTACCCTCAAGGCAATGGTTTGGCAGAATCAACTAATAAGAACTTGATTAGGATAATCAAGAAGACTCTGCAGGATAACCAAAGAGATTGGCATACTAAATTGAAGTTTGCCTTATGGTTAGACAGAATTACCCCAAAGAAGATCATTGGGAATTCTCCTTATATGTTAGTATATGTCAGAGAGGCTAAGTTGTCCATTTCAACTAAATTGCCAGCTTTGGACTTGGCCACTCAATACATCCTATTTGAAGAAGGAGATCCCTTACAAATAAGGTATGCTCAGCTCATAGAGTTGGAGGAACTCATAAATAAGTCGATGAAAGATATGGAATTTCATCAAGTTTAGACAAATAAAAGTTTTGATAGAAGAGCTAGGGCTAGAGACTTCAAGATTGGGGATATACTCCTCAAGTGGGATGATTTCAGATCAAAGACTGGCAGACATACAAAGTGTGATTCTTTTTGGGGTGGACCATTTGTGATTACAAAATGCAAGAGGCCTAATGCTTTTCAGCTATCAACTCTTGAAGGAGATGACTTGCCTATATCAGTTAATGGATTCCACTTGAAGCCCTTCTTTGAGGTCATTCCTTCCTTGTAAATATATGTGAATATGTTTCCTATTTTCTGTCCCTTCTTTCTAGTTTAGTTTTCCTGCTTCCCAAGAAGTGCCTGTGCATAGTTTTGTCCCTCTGGTTCTAGGTCTATCTCTCTGTCAAGGTTTTGTGTTCAAAGTAATGACTCCATGCCCAATGGATTTCTCAAGGCCACTGATCAATGTCTAGCAGGCTAAAATCCAGTAGAAATTGCCAAAATGTTACCTAATTTTTTCTTGTTCCATGCAAATTTGGTTAGGCTGGATTCTATCCAGGGTCTACTTTTTAATCCTGTTGAGCACCTTGAAAATTTCATGGTCTTCTACCTTTTTCCTTGGTCTCTGTAACTATCCAAACTCCTTGGTCTGCAAGTTTAAATTTTAAAATGTGACCGTTGGAGGCAAAAACCCTCAAAAACCCTAGGGCCTGTTCTAATTTGCCATTACTTTTTCGGCCACTTAAGTCTCCATTTTTCCCATGTGTGCTTTTCCATGTGTGCTTTTCCATGCTTTTTAGTCATGAGATCTCTGAGACCCCATAGAATATTCCTTCTTATTTCCCGATCCCATGACTACCTTATATCTCTTAATCTCCTGATCGAATGGAATATTCTTTCTTCATTCAGTGACTTAGCCTTTTCCCTTTTAGTCACTAGGTCTCAGTAAGTTTTCTTGAGACCTAGTGACTTCTGTAACGAATTTTGTAAGAATTTCCTATAGTCACGTGGTCTCTAAATGGATTTTTCCTTTGGTCGTGAGATCTCAGAAATAAATTTAAAAGGTCAAAAGGCTGCAGCGATTAAGAGACTCCCTTTGGTCGCTGAATCTCTAGATACATCTATCGGGTAATGAAACAAACTTTAGTCGCTAGGTCGCTAGATGAAAGAAAGGAATGAAGAAGTGATAAAGTTTATTTAGTGACTAAGTGATTGTGTGTTCATGAGGTCTCTCATCTCTGGCGGTTAAGTCCTAAGCATCTAGCGACCTGGCAGGTGGTTATCTTTCCTTCAGTCGCTAAATCTCCAGATGGTTGGCGGTCTCAGTTTTGCGGTTAAAGTTTGAAATTTGATCTATGGCTAGTCCATGATCTAAAATAATATTTTGAGCTCATCAGATCATGCACCAACCATTGATCTTCCTTACAATGCAGCGTTTCAGTTGTCAGTGGGTCCACTTCCACGTAGTCTAAGGTGTCTGATCCTGATTGGTCGAAGGCTAGTGATGTGGAGATTTGTCAGAGCGGGCCTAGTGAGTTGGTTTTCTTGAAGATCTAATGGCTGGCACATGATCTAATAGAATATTCTTGGCCCATGAGATCATACGCTATCCATTGATTTTACTTTATTGCCAGGGCTCTATCAGGTGGGTCCTCGTGTTCTGATGTGCTCATATTTTATTGGCTGGCTGAGCGATGACTAGGATTTGTTAGTGAGGCTGTTGTCAGAGGATCTGTAGGGGTGTCAGTAAAATAAAGATCTACGATTATCTTATAATTGCATGGAATCTTCTGAGCCTTTGAGATTATAAGATAGTTGTTCAATCTTCCAGGTGTTCAGAGTCTATCTTGTGGGTCCGTCTAACATGGTTAAATCTTATTGGTTGCTAGGTATTACAGTTGGCATTTGTCAGTGGGTCCAGATTTCTTAAGTGAGGTGACAAAAAATAGAAGATCTATGGCTGGCGCATAATCTAAAGGAATTTTCTGAGCTCATGACATCATGCGATAGCTGTCTGATGGGTCCAAGCTTGTAAGTATAGTCGCGTAATCTCCAAAAAATCTTTCAGCGACTTGGTGACTGTTAAGGTGGGAAAAGGCTTAGTCGCGTAATCGCCAAAATGAGCTAGAGTTAGTGAAATGATCAGGCGATTCAACGACTAAAGGAAAAGGAAGGCCCAAGGTTAAATAATGAGTTAAGGTTAAGAATATAAGCGGTGCCCGAGTAAGATAGAAGATCTGATGGTTGTGTTTTAAAGAATAGGTCAGATTTGAATACCAGCTGTTGATAGATAAATTTTGGCGCCACTTGTGACCATTTAATTATTTTTTAAAATTCAAATATCTAGAGTTCCAGATTTGAATAGTTATGGCGAGCCCGAGTTGCAGGAAGGTAGATAGATCAAGGCGGCTTGTCTAGAGGCAGATACAGTACAGAGATGGACATGCAAACATGTTATTTGATCAGTTGGGATATTTTCAATGATGCAATTATGATAAGAGTTGACAGAATTAGGGTTTGATTATTCTATGAAGATCTAAGTAACCCTAATTAGGTTTTTCTCCTACCTATGTGCTTAAGGAGATGTATATAATGTTTTTTGAGCTTTTTGAAGCTCAGAGTTTACATTTTGTAAAAGGAGAGAATTTTATTTCTGAGGAGTTATCTGAGGCATTCTTTCTGCCCTCTAGCTTATGCTTTTGTAACCTTTCATTGAGGTTTAGATATTGCAAAGGTATTTTGTGACATTCTTTCTGTTCTTATACCTTCTTGTCTGAATTTTCTCTTATTGAGTTAAGTATATGTATGTTTTTAGTGATATCTTAGGGTTCTTGATCCCTCTTTCTTTCTTAAATTCATGTGTATTCTTCTGAGTATTTGATTTGAATGATCTTGTGGGTATACTTGTGTACACAAAAAAGTAGTGCACTTCTATGAATCCTTACATTCAAGAACACTCAAGAATGAGGTCTCAAAAATTGATCCATAGCTCTTTATGTATGGAGTTGCAAGATTTAAAATTGCTCTCAGCTAGAGCTAATAGGCTTAATGACCTTGCTAGTCAACCACACAATGAGAGATTCAAGTGAAGACAAGGGCAAGAATGCCAATATCCCCAAGAATCACTATGAAATGCAAATGCAAGTAAGCTAAAAATGAAGATGCAAATATGCAAGCTATGATTATGAAAATAAAAATGCAATCTAAACTATGAAATGGAAATAGCAAGTGTTGCAATCCTTCCTATTAAACTAAATGAGTTATTCTAAAGCATGAAAGGAAATCTAAACTATGAAAGCATGAAATATGAAGCTACTATGCAAGAATGAAAACTAAACTATGAAGCAATGAAGAAAGCCAAGATATGATGCAACAATGATCTCCAAAAAAACTTCAAATTCTTCAAGAATTCCTATAGCATAAAGTTAGCATAAAATAAATATGACCTAGAATGAGGAAGAGAGCTCTTCTTTTATAGGAAATGAAGAGAAATGAACCATGTATATTAAGAGGCAAAAGTCTTAATCAAGGGTGGCGCTAGAAAGAGGAGCAATCCATGTGCACAAGTATCCTCCAATAGAAAAATAAGAGTTGACTTTTGTGTTTATATGAGACAAAAAGTGCTTTTTCCTTTTTATAAAATAGGAATAATGTTTTATTTGTGCAACTTAGGATAAGATGAAAAGGTGGGGGCTTTTTTATTTAATAAAAGGGGAGGAAACATTCCTTTTAATTAAATAAAGACTTAGGATAAAATGGTTAGCCCAAGGCAAATAATCAAAAATGATGAAATAAGATTTGATCAAGGAAATTGATATAATTGATAAAATGTTAATTTTTGAAAACATTGATTCAGGGATTTGATAAATTGCTGAATGAGGGCCCAAAGTCTAGGCGACCATTTTAGGGTGCATACATTTGCCCCTCTTTGACTAATGTGTGATCATTTCAGGAACACATGCAGTCAAAGAAGAATTGAAATGTGAGTTCATTTTTGGATCACAAAACAACTCAGACGTGTGTTCATTTTGGGAACATGCCTAGACAAAAATAAACAAAAGATTCTGGACATGAGTTCATTTTGGGATCACATCCAAAATAAGAGATAAAAACCTCAAGCTGAGCGAAAGCTCATAAAAAGATAGCTGAATCAAGAAAATCAAGGATTAAATCCAATAGGTACTGCCCCCTCAGAATCGAAATCCAAATCAGGTAGAGGAGAACAACAGATTGATAAAAGATGATCAAATCATAATGAAGTCATAATTGAAGATAAAGGATAATAGGATAACCATGAGGTAGTGAAAACATGCCCCAGTTTGACCAAGTCAAACCTCAAAAAGATGAAGCAAGTGAAAATGAATGATAGACTAGGAGTTTGAAAGAGATGGGGGTGAAGAAATGAAGATGCCCTAGCAAAGATCAAAGGATCAGGCCTCAAATGGTCGGTCAACTGCACAAGAGAAAGATAAATATTTAAACATGATTTTGACTATAAAGATGACCTCAAATTTTGATTTCGAGTCCGAAAATGGATCCAGGATGTCAGAACTAGCTAGGGGTGCAATTTTTGCACAATTCTGAGGTGTTTTGAAAATTAGTTCAAAAATTCAAAATGCTATATAAGGTGCAAAGAAAAGTGTCATTTTCAAAATCATTTGACTTTTATTGATTTGAAAATTTTGAGAGCTTAGAGAGAGAAAATGGCCTAGCAAGCAGCAATTCCCGTTCACAGACACCGATTTGAGCACACTCGATTGCACAACCGGCCTCCACACTATGCTACTCTGGTATGTTTTTAGAAAAAACTTGCGTGGTTGGGTCATTTATTGCATATAATATATATTTAGCACATTTTTTGAAGAATTTTCAAATTTTCAAATTTCAAATTTCAAGAACCAGGCGATGTATCGCGTGATACTTTAGAAGTATCTCGCCCTTTAGAGAGAAACATCATGCGATACTTCACAGGTCCCAGATGTATCACACGCATGTAGACACCAGTATCTCACAATAACTGGTGAACTATTGCACAATACCTGGCAAAGTATCGCATGACCAAAGGTATATCGCACTACTATAGGAAGAAGTATCACGTGATACTTGTTCCAAAAGCAATGTCGCCCAACTTAAAAATTTGATATTTTTAAGTATTTTTGAGCAAAAATGACATGGGTCCAGACAATTTTTTTGTTGTATATGTCTTGTACTAATTTTTTAGACATTCATCATGATATGTACTAACATTTGGCTTGGTTTAATGGTTTGCAGGAGCACTTTTCGGTCTTACTCATCAGAGTGCCAAAGGTGGTGGGACTGAAGTGCATCTGAGATCTTGATGATCCAGGAAAGGATGACTTGAGGGCTATGGGATTTGGATATTTGTTGCGGTTCCCATATATCCGGGCTGATCATGGTCTACTAACAGCCTTGGCCGAGCGATGGCATAGTGACCATAAAACCTTTCACCTACCCACTAGAGAGGCATCCATCACATTAGAGGATGTCTATAGGATTCTTAGAGTACCATGCTATGGGGAGCCTGTAAGTATAATCATGTTTGAAGATATAATCATTTAAGTGTAATGTTTCCATATGATGAAAACTAACATGATTGTCTACTAGCACAGGTATACTATGATCAGGATGCAACTGAGGGCCAACATGCTATCCAGAGCATGTTTCAGGAATGTCACTATCATTGATAGGCACATTAGCTGGGAGTGACTAATGGACAATTTTGGCAGACTTCCTAGTGCCATGCATTGTTGCCTCTATCATCTCACAGGTCCTGATGACTGATCGTAGTCAGAAGGGATTCCCTCTCGGATAGGGCAGACTATTGGTTGACTTGGTAGGCAAACCTCGGCGCATGGCATGGGGACCTACCATACTCACTAAGATGTATCATGAGTTACATCAAATTGTCTACAGGGATGGTTGGACATGGGCTTGCAGTGCCATTTTGGCCTAGGTGTGGGCTTGGGAGCACATCGTTGTGGTGCGCCCCAGGGTTCAGCCGAGAGAGAAAAGATATCCATACATATATAGGTACAGAGGGTACATATCACATGCCCATACTGGGGATGTGACACATTATAGATAGATCTTGGATGAGATGACCTCCTTCATCTAGAGACCATATAGGGAGGTTGAGTCCTGGAGTGATGTAGAGGATGAGTTGAGCTACATGCTATGTAGCCAGCCATTAGTAGGATGACATGTAGAGATAGTCAAGAGATTCTACATTACTTGGGTATGGTGACAATTTGGGCGGCAACAGCGGATCTCTAAAAAGACCACCACTTATGCGAGGGCTAGGGATGAGGAGGGACATGGGTGGCTACCCATGTTAGATTATCAGCTAGCCATTGCAGAGATAGATGGTATCAGGAGGGAGCCTTGGGAGTACCTTCCTGATATGACGGATGCAAGAGCTGATGCAGCATATAGGGTTGAGTGGTGGAGGGCTCCATTCCATCGATTCACTATTCATGATGTACAACCAGCAGCTCAGGGTGGGGATGATGGGGACAACGGAGGAGACGGAGGGGATGGAGGGAGAGGGAGAGGGAGAGGGAGGGTAATGGAGAGAGGTGAGGGATCTGGATTAGGTGGTCGAAAATGGTCATGGGGTCAGAGATCAGTGACTCCTGAGGATGAGGTGAGACCCACTCGCCAACAGGCAAAGGTGCAACAAGATCAACTTGCGGGAGGAGAGGACCTGAAAGCTAGGATACAAGCTCTGGAGGCTGAGATATACCAGCTCAGGATCACTATAGCAGTTAGGGAGTAGTAGCTCACAAATCAGAGGGCTGAGATAGAGCATTGAGAGAGGCAGCTGCAAGTTGCCCTTGCAAAGAGGCAGAGAGAGGCAGTGCAAGCCGCATATTACCATCGTCTCTACATACAGGCAGTACCAGCGGGTTAGAGGGCTCCTTCCTACTCAGCAGTAGTGGGTAGATCAGATGTAGTACTAGATGCGGCACCACCTCCTCCACCACCAGGTCCTCAGGATGGTGGCAATGAGTCCTAGGTTTAGGGCTTAGGTTTAGATGTTTGGACATATCATGAGACTTTTGATCCAGATTTTGGGATCTCATATTGTATTGTATATCATGACATTGTTATAGATATACGAGATTACTGGATGTTTGATATATCATGTGTATTTGTCTCATTTGTGATGGATGTATCAGTTTATGTATTGTCTTGTCATTTTGCTCATAATGTATGTTTTAAATGCTCATGTATATTCTCTCATAGATGTATGTTTGATTCTCATGTGTATGATGTAGACTCATGTTTCTGAAAATGACATTTTTGAGATATAGATATGATGATATGATTAACCCCTTGTGATGAACTGGAATAGGTTTGAGATGAAAGACAAGGAGTGAAAGACATGATCAAGAATAGGAAGAATGCACGTAGTTGACCAATAGGTCCTTGAAAGATAAAAAGGAGAGCTCTCTCCATATGCAAGATGCAAAACTAAACTAACATGAACCTAAAAATGCAAGCTACTATGAAAAGTCATTGACTTGCAAGGTCACAACGCTTATAGACATGTAGTTATCAATATCGAGCATTATTGGTAGCATAATAAGATCATATAATACACACTAGTATGACTATGGGTATATGAATATGATCTATATCAGATAGAATGTGGGAATCCCACCTAGGCACCAAAGACATGTAGGCCAAGATGACTAGTGCAGTGAGATTACCTAAGTTTTCTATAGCGAGATTATGCTTGCATCAGGACATAAGAAGATCAAGATGGCTATAAGAATGCACTCGCAAACTAGTAAAGGATAATACCTTATAGATCCTAGGTGTTAAGTGGATCAAGCATAAATGCTAATGACAATTAGGACCAACAAAATATACCCTCAAGCAGATAAAGAAATAAAACATGTTCTCATACCCTCAGTCTTCTAGCTATGCATCATCGAAAACTTCTCAGGGAGAGACCACTCATCAAAGAAATCCTCATAGACAACACACAAAGAAAAATAAAGTCACCATATCTCCATTGAGTTGATTGTTTAAGTGCGTGTGTGTTGGTCATAGAGTCAAACTTTGAGTATCACATCTACGAGTGAGAAATACCATATCATGCTAAACTATAGATAGGATTATCTGATAAGTGTTGACAAACACTTGACGCTATGGTAGCATAAAAAAAAAAACACTATTTGGGGTGGTGTTGAAAAACACCTGTTTGTGAAATGCCCCAAGAGACAAATGCACCTAAAGGACCTATGCGAACAGGTATGCCCCCTAGACAAAAATAAAGACCAATTCTAAACCAAGTCAAATAAGGTCAAGGCATGATGAAGAATGGCTAAGTGTCGAGGATGCATGCTAAGAGACAAGGATGCAAAAGGCCTCAAGTAGCGCCTGTTTCTAGGTTTTCACCACTTGGAAATTTTTTTTTATTTTTTTAGGACTTTATATGCTTTTTAGGATTTTTTTAGCATCATATATGAATTATTTTTTTTTGGTATTTTCTCAGGATCAATAAAATATATACAAAGGATGCCCCCAGACTGAATAGGCATCATGGATAGAACTTCTTGAGGTGCAAAACATTGATGGGATCAGGGAGTTGTTCTCCATCCTCATCAGATAACAAGTAAGCATCTATCCCAAAAGCAGTTATGATGACATATGGCCCAAGCCAATTAGGTTCGAACTTACCCTTTTGCTCTCTATTTTGTTGGTTCTTAGGATTCTCTCGCAAAACAAGATCACCTACTTGAAACTCTCTAGGGTGAACCTTCTTGTTGAATTCCTTTGATATATGCTTCTGATACACTCTCATATGATCAAATGAGGCCTTGCGCTTCTCATCTAGAAGTTCTAAGTCTTGTAACCTCATGCACGATAATCATCGTCTGTTATAAAACCTTTGAGAGAGACTCTAAGTGAAGGGATCTCTACTTCTAAATTTAATACTGCTTCAGCGCCATAAGTGAGGGAAAAAGGAGTAGCTCCTGTGGGAGTACGTATACTCATTCTATAAGCTTATAAGGCTGGATTGATCTGTAAGTGCCATTCTTGACCATTCTTGTGAACTGCTCTATGGAGAATCTTGAGAATGGTCTTGTTTGAAGCCTCTGCTTGTCCATTTCCTTGTGGGAAGTAAATGGAGGACCAATGCTATTTAATTTTGAATTTCTTGTAGAGGTGAGTAAGGTCCTTGTTTTTAAACTGACCTCCATTGTCAGTAATTATCTGAGAAGGTATCCCAAACCGACAAGTGATGTGATTCAATATGAACAAAGAGATTGTCTTTCCTGAAGCAACAGACAGTGGAATGACTTCTACCCATTTGGTAAAGTAGTCAGTAGCAGTAATAATGAATTTATGTCCACTTGATGAGTTGGGATGAATCTTCCCAACAAGGTCAAAGGCCCATCACTAAAATGGACAATGAGAAATAGAAGGAATAAGCTCCCTACCTCGAGCATGAATCAGGTTTCCATGTTTCTGACACTTTTCGCAAGACTTGGAAAAAGCTATAGCATCCATCTGCATTGTGGGCCAATAGTACCCCGCCTTAAGCAACCTTCGAGCCATGGCAAGACCATTAGAATGTCCTCCACAAATACCCTCATGAATGTCAACTAACGCTCAGTTAGACTCATCCTTTTCCAAGCACCTAAGAAGTGTCCCATCTAAACCCCTCCTATACAAATCACCAAAGATAAGGGTATGGTGAGAGGCGTTATGGACAAGGTTTCTTCTTTCAGAGCGATTAAAGGTTTCGGGGATGATGCCATCACAAAGATATGAATAAATGGAACCATAGCGGGATGACTCATGACTAACCAAGGTATAGATGACATGGCTTTCTGAGGAGTAAAAAATGGGGTGACGTACCTCTTCCACCAAGAATTCAAATCTTGATTTGTGTTGTTCCAATTGAAGGAGTGAAGCTAGTGTAGCCATAGCATATGCTGCCTTGTTTTCTACTCTAGGGATCTGTTGAAATGTCACAAATGTGAAGTAACGTCACAATGAATCAACCATCTTTTTGTAAGGTATTAGCTTATCATCCTTAGTTTACCATTTACTTGGTTGATAATTAATTGTGAATCTCCAAAGACATGTAACTTTGTTATATTCCACTCTATAGCCATCCAAGTCCATTGGTTAGAGCCTCATATTCTGCAATATTATTTGTGCATGGAAACAAAAGTTTGTAAGACTTAGGTATGTTGCATCCATGAGGAGAAATAAACAATACTCCAGCTCCTGATCCATTTTGCATATTTGAACCATCAAAGAACATTTTCCAAGTACGCATGGTCATGTACATGATATGCTCATCCGGGAATTCCACTTGAATAGGCATGCTATCCTTGACTGGGAAATCAGCAAGTTGATCTACAATAGCTTTCCCTTTTATAGCCTTATGCTCAATGTACTCTATAACAAATTTTGACAAAACCATCATCCACTTAGGAAGTCTACCCATGAGAGCAGCCTTACTAAGCAAATATTTAAGAGGATCAATTTTTGCACCAAGATGTATAGTATGGGCAAGCATGTAGTGTCACAACTTTTGGGAAGCAAACACTACCACAAGACAAGACTTTTCAATACTATTATAATTGATCTCATAAGATACTAGAGTACGACTAATGTAGTAGATGGCTCTTTCCTTTCCAGTATCATCAAGCTGAGCCAACAATGCCCCCAACGAAGATTCTGTCGCTAAGATGTACAAAATTAACAGTTTTCCTGGGATAGGAGGCATTAAAATTGGAGGATTAGCCAAGTACTGCTTTATTTGATCTAGGCTCTTTTGGCAATCCTCATTCCAAGCACATGTGGCTCCCTTATGCAATGTCTTATTGAAGGGTTGTGCTCTATTTACAAGCTATGAAATAAACCTCTGTATGGATTGGAGTCATCCTTGAAGACTTCTCATCTAACTAATGTTCTTAGGAGGTGGCATATCTAATATAGCTCGAACCTTTTTAGGATCCACCTCTATTCCTTTGGCTGAAATTATGAATCCTAGAAGTTTACCCGAGGTAACCCCAAATGCACACTTTTTCGGATTCAATCTTAATTGAAACTGCTCCATTCGATCTATAATTACTTCCAAATCTTCTAGGTGTGTATCCCTTTTCTTAGATTTGGCCAAGGTATCATCCACATAATCCTCCATGTTTTTATTCATCATATCATGAAATATTGTGGTCATAGCTCTTTGGTATGTGGCTCCTGCATTTTTTAATCCAAATGGCATGACGTTCCAACAATAGGTTCCCCATGCACATGTGAAGGCTGTCTTTTCTTGATCCTCAGGAGCTATTTTTATTTGGTTATAATCAGAAAAACCATCCATTAAAGAATATATCTCATAGCCCGTAGTCATATCCACTATCATGTCTATGTTAGGGAGTGGAAAGTCATCCTTTGGGCAAGCTTTGTTAAGATCTCTGAAGTCTGTGCATACATGAATGGACCCATCATATTTGGAAACTGGAACAATATTTGAGATCCACTCGGCATAGTCGATAGCTCTAATAAATCCTGGTCCTAAGAGCTTTTCTAATTCAACCTTAACAAGGAGAGCTATGTGAGGATGCATTTTCCTCAACTTTTGTTTTACCGGTTTAATTCCTGGAGCTATATATAAGTGATGCATAATGAGATTAGTGTCAAGCCCTGGCATGTCTGAATATGTCCAAGCAAAATTGATTTTCTTCTTTTTTAAGAACTTTGTGTATGCCTCTTTTTCTTGCACTGACAGAGACTGAGCTAGATGTATCACTTGTCGAGCCTCTTCCGTATTCAAATTTACTGGTTGTGTAGGCTCAATAAGAACTGATGACCTGTCTTGGAAATAACTTGGCAGGTTAGTAAGTACCCCATCCTTAGGCGCCTCAAAGAGGTTTTCACCTTTGGATACATCTTTTTCTTTTACTATTTTGGGTTCTGACACCACCACAAAGTGGTTTTCACCATCAGAACCATTTCTCTTTTGTTTCTTTGCTTTTATTTTTCGACTGAGGTACTTAATATCTGGCTTTTTCATGCTTGTTCTAGGTTCACTAGTGGAAGAGACTATGGGTTTAAGAGCATTCAAGTAGCAGGCTATCTCATAGTCATTTTGAAAGGTTGGGAGCTGAGGTTCTTGATAGTGCTAAGACCAGTCAATGAAGTCAAAGTGAACAAGGGGTAGATTAATGGCAGGTTCAATGTTATTGATACGAAAGGTGTTATCTCTAGTGATCACACAGTTAGGATCTGTCAAGTCTCCTTCTAAGATACCCAAATTAGGACTCATCCTACCAAACGAAGCATCGTCCACTAAGGCAATTCGAGGAGTCCAATCCTCTAGTCCTACACTAGGCTCGTTGGTCACATCAGGTTGAATACTATAGGTATGGACAACATCCATGTCCAAATCAACTGTTTCATCTGAGAGAGAGTCCCACTTGAACTCATGTGAATCTATTTCTAAATCTCTACTAGGATGTTTACACCAAGAAGGCTTGGGATGCCTTGATGTAGAAGTTTCAAGATTGTGAAGGGTATCACCTTCTCTAGTGTCTGTATTTTTAGCTGCTGAATCATTTGAATCCCCCCAAAGTAGATTGGTCGAAGGCACCCAATCATCAATCATGTCTTGCTGGTTTTGAAGATTGGGTGTATAATCTGAGTCATTGTCACTATTCATTGCAGCTAGGATAGGGACACTAGTCTTCTTTTCCTGATCAAAGCCTAGGCCAACTATTGACTTAGTCCTACGACCAAAAAGAGCATGGTCAAGTGGTTCAGCCTTGGCATCTAACCTGTGACTGAGAGGGCCATGACCTAGGTAGCCCATGTTTTTAACCAAAGTATACCCTCTCCCGTAGGTTTTAGGAGATGGCGCAAAATTCTCGTTGTGTTGATACTTTTCCTCTCTATAAATCCAATCTCTAATGGCTACCTCCTCTTTCTCCTCATGAATAGGTATTGAGGACTCTAAAAACTTTCCAAACAAGGTCATAGCTGAGGATGAAGGTTTCCTCTCAGGTGAAGGTTTTCCATAAGACCTAGGCGAGATTGGCATTTTTGTGAAGGAATCCATTTGGTAGTCTCCCATGCCAAGGTCTATGGACTTAAACTTACTCTTACATTGCTCAAGAGAAGCATCAAAATTATCAGCCTCTCTATTCAAAGGGACATGAGAGCCAACTGAAATCGCATTAACAGATAATGTGCTATCCCCTGGTATGCATACTTCAACTCCATTGTAAGGGAACTTAACACATTGGTGGTAGGTAGATGACACTGCGTGCATGTCATGAATCCATGGCCTACCCAACAAGATATTATATGCCAAAGGTCCGACATCAACAATTTGAAACAAAATGTCCTTTTCCACAGGACCAATCCTAATAGGAAGAACAACCAATCCCTTAGAGCTTCGCTTTGCTTCATCATAAGCTTTAATTGTGATCTTCTTCCTAGTGTCAATTATCTGCTCAGAATATCCCAAAGCTTTCAATAGACTCAAAGAGAAAATATTAGGCCCAACACCCCCATCTATTAACACGTGCCTAACACGGGTTTTGTGGATCATGACCTCAATATGAAGGGCTAAATTGTGCGGATGACTTAATGTTTTATTATCCTCTTCTAAAAATGTGAGGTAATGAGGGCTAGCAAGGTGATTGACCATGTTCTGGAATTGATCGACATCTATGTCATTAGGAACATTAGTGGCTCACAAGGCATCCTCAAGGACACTCCTGTGTCTAGGAGACAATTCTAAGAGCTCAAAAATGGAAATCTGCGCTGACGTTCGTTGTAACTGATCAACAAGGTTGTAACTCATATCAAGACTAACTACAGATTTGGAAGGAACACTTTTGGATACTGGTTGCTTGGATTTGTTAGAATTAGGACCTCTAATGACAATAGGACCTTGGGACTAACTCCTAGTAATAGCATTGAGAGGCTAAGATGACCTTCGAGATTGAGGACCTCTAAGCACAAGAACGGGTCCTTCGTCAAATATGGGAGGTGAGTTTACATCATAACCATAGGGATCTTTCCCCCTCATCATGTTGACATCATTGTCCACAACTTCAAGCATATTGATGACATTTTCTGGAGCCGTATAGGTATAATTGATTGCGGCCTTGCCATTCTTATTTTTAGAAGTCTCCCCCTTCTCATACTTAGGTAAGGGCTCCTTAAAGGCCTTGTGATCTGCATTTGTGGTCAACCCATCAACCTGTAATTTCCCAGTCTCAATAAGGTCTTGAACAAGATGCTTAAGTTTAAAATAATTTTCAATGTCATGTCCAATCCCATTGTGGTATACACAGTAAGCTTTCTCATTCCACCAATAAGGTTTAGGATCTGGTATGCGAAACTTTGAAGGATCCCGAGGTTGTGCCAAATTATGAGCAATCAAGGTCAAGTAAAAATATCTGCATAAGAGTCTCCAAGCTTACTGAATTGCCTCTTTCCTGACTTAGGTTTATCTTGATACTTGGGCTTGTGCTCTGGTTGATCTAAGGATGTCTACAACTTCATAGCTTGAACTACATTAGATAGATTAAGAACTCCTTGTTCCTTAGGTTGTGGAGAGTCAACAACTCTGTCATTGACTACTTGCTTATTTTTGTTCCAATATGAGTTCTTTTTATCCTTATTGTTTTTGTTATTGTTTGGGCCATTGTTGTTGTTACTTTGTTTGGCCAAAATACCTTGTTCTTTTAGAACATCCTCGATGAAACATGCAGTTTCTACCATAGTGTCAAAAGAATTAAAGACCATTTTTCTAACTTCATATCTTAATTCTGGCACTAGGTTGCTCGCAATTATATCAATGCTCTCTTCCTCGGGGATGGTCCTAGAATATTTGGAGCATAAGCGTCTCCACCTTTGTAAAAATGTCACAAAGGGTTCCCCCTAATTTTGTTTTAGCTTGCACAAATCAAGCATGGTGACCGACCTTGATAGATTGTATGCAAAGTGTTGCACAAACCTTTGGACAAGTTCTTTGAAGGTTTTAACAGGAGGGATAAGGTTAGTAAACCACTCCATAGCTTGGCCTTTAAGGCTCCTTGGGAATAACCTCATAAGGTAGGAGTCCTGATGATGAAATTCAAAGCTCATGATATATAACTGTCATACATGGTCATGGGGGTCACCACTACCATCATATTTGTCATATGTGGGGATTTCAACCTTTCTAGGAAAATCTACCATAACCACACTCTTGTCAATGGGATTGGGACATATGGAAAATCTACCATAACCTTTCTAGGAAAATCTACCATAACCACACTTTTGACTAGGGTTTTAGAGCCACATCAGCTACTTTTTTGCCAATGTGTCCATAAAGGCCCCAAAAATGTGGGCCCAACACTCGTGCACTAAGTCAAGTTTTATTGGTGCATTGATGTGGCATCACATGATTGTTGTAATTTAGATACAAGGAATAATTTTCATTCAATTTTGGGTAGTCATCATCAACTCTAACAACTTTAATTTCATGATTATAGTGAAATGTTGTTAAAAATATTGAGCATTAGATTAAAAAGTGATATTACAACTATTATAACATGCTCAACTACTCGGTTCTTTCTCCTAGTATGTTTAGGGTGTATTGATGCTTGTTTGTAATGTGTGACAGTGAAACAACTCTATAGTCTAGTGATAAAGATAGGGATATATCTTTGCCCCTTATCTAAAACAAATGAGCTTAAGAAGGCCTTTGACATCACAAATAGGAGGAAAGGCAATATGGAATTGAATAGATAAATTTAGGAATGTGATACAAGCTATCAAACTTGAAAATTGATTCAAAAGATTATTTGAAATGACACCAACATTTTTTAGTACACAGTAGCTTAGTATATTTCAAAGGGTATATGTCATACGAAGTGATATCCAATTTAAGACCAAGTTAAGAAACATTTATCTAAAATTTAAAATTTGATAAATTTATTTAAAAAGTGACCTAGTAGTGGAAAATTTGAACTTGTACTCTTAAAAAAAGTCCAAAAATTAAATCCTACTATCAATCAATAGCAACATTTCTAATTTATTTGTTTTAAGAACTTAAATTTTAATTCATTTTCAAAATATTTATGCTTATAAAATTTACTTTTGACTTTGTAAAAGTTAAATTATTTTTTAATAGAGAAAATAATATTAAAAATTCTTAATTTTAAGCCTTGCCCAACAAAGTGAAAAGAGTGGGAAAGACGTAATCTATATTGAATTTAATTATAATGAAAATCAAACGTCGCCGCATCTCAATCTGTCGGTGGGGTCGAACGAATTTATCCGCTGACCACAATTTCGAGTCCAGTTTTGGAAGAAGGTTTCGCAGAGTCAAAAAAAAGGTATCATAAAATGCCAATCTTCTACTTCTTTATAATGCTTACTGCCAAATAATTTTCTAGCATCCTTCATAGCGCAAATAAGTTTTGAGCATTGGGATTCTGGTAAATTTTTACTGGGTACATGTTAGATATTAGCTTTGGTGAGATGATTTGGTTCTGATGATAATGAAACTGTATTTCCAGAATTTTTTCTATAAATGTTGTTTGGCTTATCCTGATTCAATGTGGGGTTCTTTTAATGTGCTTGAGTTTTATCAATTTCGCGAGTTCATGTGAAACTGTTCTGGGTCAAGAACTGTCTCATTATATGCCTTTGGATTTCATACAGGAGGCAGAATGGCAGTCGATTTACCCTCTTCATTTGGATGGGTAGTCCTTGCTTCCCTGGCATACTGTTTTCTCAATTTCTGGATGACCATGCAGGTTGGAAAGGCCAGGAAAAAGTACACTAAAATCATTTTCAAAGCTCGCTTTTAGGCATACAAATACCTAGCTCATGTCTATATTTCTATTAAAGACTTCCAGGGATGTAATTTTTGAAAATATTTCAGTTCCTCTATATAACTTAGAAATGTCTGGTCCATTTATCCATAGAGCGAGGACTTGCAATCAATTAGGTTTTGAAGACTTATATTTTAGGTCTTATTCGTCTTGGAAATCTTCATTGAATGAAACTGAATGAGAATTACCCTAGGTATTGAAATGCTCAAGATTATGTAAAGAAGAAGTATTACTTATTAAGTTCAAGCTTTAATAAGTAGGATGTCTAAAGGTTGCTCCATTAATCAATTGAGTAATAAAAATCAAGACCTTACCATTTTTTAGTAAATTGGGTAGCATGACATTTTTAAATAAGATTATTTCCACTACTGCATCTTTATTAATTGTAAATTGCTTTTGTGTATTGCCAATTGCAGCACCCTGTCGTCTCTTCCTTTCTTGGTGTCTTTTATTGCCTAGCACGATATGCCTATTTCACAGGCTATTCAACTGGTGAACCCCAGAATAGATTGACTTACGGGTATGTATCAACAACCAGGTGTCAGCTCTGGTTAAATTTGTGTAAACTCTACTATAAAAGCTAAATGGCCTTTGAGATTGCAAGCCTTTTGAATTCTCTATCTGGAATGTTTTCAGGAAATACCACTTTTTTGCCCTCTTGGGGTTGATGGTCTGCACTCTATCATTGGGATTTGGTCTTCTCTTTAAAGCTCCTCAGTAGAAGCAGTTTCTCTTTCAACACCAGCCAGATTTGAAAGGTTTCTAAATAAAATCAGGCATCAACTTTTTAACGGAAATAAATTTGACATATTTATTTAATTCTACAATCGTAGAGTCTTTCAATAGAAGTAGCTTCTCTTTTAACACCCGCCATATCTGAATAATGTACGCTTCACATAGAAAGCAGCATCTTCAACTTTTTTAAGAGAAATAATTTTAACGCAGTAGTTAAATGCTATGATGTAGCACTTTCACTCTTGTTAATGTGATGAATCAGAATTATATTTCTTAAGCATTTGAAATTCAGACATTAGATCATTTTGATTTGGTGCTTAGAAGATTTCTTTTTTTTTATATGTGATGGTGTATAATAGGGTTTGGCAGTGGGGCATTGAATATGATTCTATATGTTTTGCAACAGCTGTAATACTGGAGTTTAACTTTACAAATCAGTACTTCTGTGGTCAATATGGATAAAATTGTTGTATATGATATTTTTGATATTATTTGCATGATAGGAATGTACAGAGATGTTTGATTTCAATTGCATGCTTACTATTTTACTAAGTCAAACATTTTATTGGAGGTTCAACTTAAGAAAATAAGAATTTGTATTTTATAAGCCGAGTATGAGCAAAATGCAGTGATTCGACAGATTGTAAGCCCAGAAGAGAGATAGGGTACAGCAGCAGATCATTCAAATGATTTGACCATTGAAATTGCATAGTAGGAAAGGTTTATAGCTTTTTGAAGGACTGAGGCATAATTCACACATATTGAAGCTTAATAAAGTTAATACATTTAATTTTTTTTGAATTGGATGAGGAAAATTAATAAAATAGTTTACAACATCAATTACAAATCAGCAACAAGACTGCTGATAAAGACGGCAGCAAGAAGAGAAGCCTTCTGAAAAGAAATCAAAGCTATTACTTTTTACTTCAGTCAGTTACATTTACTTCATATGTCAGGTTACATAATTCATATCTATTGAATTATGCTTGATTATATAGAGAATACAGTGGAACCGGCTTCCCGTCGGTGCTTTCAAAAGGTTGGTCTCATGCCAGCTATGATCTGGTTTACACAGCCATTACCGATGCCTACTCAGCCTTTATTCCAGTCGATTTGTTCTACATACCCATCTTTCTGTCTTGCACAAAGGTGAATTAAGAACTTAAGCCTGAGCCTTTGTAAGAAATATCTGGTAGTTTACATATCCTGAAACACAATACTCTGTTTCCTTACAAGTAGCTGTCAATTAACATGAAGTAAGCATTTTATGCTTGCTTCTGTTCAATGTGAATCAGCTAACAAGTTTGCAAATTCTATTGAAAGCATGGTTTCTATCCATGATCTTTCACTCAGATGTGATAATAGTTTTCTCTCCTGCACTGTCAGATTACCCTGATGATGACAGAATTTTGTACTTAACGGATTTCTGAAATCCCTAGCTCCTTGTAACAAACAAAAAGATCATTAGAGCATGGTCCTTGTTTGGAACTTGCAGTAGCTCCATCTATTGTGCTCAACATTGCACCCCTTGCATTTTTCCCAACTTTCATAAATAATAACTGAGAAGGGGGCTCAAACGATAAGCTTGATTAGCTCCTCTTTTATGGTGGATTTCTTTGTGTTTTTTGTTCATACTATGCTTCCCTATGATGTGTTTCTTGTTATTAGTTTTGTCTAGATCTCTTTAGACGACCCTTGTTACTCTATTGGCACAAGGTGATAAATGAGTCATGTTGTTGTGACATTCCTCTACTTGTATCTCAATTCTTCAATATGTCACATACATGTTATGTTGTGCATGTGCTATTATTGTAAATGTGCCTTTGTGTTGTTTGTTAGGGACGATACAACGCGATAGTAGTCATTATTCTTTTTGGTTTCTACAATGTGGACCCAAAAAATACTTTTGTTTGTATCTCTTACGTGTTCTTCCATTGTTCTAGTTCTATTACCTTTAGGGATGATGCCAATTCATTTTTCCATAATTCTTGATACATGAGTTATCATATGATCATACTAACCCAAAGTTATTAGATCTCCTTTTGTGCTCTTTTTGGCATGTGTTCACTTCCCTTGGTTTGTCTTTGTCTAGGTCCAATTCATAGTGGAAATGTCCTTGTCTTTTGGGTGTATCCTATCTTAAATCTATTGCTCGTGTCAAGGCATACACAATTTCTGTAATGTAAGGGCATACACATTGCTCTTTGTTATACATTATGCACACACCATATTGATCAATATTTTGCAGATTTCTTGGCAAACTTTGCCTTTTTCTTAGTAATCTCCTTTTAGTGGATCTCTCAAGGAGACAATGTGTTCCTTAGGATTATCCTTTTATGCCCTTGTGCATTATTCAATGGATTCCTTTAGAGGCAATGCTTTCCTTAGGCCCAATCCTCCTATGGTGGTTATCCTTTTGATGGGTTGACTAGCATAACATAGTTGCTAGATCATCAATGTCATCTTTTGCACCTATTTCTTCCTTTGTGTAACACACGATAAGTTTACCTTACTAGGCTAGTTTGGTCATGTTTTCTTTCTCTTTTATGGATGTTGCTTTCATCTTGGTTTGCTAGATCATCAATGTCATCTTTTGCACCTATTTCTTCCTTTGTGTAACACACAATAAGTTTACCTTACGAGGCTAGTTTGGTCATGTCTTCTTTCTCTTTTATGGATGTTGCTTTCATCTTGGTTTAAGATTGATGAGGACCTAACTCACTTAGGGGTCTGGTGTTTTACTTGTTTCTATTATCATGATGGGATCTTTTCTCTATGCTATGGATCTACTTTTTTGTTAGTATGCATGTAAACTCATACTCTTGCTAAAGTGGGGGCTAAATGTAGCATCCTAAATTGTAAGTACCTTGTTCAAGTGTGCAATTTATGTTTAGTTGGCTTCAATTTTAGTGTGTTTTTATTCTTCCATCCATTTGAGTCCTTTAATTAATGAGGGCTCCTAATTATAGATGTGTCCCTTTAAATACTTCATTCAAACATTATGTTTTTTGTAGTTAGGCCCTATTACCATATGTGGCCTATCTTATACATTTCCCCTTTTGACACCCCAATTTGGCACATATTTTTAGAATCCTTATCTTAAAATTAACTTTGATCAAAATTTGAGCCATTTTTGCCTTGACAAGGGCGACCCGAGTGGAGTGGGTCGTAAATTTTATGACCTTGTCATCGAAAGTCGTCCTTGTCATCCTAACTTGGGCCCAAATTTGAATTTGGGTTTGGTATTGTCACTTTAACCAAGATTCTTTATTGAAAGTTGGCCTACTTCAACTCTTGAGCCTCAAAATGGCTTGGAGAGGTATAAAAGCAAGCTTGTCTGCCCCATTTTAGGCATCCATTATCAATCTATCAATTTAAGACTTCAAGCAAGCATTCAAGCAAATCAAGCATCAAAGGATTAAGTCAATTTGAGCATCAAGCATGGAAGATATGTAGTAATATCCATATCCTAGCATGTGTCAAGGCATTCATGTCCTTCCTATCCTAGATCCAAGCTTAAGACTACATCAAGACAACTTTCATACATCTTCATAAGCCATTCAACACTTGTGAGGGTACAACAAATTTATCAAGTCTCAGCTACTAACAACACACTTCTTTTCTTTATGCAATTTCATTTCAATTTCATGGTTAATTCCTATGCAAGGGTTTGATTGAGGCACACCCCTTTCTCCCAAAAATTGTCATGTACCAAATCTTTGGACTTAGATTCGGGAAGTCTTAATTGTCTATCTCAGAGCATGGGGTTTGACATTAGAATTTGGTAGAACAAGGGTGACTTTCACCTATGTTGGTTCTCAAAATGGACTTTATGATTTGAAAGCTACCAACATACCTATAGATAGATTTTTCAGGAGTGGTTATTTCCAAATATAATGAAACTTGAGACAATTGGACCAACTATAGGGACAAGACTGCCCTCTGTACTTTTGGTTCTGCAAGACTAAGGTAGGTACACCTAATCTAGCTCAACATACAACATTTTACAATTCTCAAGACATTAATAGCAGAAAAATGATAAGAAAATACTAAATGATAACCAATCATTCATTGATTCTCCATTATCATAAAGAACATACAACTTGATAACCACAATACTTTAAGAATTTTGAATGGTTATTTAAAATTTATGGAATATAACCAAACCTTACCAAACATATATCACTGTAGAAAATACTTGTTCTTGACCGGTGCCTTATCCATTGGCCAATATCTCTAATGCAAAAGTAGAAAATAAAAACCAATTGATGTCAATAATTCATGACCTAAAATACTACCATATTTTGATAGTATTGATCCATTCAATCTAGACTCATACTTCTTATGAAAATCCTTGTGCTAACGAGATGAATTTATGTTCTATTCAGAGAGCAGATCAAAACTAAGGAAAAACAACATACACACAGATAAACTCTATGCAATGAATCAAAAAATTCATAACTTAAGAAATAAACACATAGGAGAGACTTGAATATGAAATCTTTGTATTATATATGTTGAATCATGTTTCTTGTATACACCTTGCTTCAAAATATAAACCACTACAATAATAGCCAAAGATTTGAAACTGTCTATTTCTATACTCATATAGTCGAAAACAGTTTGTTATAGTCCTTACTGAAAACTCATATGCAACAACGCTCTCAACATTTTCCAGCCCTTCTAAATGATCTTGGGAATCCTTTTATAGAGCAAGGATTGCAACAAGTTTCAGATCATTTAGACAAAGACAAAAAGATGACACATCACAAAAGACAAAAAATAACAGAACTAGTAACTAAGTTGTTACAAGATTTCAAAAGACAATTTCTAACTAGACCATAGAGCCTCTGCACAAACTCTAGAACTATTATGCTCTTGACAGGTGGTGCCTTCGTCTTCATTGCTCTAGAGCACAAAACTTGTTACAAACTGACAACTGCCTCAAGGTGCTAGAGAACTACCACCTGTTGTAACAACACTGGGGTGTTCTTGTTCACTTGATACATCTGAGATACCACTCTTCCATGCTTTGAAAACCTCATCATTAGGCCAAGGAAAACTGTAATTACATCATCATATTTCATAACTGCAACTTTAACGGTTAAAAATAGAACATTTCACATCATAAAACAAATTTTAAAACAGAGTCGTCGATCAAAACCATCTCAACACATTGTGCGGTTCACAAAAAAATAAAAGACCGACAACCTCCACATCACTCCTCATTGCTGCGAAATCGACCAATGAGAAAGTGACATCTCAACTCCACATGGCGCTTGGGCCCTCACCCCTTTTTGCTTTATGAAACTAGACATGTGTCACTCAAACGCAATGTCTTGATTAGTATCCTTCTCACAGGTTTTGATCGCAGGATTACACCTACCATCCAATCAAAACTGATCTCTCCATACTTTATCACCTTTCAACCCACGTTATGTGGTGTCATCCTGGACACGCGACATCAAGACGTGATGCCTTGATCAATAATCATTGAGCAACTCTTAATCACGAGATTGCGCCTACTGTCCGATCAAAACTAATCTGACTTCCCTTTATCTTCTTCAATACCGGTCCCATGTTCTCAGGGTAGACACTTGTCACTCAAGCGTGATCTCGCGAAGGCTAAAAAGTATGTAACTTTGGTTAGCGGCATCACACCCATCGTTAGATCAAATTTAATCTGCTCAACACCTGTCTTCTCCTTTAGTCTTGGCTAGGTCCGACCATCAGCTAAGTGTCACTCAAGCGCGATGCCTTGAAGGGTAAACTTTGCACATCTTCTGATCATGGGATTGTGCCCAGCGTTGGATCTAAATGGATCTGACTTTCTTTTAAAACATCACAGAGACTTTAGACTTAGGAAAAATAATTCACAAGTCCCGCTAGGAGTCATAACTTAAAAGGATTTGGCCCCCTTCAATGTCAACTTAAGACACATATTTTAAAAATGACTTAAGTGACTCCTAAAATGTAATGAAGAAATATAAAATCCAAGGGATACTTAAGTTTTAATACAAGATGAACACTTAGGGCTTGGAGGAAATAACACCTAGGGCTTCATGTGGACAAGATTTCAGACACAACTTAAACATGCAAGATTTAAACCAGGAAAATATTTGCAGTCCTAACAATGGCTCTAATTGTGGATGTATGTCTCTTTTAGGCATAACAAGATTCTAGGATCTCAACGTTAAGCAGACCACCTACGGAAAGAAAACTACCCTACAACACACAACTAAAACAAACACTCAACAGAAGGAAACACACCTAAAAACCTACTATTCATGGATAATGAAGACTTCAGGAGAAGTAAAATTTCAGGAATTGTCCATGACCTGACAATTCCAAAATGTTTCTGGTCAAATCTTTAAGAATGTAAGAATTAGAACCCCACTTATTATCAATGATATATGGTCCCAGCCAAATAGTATCTAATTTTTCATGTTTTCCTTTATCCTCTAGTTTGGCATTCCACATCAAGACCAAATCATCAATCTCAAAACTCCTTACAGTGGCTCTTTTGTCATATAAATTCTTACATTGGAGCTGCAACTTGGCATTTGTATCATGTGCCTGTGAGGCCTCAACCCGACCCATCATAGTACTATTGATACATTCACATTTTGATACCTTATGATTCGATATGTTGATACACGTTCTGATCGTTTTGACAGAGACTCATGATATTATGTCTTATGATGATGATTATATTATGTGGATTATATTTATGATGCAGTTTGGAACCTTGAACATATTGTTAATTTTATTATACATGCTTAGAAATGTGTTGGTAAGAAAGACTTGATCATGATTAGATTTGACTAATTCATGGATTATGCTTTAAAGTTTAAGAAATAGCATGGATAATATGTTATGATGCTAGAATTATGCAAGCACTATGTTTGAGCACTACTTAAATGAAAATTGTAATTAGAAATTGAATTCTGCATATTGACTAACATTTGCAAATTATGAGTTGTATATATATATTTAGATGTGATTTTATTACCTTGGAATACTGATGCTCGAGTTTAGTACGCAGGAAAGAAAACCATGAAATTATTCGGAGAATTAGGGCTAAACATATGTGCAATTGAGTAAGCCAATGTTTAATTTAATGAAGAGATTGAAACCTCGTTGTAATGTGATTTTTGTTTGTAAACGTAATTTGTATGTATGTTGATAGATTAAATTCATGTTGTTAATTGGACACGTCATTTGTGAATGTGATGTTTATTTTATGGTGTCACTTGACACTTGTAATGTCCATGTGGATAGTGACATGTCAATTAGGGTTTGACAAGAATCACCCAACCTAATAGGATATTTTATTAATCTCACTTGCATGTAGATGTCTTGTAGGGATTACATCAAGTTGGAATTCGGATTTAAGCTTAAGTGGTACTTTAGAGGGGCTAAAAGTGACCATAGAGTGTATTTTTGACCAAAATTAGCTATCCCTATGGGGGTACCTTGAGTTAGGGGCTAGATTTTTTCCTATGGGAAGGTCTAGATCACCATTATGGCCCTCCAAAAAGGCTACTCTTCAAGAGTGGCGAAAATGGAGATGGCCACATGCATTTGACTTGTCCCACACTCCTTGCAAAACTCACCATTAAGAGGGGGGACAAGAGGTAAGGTCAAGGACTAGAGGTCATGTCCCATTAATTGCTAGATCATGAGTAGGAATTGGGGGTCTTTTTAGAGGGCTTGGAGAGACTTAGTGGGTGTTCACCCACTCTCTAATTTTAAAGACACTTAGGGTTGGAGAAAGGAAAAAGACAAAGGAAAAAGATAAGGGCTCTTCTCAACTTCTTTCTTACTATTTTCTTTGGACCAGGGTTGGTGATCTTGCCATGAAGGAATGCTTCTTGCATTTTAGTTTTGTTATATTGTTGTGTTGAATGGATATGTAAATCTTGTATGCAATGTATGTTGTGTAAAATTGCTATTTTTATGTTGGGTTTGGGTATATTTGGATTCTTGAATCTCTCTTATTAGCCAATAGGCTTCTATTGCGAGGTCACTCGAGTCCGTACCATAGAAAACTTGTCTCACGCTTAAAATTAGCGAAAACCTAGTTTTTGCATACGGAAATGGGAAATGGTTTTGGACTTGCATGATTGTGTGCTTTGTCTAGATTTTGTATTGTCCACTGTGTCACATTTCCAGCGAAATTATTAAGAGGGAATTGCCTCATGTTTTCAGCGAAATTATTTTGTTTCCAGCAAATTTGTGGTAGTTGTGAGGCCTGCGCTTTGTGGAGGACACCATGAATGGTCCCTAACTGAACAAAGTATGGCCAAGTTGCAAAAATGGAGGTAAAAGCTGTATTGGACATCTAGGATTTAGTAGTAATTAATTTTTGGCGCTCTGAAAATTTAGCTGAAGTGGCAACGAGATTTATGATTTAATAAATCCGGACAAAGTTAGCACTGAAAGCACACATGCTCCTCTTGCCGGTGTCGGATTTCTCCCGCCACTCATTTTTCCAATTGTTATGTCCATTACTAAGATCCAGTAATCTAAATTTGTGCCTCCACATTTCACTGGAAAAAATCTGTTATATCAATTCACGCACCTGCATATGCTTTGAGGAATGTCCATACCCTGCGCAAAAGCTCCCATATTGTTACAGGCAAGAAGAATGTTGACAAAAATTTGTAGAAAGAAGATTTGCAGCCATCAATTGCATTACTCGAAAGTTCTACAAGCCTTTTCAATAAATATATTTTGTGCAGATTAAAACTTCCCTGTCTTTTATGTTTTGATGGAATCCTTATACTGTTTGCAGCCTTTGGCTCGGATTGATGGATATCCACACTCTAATCCATGGCTCCCAAATTGGCGCAGGCATATTGGACATTGGAAAAGGTCCCCAAATTTGTATTTGTACCTACAGATTGCATTTGTGTAGGAGCCCTTTCAACAAATATAAGTTCTCCATATTCTGCTCCAACGACTTGACAGATGTAAAGGCAAATTCCCAATTTTTTTGCCATCAAAAAAGGGGCTTTGGAGCAGGGTATGGACATATACCAAAAGATAACAAAAGATTCATTTTTGTCAGATGTAGTTGTAAGTGCACTGGTAGACATGTATGCAAAATGTGGAACAATAGACAAGCATTTCAACTATTTGAGAAAATGCTTCAAGGAAATGTGGTCTCATGGACTGTAATGATCGTAGGATATGCACTACATGGATTTTTTTGAAAAGAATTTAGAAACTTATAAAGAAATTCAACTGGCACTTGTAAAGCCAAATTCTACAACCTTTATAAGTTGTTGAACCAAAACAACAAAGTGTTGCAGCAGAAGATTCTTTGGAAGACGTAACAGATTTGGAAGTTGAAGTGGTGGCATGTGAATATCTCATGGTTGATAGAAAAGTACATGAAGATGTATAAAATATTTTGTATGAAGAGGAGATGAAGATTAAAGAAGTGGTTAGTTCTTGTGATTCTATGCACATAGATTTTTTGAACAAAGAAGGATGAAGTTAAAGTCTATCATACTATAATGAGTTTTTATGAGAGTGCAACAGATATTCTCCTTTAAAAGATATATTGATCAAAGTGGAAAAAGAAAGGAAGTACCTTATTGAGGCTCATACATAATGTTTATGGATTCTTTTAGTTTTCATAATATTGGTTGTGCTTATTTGATTGTAGGTAAAATAGTTATGATTAAAGAGGATGAGATTGTAGTTGGAGCAAGTCTTATAGAAGGCATGTAATTGTTTACGAATGAAGCTTTATTAAAGAGCTTTACTAAATTTTAGCTTGCATTTAAATTAAAAATTTGGTCCTAATGCTACAAACAAAAACAAAAAAAAAGCTATGTGTAAAGGCAAAAAAAATAACCAAATTGAGACCTACAGGTCTCTTGAAAATGTATGGGGAAAAATAAATTCCCCATACGCTTTCAAATTTTGCCACTGTTAATAGAAAATTATATTTTCTATGCACTTGGCAAAAAGGCCCCACTTAAGCCTTGTAGAAAAAGGAGGGGGGGGGGACCCACCTGGGTCGCCGCCCCAAAAGGCTCTATAAAAAACCTTTTTCAAAAAAAATATATATATAAAACCATCCTTTCCTAATTTCAAAAATTACTAATTAAACTTAAATAAAATTCATTTATTTGAAATATATATATATATATATATATATATATATATGCTAAGCGAATTGGATAAAGAAGATTGTTAAAAAAAAGATTTAATTTTTTTTAAAATATAATAATAAAGTTAGGTGGGCGAGGGTAGTCCCCACACCCCCAGGGGCCACCCTGGGCATGGGACGTCGACGGCCCTGCCAAGGCAAGGTACCCGCTTGACAAGGTAGTGCGGGCCTTGCCTTGTAGGGTACTGCACTGCTGGGCGCACGGGCCCCACAGCGCAGTCCCCTCGGGGACATAAAAAGGGTAAGGCGCCTTGTTTTTAAAAATTAATTTGATTTAATTTTTTTATTACTTTTTATTATTGTTTTATTTTATTTGTTTATTAAAGTAATTAATTTACTTAGTTAATTTTTTTATATTAATAATAATTTAAACATTTGATTAAATAGCATGTTAATATGATGTTATTTTATTTATTTTACGTTATAATAGACTTATCATTAATTTAAAACATGTTTGTTAAATTTGGAAATATGTAGTTTAATTTATATAATAAATTTAATTTCCTAGGCTTAATTTAAGACAGATTGATTACTATCTATTTAATCAGACTAAAGATGTATATCATTAAGCTATTAAATTTAGTATTTAATATCACATTATTATTCAAACATTGGTAATGGGTTTTTATGTAAAGATTTCCCATTTTAAACTTTAGATACGATAGAAACATATAAGTTGGTATACGAATTTATCGTATAAGTAAAACTTATGGATTTGTAATGTGGATCAAATTATCTATTAATATTCATAAATTTAGCAAACTAGTTCACATAGTTACTCTCACACTTCAATCCAAGGAATTGTCGATAATTGTTTTGTTCATCATAAAAATTATCATATTGGATTTAAAATTATGAATTAACTATGTATATTTCGATCCATATATCAATGAAATTTAATAATGAAATTATATATTGATGGGTTTAGCTTATACGAATTCAAATTATATAACAATGTATATGAATTTAATCCATTAGATCAGTTGGACATATTATACTTCTAAGCATCCATTTAAGGCTTAACGTAAACGTAAATACGCTATTAACGAATCGCTTGATGAAACGCCTCATTCTCAAACTGATTTCTCCACACTTAGGAGATGAATTCACATCATTTTCCTTCCGTGACCATCTCACATAAGTTATAGAACCATATCCTAATCCTTCCCTAAGCTTATTCTTCATTGATGTCATCGATTGTCTTGATCGCATCACTTAGGGTTAGTCAACCCTATCCATGTTGTAGAGGGAGGTTGGTCAACTTAGGGCATGTGTGTGGAATCACCAAATGACCTCATTGGCCAATATGCCCCTCGCATGGCTGCTCTTATGTCCCTTGAGCTATATAAAAAAAAATTGCATTTTTGTGTGAGTTATTTTCGGGCATGACAGTGCCTCTCTCCTTGACTGATCCAATGGTATCAAATCATCCACTCCGATTCTCATTTCATCATGCAAGTCATTATCATAAATCTAGACAAACTTGTACATCTGCAACAAATTATTTTGTGGCAACCTAGCATGTATACCATATACCAAATCAAAGGGTGCACAACCAATAGGATTTTTCACTGTTACTATGTCAACCCACAGTGCTTGTTGCAATTTTGAATCCCAAGCCCTTTTATTCTTGTCTAACACTCTTTTCAGAATTTATATTAGGCTTTTATTACTGGATTCAGCTTGACCATTCCCTTGTGGGTGGTATGGGGATAAACAAGAAATTTGGATCCCATATAGTTGGTAGTAATAATTAAATTCTTCAGATTGAAAACACATTACATTATCTACCACTATAGTTGTTGGACAACCAAACCTTGTGAGGGTGTTTTGCAATACAAAGTCAGCTACAACCTTACTGGTGGCTCTCTTAGTGGGAATAACTTAAACCCACTTGGTGAAATAATTAGTTACCACAAGAATCCATGAATGACCTCCACTAGATGAATTTCTCCAATGAAATCCATACCCCACTTTTGAAAAGGTGCTTCAACCGTCACATCATTTAAAGGAAAATTTCCATCAAAGCTTAGCTTAACTGCAAATCTCTAGTAGGCATCACATTTCTTGACAAAATTGTGAGTATATTTAAAAATAGTAGGCCACCAAAAACCAAACCTCAAAATCTTATGTGCAGTGGTTTTAGCCATGTAATGGACACCACATACACCATTGTGCATTTATTCTAATAAATCCTTGGATTTATCATCGTCTACACATTTAAGAAAAACTCATTCATTGCTCCTCCACCACAACTCACCTTTAAAAACAACATACTTAATAGCATGCAACTTGATTGTTCTTTTCTTATTGTCATCCATATCAAGAGGAAACATCATTTTTTGCAAGTATCCAACAACATCTTTATACCATTCACAACAATCCAAATCATAAATGTAGGGCCTGTGCTATTCTTCAAGCATGTTTATATTATTTGCATCTAAGTTTCTTTGAACCATAAGTTTTTCCAACCCTAGGCCTCTAACTAACTTTTTGATTTGAAGATCTATGTTGAATTCTTGAATTCTATTTGTCCACCTAAACCTTCTTCCTGAAACTTCTTATTATACTAAAATATTCTTCACAACAACACTAGGCACATAAGCCACTATGGTCGCTCCAACCAAGTAACATCTGAAAGCCCTGACAACCTTGACCAAAGCATATGCATGCTTCTCATTAATATCATATTTCAATTTTTCTTTTTTGTAAGGACTTGCTAAAGAAGGAGATAGGCTGCTCAAAACCCTCTGAATTCTTTTGTAACAAGACTACAACAATAGTATGGTATAAAGAAAAGGAAAAAGTTTGCATGGGCTTACCATAATCAAGTGTCCTTAATACAAGAGCATCTTTGATATCTTGCTTAATATCTGGGAAAGCCTTAATTGCTTCTTCACTCCATTCTACTTTAGCTTCCTTCTTTAACATTTTAGAGATAGGAACACTAGTTTCAACAAAATTTGTAATGAACCTTAAAAAATTTACCTGCCCAAAGAAATACTGAATTCCTTTGACATTCTTGGGTTGAGGCACTTTTTCAATAGCAGCAACCCTTTCAAAATCAATCCTAACTCCATCCTTAGATATAATATGCCCTAAAAGCTTTCCTTCTATGACCCCAAAAGCACATTTCTTTGGGTTAAGGGAAACCTTATAATCCAAAGCTCTTACAAAAATCTTTTCAAGATGACCACAACGATGATCTTTCTTTGATGAATAAGCTGTAAGGTCATCCTGATAAATCACTAAAAAATTATTTATGAAATCTGCAAACGTCACATCTATGGCTCTCTAAAAAGTTGCCCCAGCATTTGTCAAACCGAAAGGCATTCTGACATATACATAAGTACCCCATGGTGTGGTGAATGCAGGTTTGAACTTCTCAGATTCCTTGACCATAACCTAATTATATCTTGAAAATCCATCCATCATTCACATCAATTCAGATCTAGTAACTCTTTGTAGCATGGCTTCCATGTTTGGCAAACCATAGTTGTCTTTTAATGAATTAATATTCAAATTTCTAAAGTCTACACAAAGTCTAATATCTCCATTCTTTTTTCTCACTGGCACCAAGTTAGACACCCATGTTGAATGTCTAATGGGTTTTATGATTCCATCATCCCTCATTTTTTTCAATCCTTCTTGCATCTTTCATGCCAATGTGGGATTTACAGGCCTTAAATTTCTATCTGAAAGGTTTTGTGTCTTCCTTCAAAGGAATCTCATGTTGAAAGAGATCTTCTCTATAGGCCTTCAAATCATTATAAAAACATGCAAAAACATGCCTATACTTTTTGAGAATATCAATCCAGGACTTCCTAATTTTAGGAGACAACTTCCTTCCAATATATATATTTTTAGGAGCTTCAGCTGTTCTTAAGTTCACTTATTCCAAATCCTCTGGTTTATTTATAGGCTTTGCATAAAAAGACTTATCTTTAATGTCAAATGTTCTGTCAAGAACAACTAATCCCTTTGGAACTCTGTTTGATTTCACTTGTAACACTTTCTTACCAAAAATAGTGTCCTTATCATCCAAGGTTTCCACATAACCACTGAAATCCATCTATTTATTCCAAATTTTGCTTCACAATGCAAAAACCTTAGAATATCCAAATCATCTTAAAAAACTTGTTAGCTCTCAACATTGTCTAGTATAGAAGGCTTGGATTGAGCCTCTATCTTAGAGATTCCTGCAAATGTGATATCTTCTGGCCTCAAAATAATGTTAACTAGTAAATCTATCATTCTATTTTTGCCTCTTTCCATCCAATCAATACCAAATGCATCAAAATTTTCAAATTCATCCCAAACAACATTTTTGTATTGCTTCAGACTTTTATTCTTTGAAGCATATTTGGATCTAATATGAGATATAAATAGTTCAAAATCTCCAATCACTCTAAGGTCTCTTATTCCATGTCTTGAGGCCAGCCTCAATCCAATCAATAGATCCTCATACTCTACATTGTTATTTGTACATATAAACATCAAAGTGAAAGAAAACTTGAATGTCTTACCACTAGGAGCTATCGACATAACTCCTGCACCAACTCCTTCCTTAGAGTTTGCACCATCAAAATACATGGTCCATAAGCCAATCTAGTATGCCAGATTATCCTTATCCCTAGATAAAATCTTAGGTTTAGCTTTTCCTTCAACCTTCATATCTAACACTTGAAAATAATCAATATCAGTGTTAAGGAAATAATTCATATTATCATCTTCAGATTCCTCAATCATGTGGGAGGTTCTAGTTTTTTGGGAAACTTTGACATTCTCACCAGTAATATTGAAAGTTGCAAAGGATAAATCAAATTGAATACTACCTCCCATTGAAGCATTCCATTTTCTTGATAACAACATTCCATATTGGGGAGGAATATCAACAACCAAGACACTCATTGTTAGCATTTTTTCAGGGTAAGAAACTAGCCTATAAGACAAAGCTTTGATAGTACCAATGACATGTACTTCTCTGGAATCCATTGCTTGACATCTTCCATGAGGAGTATCAACCTGTAATCCCATGATTTCATTACCTCTATAGGCATAACAATATTAGATGCTCCAAAATCAATCATGCAATTTCTTAGCATCTTGCTATTTATAACTAAAGTTAAGAAAAAAGGATCTACAACTCTCAAGGAAGCATTTACAACATTAGTATCGAAATAAATTTGAGGGATTTTTGAAACAATTTATTTTGATTCCTTTCCCTTGTTTTTAGATTTTTCCTCTACACTTTCCAATTTCTTACTATCTTCCGATTTCTGAATTTTTGTGGAAAAACACCATTCACTCATGTCAGGGCCTTTTCCTTATGTTCCCCAATCCTCATCATCTCCAATAATGGGACCTTGACAGTAATCTGTGATAACAACTGCCCCATATCAACAGGGGTGTGCTTTACATTAGACAAATCCTGGTGCATAGTAACAACATTTCCATCTTCAACCTGAGTGGCCAAATTTGACTCAATTTTCTTTTGTTTCTTACTGTCTCCTTGGGGAGGGGGACACTTATTTTTGGTGCCTTTACTTTTACCTTATATACAATGTTTGGATCATTTGGCTTATTGATTTTCTTTACCTTGATCTTCTTTACGTCTTCGACAGGTTTTCCCTTCTCTTGTGTTTGCTTAGTGTCTGTTTTGGTTTCTTTAATGAAAATACTAGTTGGTTTACCATTTGCATTACCAACTGTTCTATTTCTTAAAACATAGTTACTCCTTGCTTGAGTAAACATATCAATAATAATTTTTGTTATGTCTTCATTAGAGGGTCTTCTTAGCATAATGAGTTCTTCACCCTTTTTTGCATTACATTTTAGATCATCAATTTCTTCCTCGTTATCATCGAGAAAAACTTGTTGATGATATACTTCTTTTCTTCTTTGTGAGCCAGAAACATCTTGGTTCTCATCCGCATCTATAGAATCTACTTCAACACACAAATGTGAAGAAGTCATAGCACAACCATTATCATCATATGAGTCATATTCTTCACCCCCCTATCCTCATTTGCAAATACACTCAAAGAAACAACACAATAATCAAGATTATGTGGGGATTGACAAGATATACACCATGGAACATCATCACTCATATTAACAGAGTTCTTTTGTAAAGGATCAAGGGTTTTATCATCAGATTTATCTTTCTTAATAGGGAGAGAAAACTTCCCATCCTTCCATTGGGTATTGTAAGGGTAATTTTGCAATGTGGGTTGCCTATTAAAATTGCTAAAGGAAGTTTTATCATTATTTATAGCCCTGCTATTCAAATTTTCTCTAAGCTTCAAATATTTTAAAGCATTTAATATCTACTTCAAATTGTCCTCTTTGGTTTTCACATTGGAGGGCTTATCTGACTCTTTATTATTAAATTTAGAAGGCTTCCAATCTTCCCTTCTACCCAATTTTCCTGATACTCTTCTATTGCTCTCAATGTTAATAGCTAACCTATAAGCTTCCCTAATGGTTCTAGAATTTTTATCCCTAAGAAGATATCCCAGCTTGGAATCAAACACATTCAAATAAGTTGCAAGACATACCTTCTCATCCAGCCTCATTACTTTGAAAAGTTTGTGCATGGCCTTTTGGAAGGTACATTGAATTGAAAAGCACTTCTTCATTCTGATTTTTATTGATATTGTTGAATTCATTTAGCATGAATCCTTCATTGGTCTTGTCACCATACTCATCCTTGAAACAATTTATGAATTCATCATAGGATCCCACACAATCATGTGGTAGTCCTCTAAATCAATCCTTGGCATCCTTAATTAGTGATTGGACAAATAGTTTCATAATCACATCCTCATGTTCAATTTCATAATCATCTATTATGTCAATAAAATTCTTTAAATGTTCTTCACATGTAGTAACATTATTTATAGCAAATTTAGGAAGTTTCTCTCTAATTTCATGTGGAATTGCATTAGGATAACTAGGAATACCAACAAAAAAGAGTTGTATATATCTTTCTACATGAACTGGTCTCCTTTGGAATGATCCATCATTTTGGGAAGTAGATGCTTTTGCATTTGATGTAGTAGCAATGTTATCACCAGCTGGTGGTGGGATAATGGTTGTTTGTTTAGCAAAGTTTCTAGAATTCCCAGCAGGTGCTGAGGAAGTAGAAGCCGCATTAGAAGGCCCTGAGGATTGCTTGAGAAAATCAATCTTCTTCTTCATCTCTAGAGCAGTAGCCTCCAATTCTACCTTCTCAAGTTCCTTGGCTAAGATTTATTTCTCCCTCTTATCCCTCTCAAGATCAGTATCCAATTTAGACATATTATTCATTTGGACAGTGTCATTCAGAGGTTCATTTATTAAAATTCTTGTTGCCTTCTGCTTTCCTTTATCCTTATGTTTTTTTAGTGTCAAAAAATTGATGAATGGCAGGTTCCTCCTCATTTTTCTTAGGTGCTGAAACATAATTTATTGCTTCCAGGCTCAACAATTACCTTCTCAATTGATCATATCTAATTTGATCTTGTCTTATCTCATCCTCTTTTTCCTTTTCCTTCTGTTGCTTGATGACAATTTTATCATGGACTCTTCTCTCCAATTCATAAATTTCTTCAAAGATATCTTTAGAATCTGGGAGAGTGGTTTCAGATTTTGAAGTTTCAAAATGAAATCTATCTTGCTTGTCTCTTGGGACATGAGGGCTCTCTGAGGGTGAAGATATTGGGGAAGGAGGTGCTTTCCTATCATATCCACTCATACACTTACTTCTTGACCTCTTATTATGTCCATGAGATTCATTATGGATTACTTTCTTTGTATGACATGATTCCTCCTCTCCTTTAGACTAAGGAGAATAATAATCCTCATACACACCCAATCCTAAGTCCACAACCTCTTCATACTCAAATGCATTTCCCTCCTAGTTGGGTTGGATTGGGTCCTCTTCCCTAGTGTTCTTCTTCTGTCTCCAAGTCTGAGATACATTCTTTTCTTTTCTTGGCTGACTAACTCTAGAGGTACCTGGAAGCTCACATTCCAATTTATCTTCAGGATGATCCTTCCTCTAGGATCTGGTATTTCTATTACCCATACTAAGAAAGTGTATATATAAAATAATGTTTATTTCTCAACACTGCTGCAGAGATTTCTTTGAGTCACCACCCAACACAGGTTGGGAAATATAACACTGGTTCTCAGTAATATGAATACTATGATAAGGAATTTTCTAAGACAAAAAGATAACCACAAGGAAACTAAGAAAATCTTAATAATATTTTACTATTGAAACAAATCCACGGGATGGAAAAGTATAACTCTTTTATTTCAGTGGTCAACTTATTGGTTTCTACAAATAAGCAAGCCAGGAGTCCATCTCTACTTGGAACCTGCATTATTTAGCACAATTTACTGCTATTCCCCAGAAGAGTCACCATTTTGTTGGTTCTCAAAATAAATTTTATGCTTTGAAAGCTACCAATACAACCTATAGATGGATTTCTCAAGAGTGGTTATTTCCAAATATAAGGAAATATAAGGCAATTGGACCAACTATAGGGAAAGGACTGCCTTCTGCACTTTTGGTTCTGCAAGATAAAGATGGGTACACATAATCCAGCTCAACATACAACATTTTACAATTCTCTAGACTTTAATAGCAGAAAAATGATAAGAAAGAAAATATTAAATGATAACCAATCATTCATTGATTCTCCATTATCATAAAGAACATACAACTTGATAACCACAATACTTAAAGAATTTTGAATGGCTATTTAAAATTTACGGAATATAACCAAACCCTACCAAACATATATCATTGTAGAAAATACTTGTTCCTAACCAATGGCTTATCCATTGGGCAATATCTCTAATGAAAAAGAAGAATACAAAAACCAACTAATGTCATGATTCATGACCTAAAATACTACCATATTTTGACAGTATTGATCCATTCATTCCAGACTCATACTTTTTATGAAAATCCTTGTGCAAACCAAATGAATTTATGTTCTATCCAGAGCAATTTAATTTGATCCCATATCAAAACTAAGGAAAAGAAACATACACATGATAAACTTTATGCAATAAATTAGAAAATTCATAACTAAAGAAATAAACAAATAGGAGAGACTTGAATCTAGAATATTTGTATTATATATGTTGAATCATGTTTCTTGTATACACCTTGCTTCAAAATATAAACCACTACAATAATAGCCAAAGATCTGAAACTTTCTATTTCCATACTCATATAGTCTAATACAGTCTGCTATAATCCTGACTGAAAACTCATATGCAGTAATGCTCTCTCCATTTTCCATCCCTTCTAAATGATCTAGGGAATCCTTTTATAGAGAAAGGAATGCAACAAGCTTCAGATCATTTGGGCAAAAACAAAAATATGACACATCACAAAAGACAAAAAATAACAGAACTAGTAATTGAGTTGTTACAAGATTTCAAAAGACAATTTCTAACTAGACCACATGGCCTCTGCAACAACTCTAGAACTACTCTTCTCTTGATAGGTGGTGCCTTCATCTTCATTCCTCACAAGCACAAAATTTGTTATAAAATGATAACTACCTTAGGGTGCTAGAGAACTGCCACCTGTTGTAACAATAGTGGGGTGTTCTTGTTCACTTGATACATCTGAGATACCACTCTTCCATGCTTTGAAAAACTCATCGTTATGCCAAGTAAAACTGTAATTACATCATCATATTTCATAACTACAACTTCAACAGGTAAAAATAGAACATTTCGCATCATAAAACAAATTTCAAAATAGAGTTGTCGATCAAAACCATCTTAGCACATCGTGCAGTTCACAAAAAAAATCAAAAGACCGATGACCTCCACATCACTCCTCATGGCTGCGAAATCGACCAATCAAAAAGTGACATCTCAACTCTGCATGGTGCTTGGGCCCCACCCCTTTTTACTTTATGAAACTAGACATGCGTCACTTAGGTACGGTGCCTTGATCAGTATCCTTCTTGAAAGTTTTGATCGCAAGATTACACCTACCATCTGATCAAAACTGATGTCTCCATACTTTATCACCTTTTAGCCCGTGATATGTGATGTCATCTTGGACATGCATCATCAAGGCATGATGCCTCTATCAATAATCATTGAGAAACTCTTAATCACGGTATTGCGCCTATCGTCCCATCAAAACTGATCTGACTTCCCTTTATCTTCTTCAATACTGGTCCCATGCTCTCAAGGCAGACACTTGTCACTCAGACATGATCCCACAAAGGCTAAAAAGTATGTAACTTTGGTTAGCGACATCACACCCATCGTTAGATCAAATTTAATCTGCTCGACACCTATCTTCTCCTTTAGTCCTGGCCAGGTCCCACCATCAGCTACGTGTCACTCAGGAACGATGCCTTGAAGGGTAAACTCTACACATCTTCTCAGCACGAGATTGGGACCACCATGGATCTAAACAGATCTGAATTTCTTTTAAAACATCACAAAGAATTTAGACTTAGAAAAAATAATTCACTGGTCCCTCTATGAGTCATAACTTAAAAGGATTTGGCCTCGTTCAATGAAAACTTAAAACACATGTTTTAAAAATGACTTAAGTGACTCCCAAAAAGTAATGAAGAAATATAAAATCCAAGGGATACTTAATTTTTAAAACAAGGCGAACACTTAGGGCTTGGATGAAATAACACCTAGGGCTTCATATGGACAAGATTTTAGACACAACTTAAACAGGTAAGATTTAAACCAAGGAAATATTTGCAGTCCTAACAGTGGCTCTAATTGGGGATGTATGTCTTTTACAGGCATAATAAGATTCCAGGATCTAAGGGTTAAGAAGACCACCTACGGAAAGAAAACACACCTAAAAACCTATTGTTCATGGATAATGAAGACTTCGGGAGAAGTAAAATTTCAGGAATTATCCATGGACTAACAATTTCAAAATGTTTTCAATCAAATATTTAAGAATGTAAAAATTAGAACCCCACTTACTATCAATGATATATGGTCCCTGCCAAATAGGATCAAATTTGTCATGTTTTCCTTTATCCTCTAGTCTGGCATTCCACATCAAGACCAAATCATCAATCTCAAAACTCCTTATAGTGGTTCTTTTTTCATATAAATTCTTACATTGGAGTTGCAACTTGACATTTCTATCATGTGCCTCTCTCCTTGACCCATCCAACTATATCAAGTCATCCACTTGGATTCTCATTTCATCATGCAAGTCATTATCATAAAACTAGACAAACTTGTACATATGCAACAAATTATTTTGTGGCAACCTAGCATGTATAGCATAGACCAAATCAAAGGGT
Source organism: Chamaecyparis obtusa (assembly GCA_027943335.1). Taxonomy (NCBI): domain Eukaryota; kingdom Viridiplantae; phylum Streptophyta; class Pinopsida; order Cupressales; family Cupressaceae; genus Chamaecyparis; species Chamaecyparis obtusa. The sequence goes on along the minus strand of BSBK01003466.1, from coordinate 155,414 downwards.
GCACAACCAATAGCATTTTTTATTGTTACTCTATCAGCCCATAGTGCTTGCTGCAATTTTGAATCCCAAACCCTCTTATTCTTGTCTAACACTCTTTTCTGAATTTTTATCAGGTTTTTATTACTGGATTCATCTTGACCATTCCCCTATGGGTGATATGGGGATGAATAAGAAATTTGGATCTCATATAGTTGGTAGAAATCATTAAATTCTTCAGATAAAAAACACATTGCATTAACTACCACTATAGTTGTTGGACAACCAAACCTTGTGAGGATGTTTTTCAATACAAAGTCAGTTACAACCTTACTGGGGGCTCTCTTAGTATGAATAGATACTATTAGGAATAACAGTCCATAATACAACTGAGAGGGGGGTGAATCAATTGTATGGAAGATTATTAAACTTTAAACTTTAAGCAGCAGTAATATCAAATCCAATGAACACAATAACACAATATTTTGGTCTCGGGGAAACCCTGTTAAAGGTAAAAACCCCATTGGTAATTAGCACCCACAAATGATGTACTGAGAGTATAGTTATCCTTGTTAGAAGATATAGCCCTGTTAGGAGCTTATTGAAACATTACAGTACATAGTCCTTGTTAGAGGATAGACCCTATTAGGAGTCAAGAAGAAAGGGAGGGATCACTGCCCAAAGAAGGTTAAATCCACCTTCAGAACTCATTGTTCGTAACACAAGTGTATATGAAGAAATACATAATCTTTTGAACTGTTATGGAAGCAACTATCTTTGCTTGATCTGTTCCAATTAAGTCCACCAACAAACCTATGCTCTACATACATCAGACACAAGCTCTTAGCTTTTACAACCTCTCTATATCACCTTCTTCGCATCCATATCTTTTCCAAAGAAAAGATCTTTCATTTATACCTTATTACAATTCTCATGAACATGTCGGCCCATAAGGCTATTCTAATTTAAAAAAATTACATAAACCATTGCTAAGATACACATGGTATCTAGAACAAGTATACAATGATTACATTACAACAATTAAGGACCAACATCCTTAATTCATGTTCGCCAAGCATAACACATGCTACATCTCCCAAGTTGGCTTCCAAATAAGTCTTCTCCAGAACACACACCACAGATGATGTCACCAAGCATTTCATAGCTTGCGCTGACTAGTGAACATCCTTTAGTACCTTGTCTATTGTCTCTCAAGCTTGCATACCTTGAATCCATATCATCTGGAAGATATACCAGAAACATAGAGACTAAATCTGCCATTTCTCACTGTTACAATCCAGTGACCAGTCTTCACCAAAACATCTCTAACTTATCCAATATGAAACATTACATGATGTGATCTTGGATATAAGATTACAACACCCTCCTAAACTCTCATATGTCTTTGCAACATCTGAAACATTCGTATAGTGTCTGTACATTGTGATAACCAGCTTGTTTTCATCACAGAAACATATGTTGACATCAGTGAAAAAACATAGATGACAATAGTATGAGTGTCCATTTAGTAACATAGTGATTAAGCATATTAAATGTCTTAATCACCTCCCCATGGATTAGCAATATCCAACAATCTCCCCCTTTGGAATTGATGTCAACATATGGAAAAATTCATCATCCCAAAGTTATATCAATCGAGAGCTCTGCAACCAAAAAATCTCCCCACACAGTAGGGATTTTCTCATATAACACTCCCCCTTTGACAAAAATGGTAAAGGGTTCCATGAGCCATCAATTTCTTTCCAACATCTTTCTTCCATGATCACTCCCCTTGAGGAGTAGATCCCTACATCCAGTCCAGATTATGATAAGGCTCTGAAAAACCTTTGGACTGATGCATATCTGCATCATTTAATTCTCACTAGGATGGGCCTGAACCCCAAGCATACCTCTAAGATATTCAAAGGTATCTTTTGGCAGTGGCTTTGTGAAGATGTCTGCAATCTTCTCTTTTGTACTAATATATTCTAATTTAATTTCCTTCTCTGCCACCTTCTCTTTCAAGAAGTGATACTTGATAGAAATATGTTTTTTTTTAGAGTGCATCACCAGATTCTTTGACACATTCACTATACTAGTGTTATCACAATGGATAACTGTTACCCAATTTTTTCCTATTCCATGTAAATTTGGTTAGGCTAGATTCTATCCAGGGTCTACTTTTTAATCCTGTTGAACACCTTGAAAATTTCATGGTCTTCTGCCTTTTTCCCTAGTTTCTACCACTATCCAAACTCCCTGGTCTGCAAGTTTAAATTTGAAAATGTGACCATTGGAGGCAAAAAACCCTCAAAAACCCTAGGGCATGTTCTAATTTGTCGTTACTTTTTCGGCCACTTAAGTCTCCATTTTTTCCATGCTTTTTAGTCACAAGATCTTTGAGACCCCACAGAATATTCCTTCTTATTTCCTGATCCCACAACTACCTTGTATCTCTTAATCTCCTGATCAGATGGAATATTCTTTCTTCATTGAGTGACTTAGCCTTTTCCCTTTAATCGCTAGGTCTTAGTAAGTTTTCTCAAGACCTAGCAACTTCTATAATGAATTCTGTAAGAATTTCCTATAGTTGCATGGTCTCTAAATGGATTTTTCCTTTGGTCATGAGATCTCAGAAAGAAATTTGAAAGGTCAAAAGGTTGCAGCGATTAAGAGACTCCCTTTGGTCGCTGAATCTCTAGATACATCTGTCGAGTAATGAAACAAACTTTAGTCGCTGGGTCACTAGATAAAAGAAAGGAATGAAGAAGCGATTAAGTTTATTCAGTGACTAAGCAACTGTGTGTTCACGAGGTCTCTCATCTTTGGCGGTTAAGTCCTAAGCATCCAGCGACCTGGCGGGCAGTTATCTTTCCTTCAGTCACTAAATCTCTAGATGGTTGGTGGTCTCGGCTCTGCAGTTAAAGTTTGAAATTTGATCTATGGCTGGTGCATGATCTGAAAGAATATTCTGAGCTCATCAAATCATGTGCCAACCATTGATCTTCCTTACAATGCAGTGTTTCAGTTGTTAGTGGGTCCACTGCCATGTAGTTTGAGGTGTTTGATCTTGATTGGTCGAAGGCTAGTGATGTGGAGTTTGTCAAAGCAGGCCCAGTGAGTTGGTTTTCTTGAAGATCTAATAGCTGGTGCATGATCTGATGGAATATTCTTGGCCCATTAGATCATATGCCAGCCGTTGATTTTACTTTATTTCCAGGGCTCTGTTAAGTGGGTTCTCGTGTTCTGATGTGCTCATATTTTATTGGCCGGCCAAGTGATGACTGGGATTTGTCAGTGGGGCCGTTGTCAAAGGATCGGTAGGGGCACTAGTAAAATAAAGATCTACGGTTGTCTTATGATCGCATGGAATCTTCTGAGCCTTTGAGATTATAAGACAGTCGTTCGATCTTCTAGGTGCTCAAACTCTGTCTTGTGGGTCCGTCTGACATGGTTAAATCTTATTGGTCGCTGGGTATTACAGTTGGCATCTGTTAGTGGGTCCCGACTTCTTAAGTGAGGTGGCAAAAAATAGAAGATCTACAGTTGGTGCATGATATGAAGGAATTTTCTGAGCTCATGAGATCATGTGACAACCATTGGATGGGTCCAAGCTTGTAAGTATAGTCGTGTAATCTCTAAAAAATCTTTCGGTGACTTGGCGACTGTTAAGGTGGGAAAAGGCTCAGTCGCGTAATTGCTAAAATGAACTGGAGTTAGTGAAATGATCAAACGATTCAGTGACTAAAAGAAAAGGAAGGCCCGAGGTTAAATAATGAGTTAAGGTTAAGAATATAAGTAGTGCCCAGGTAAGATAGAAGATCTCATGGTTGTGTTTTAAAGAATAGGTCAGATTTGAATACCAACCATTGATAGATAAAGTTTGGTGCCACCTGTGACCATTTAATCATTTTTTAAAATTCAAATATCTAGAGTACCGGATTTGAATAGTTATGGCGAGCCTGAGTTGCAGGAAGGTAGATAGATCAAGGCAGCTTGTCTGCAGACAGATATATTACAGAGATGGACATGCAAACATGTTATCTGATTGGTTGGGATATTTTCAGTAATGCAATTATGATTACAGTTGATAGAATTAGGGTTTGATTATTCTATGAAGATCTATGTAACCCTAATTAGGTTTTTCTCCTGCGTGTGCTTAAGGAGATGTATATAATATTTTTTGGAGCTTTTTGAAGCTCAGAGTTTACATTTTGTAAAAGGAGAGAATTTTCTTTCTGAGGAGTTATCCGAGGCATTCTTTCTACCCTCTAGCTTCTGCTTTTGTAACCTTTGATTGAGGTTTAGATATTGCAAAGGTATTTTGTGACATTCTTTCTGTCCCTATACCTTCTTGTCTGAATTTTCTCTTATTGAGTTAAGTATATGTATGTTTTCAGTGATATCTTAGGGTTCTTGATCCCCCTTTCTTTCTGCAATTCATGTGTATTCTTTTGAGTGATTTGATTTGAATGATCTTGTGGGTATACTTCAATCCCCTAACAATCTGTCTCATTCCTATACCTATTTACAGAAGTGGATGTTTGTTTTCAAGTTATAGATTGTGTCTAATTCTTAGGAATGCTATTGTTTGTGAAATTCTCTCTCTTTCCTTGAATAGCCTCTTTCTATTGTAGACCTTTCTATGAAATATTGATGCAAGCCTATTCAATAAGTTGTGATCTCCTAGACCTAAGTTTATGCATTGATTTCATCCTCTATACTGTAATTCATACCATCATTTCGGTGTATCACCTAGTAGGTAGTTTGCTTTTCAGTTATTTCCCTTTCATGCATTCCTTCTATCCCTTTTCCCCTCAAGAATTTACTTTCCTGTCAAGAAGCAATTTAAGGTGATTATCCAAGAGGAACCAGCCTATAACCTGGAGGTCTCATCTCAGTTAGCATAGGTCCCACAACTTGGAGATGATTCCCATGTTATACTAGGTTATCAAGACCAAGAGAGCTTGAAACAAGGGTGCAAACTTAGTGTATAACAATTCTGGCACACCTGGTGGGACAATAAAAGAAGTTTATCTTTGAAAGATTATGCTATCTCTGATATGCTAATTGCATAATATAGACTTTCAGAAGTTTTTTTGTTAAGTATATCTGGCAACTCCACTGATTTTATAGACCCAGGATAAACTTGTTCAAAGTTTATGAGAAAGATTGAGACTAGAAGCTCAAAGCCTACTAAATTTTCAAAGTTGCCCTTAAAAAGAGGCTATAAAGGTAGATCAACTCAAAGAACATCTCCTGTAAGGAGAGTATAGTCTACACCTCCTGATACTTCAGAAAGGAGACCTTTTCCCTTTCATCTCAGAAGAAGAGGAAGATCTCTAACCAGAGATCTAGAATAAGATTCAAATCCAACACCAAATACAACTCACACAGTTGCTACCCAGCAGGTTTCAGCTCCTACAATGGCTAGGCAGTTTGCTTTTGCACCTTTCTACCAAGGGAGCCCTTTGAACTTTTCTCAACATCATGATGTGCCCTTGGTGGCACTAAACAATCTACCTAATTTCATAGGTGAAGGACAAACTACGGCTTTTGAGCATATAAGAGATGTGACCACTATCTGCAGTATACATAATATAACTCAAGAGAATGTGGCCACCAAGTTATTAGCAGCCTCTCTCAAAGGTAAGGCTCTTGAATGGTTTAAAACATTAATTGTTGGTTCCATTACTTCATGGGATAAGGAAAAATTTTAATCAAAGACCATTCCAACCATACAACCCTACACCTCTTTATTCTGTGAATCCAGTTAGGGACATGGTCCCTAGTCAAAATAATATGGCTATGGACAATGAATGGTATTTCCCTTGCAATCAGCCTCATAATCAGGCTACATGTTCAAATGGATGGATGAACCAAGCTCTAATGGTTCAAAATGCCTCACAAGCTCAACTAGAAGCTTCTTCCAGTGGATCAGTTCCTCAACAAGAACCACAAGATAATGAGACTGCTCTTTTCAATTGGGAGCAACAAGACTTCAATGGAGTCATTGGTGAACCTTCCATTGCTGCCAACACAAGATCAAAGAGAAGAGCTCAAGACATGGAGTGAGGAGACTCTGGGATTAAAGCTACTACATCTGCATAGCCAATACAACAAGCTACTCCCATCATGTTTAAGAAGGCTCTTATTATTATAAGCAAAGAAGGCCATACTCTCAAAGAGGTGGAGCCCATCATAGTAAAAGCACAACAAAGAGTACACACTGTGACACCTTTCAACATTGTAGACAACATGAAGAAGTTGAACATTACTATGTCTATGTGGGACTCTTTAGCTATTCCAGGGCAACCTAAGATTATGAAGAAAGCTATGACTGACATGACAACTCCTCAGCCTACAAAAGAAACTACAAAGCTAGTGTTGGTCAACAATGATCAAGAAAAGGAGGTTCCAAGTTGCAACTCCAAAGCCAATACCATGCAAGGTAGGAACTCAAAACCACCCCCCTTTTATGTATCCTTCATTATTGGAAAATTCTTAGTACATAATTGTATGGTAGATAGTGGAGTTGCTAGTACTGTAATGCCCAAAAAGGTGGCTGACCAATTAGGACTTAAATATGAACCCCTCCAAAAGAAGGTTACACAACTTGATGGATCCTTAGTTAACAATATAGGTGTGGCTAAGGATACTAGTCTAATCCTTCATGCTAGTCCTAATTTCTCTATCCTACTTGATATATATATCATAGATCTCCTTGCTTTATTTTTCATATGTCTATCAAGGGAGTTTACAACCAAAATTGGAGGCTAACTTTCTTCTGACTAGTCCCACATGTTTTTTCACACAAGCTATGGTACCAAGGTTACCATTAAATCTGAATCATTAGCAACACACAATATAGAGCCATATGTGTCCAATACCATCAATGTAAGCTACCCTATATTTGATGATAGTGACTTCCCAACTATCAGATAAGCAAACACTAAGATAGAAAGTATCCCTGATATTTTACTTGATGAACTAGAATCATAAAAGGTTTTTGAAGCCCAAGAAAATGTCATTTGGGATGCTGGTTTGGGAAGTTATTTGATACAAGAAAGTGGATCCATAGAGCCCAACCTCCTCAAAGAGGACACTAATTCAGAGGATAAGGGCAATCAAGTTTGGGAATTATTTTTTGATGGAGCTAGAAGTAGACATGGTTTTGGTGGTGGTGCTATGCTAGTGTCCCCAAAGGGAGAGAGATATTATACAACTTTTAGATTCAGTTTCTCCTACACTAGTAACACTGCAGAATATGAAAGTCTAGTGAATGGACTAGAATGGGCTAGAAAAAGAGGGCTCAAGGCCTTAAAAGTTTATGGTGATAGTGAGTTAGTAGTCAGCCAAATGAGAGGGACAAGTGCAACCAAAAATAATACCTTGAAAGCATAAAAACATAGATTTTGGGATGCAATTGAAGACTTTTGTGCTTTCAATATTGTTGCTATCCCTAGAAAGATAAATCGAAATGCAAAGAGATTGGTTGCTCTCGGGTCTCAATATGACATTCCTAATAGTATTTCAAAGGAGGAGACCCAACAACATATCAAACTGATTGTCAAACCTTCTATCCCTGATAATGATACTAATTGGCAAGTGTTTGACAATGATGAGCAAATTCTACAATTCTTGTTTGAAGAGGATGTCTTCTCAAAGAATAACCAAGAAATACTATTGCAAAACTATGGTGACCAAGTAATACAACTCAAATCTAATAAAATGCCTAAAGGTCTTGTCACCTTAGAGACTATCTTCAACAAGGATGATCAAGTTAAGAAGAATAAAGCTGGCCTGGTAGTTCAACAAGAACATTGTGTTGAATTAGAGTTGGAACCAAGTAGAAGTTTACAATTTGGAAAAGTAAACATTGATTTAGAAAAGTAGGCTTACACGCAATTATTCAAAGAATTTAGTGATGTTTTTGCATGGCAATATGAGGACCTCAAAGGTTTCAACGTAGCCCTTGCTCAGCACACTATTGAACTAGAGCCTAATGCCAAACCAGTAAGGCAAAAACAAAGGTCTGTTAATCCCAAGCTTGAGACACTTATGCATAAAGAAGTGCTCAAATTGATAGAAAGTGGTATCATCTATCCCATCAAACATACTAGTTGGGTTTCCAACCTTGTTCCTATAAGGAAGAAGAATGGGGAGTTGAGGTTATGTGTTAACTTCAGGGATCTTAACAAGGCCTCTTTAAAAGACCGCCATCCATTACCCTCTATGGAGAAAATTTTGCAATGTGTCTCTGGATTCGAGAAATTTTCATTATTGGATGGCTATTCATGATACAATCAGATCTTAGTTAATGAAGAGGATCAATACAAGACTACATTTACAACCAAGTGTGGAACCACGGCTTATCAAAAGATGCCCTTTGGTTTGTCAAATGTAGGTGCTACTTTTAAAAAGGCAATGGATATGGCCTTTCAAAGCCTCATGTACAAGTTTGTAGTGGTCTACTTAGATGACATAACTATCTATTCTAAACATGCAACAGATCATATCAAACATTTGAGGAAAATCTTTGAAAGATGTAGAGAGTTTGGGATATCTCTTAATCCCAAGAAATGTGTGTTTGTAGTTCATGAAGGAAAATTGCTAGGATATATAGTATCCAAGAAAGGAATTATAGTTGACCTTAAGAGGATTGCAGCCATCCTAGAGCTACCATTGCCACATCATAAGAAAAGTCTCCAATCTTTCATAGGAAAGATTAATTTTGTTAGGCATTTTTTGCCTAATATTGCAGATTTATTAAAGCCTTTAATGACCATGTTAAAGAAGAGTTCAACTTTCAGCTGGACTAAAGAAGGAAAAGCCAATTTTCAGGCTATCAAAGAGGCCTCGATAGAAGCTCCTGCTCTATTAAACCCAAATTTCAGTAAGAATTTTATTGTTTATGCTTATAGAGGTGATGATGCTATATCTGCTATGATGACTCAAGAAAATTTAGAAGGGTTGGAGTAGCCTATTGCTTTCTTTAGCAAAGGTTTAGAAGAAGATGAACAAAGATACTCTTTTGTGGAAAAACATGTACTTGCTATGGTGAAGAGCCTTAAAAAGTTCAGATATTTATTGACCCATAACAAGGTACACTTGAAGGTTACACATCCAAGTGTCAAAGAATTTTTTCTTTCCAAGGACCTAAATGAAAAAAGAGTTGGTTGGATTACCAAAGTAATGGAATTTGACATTAAAATCCAAACCACCAAGTTGGTTAGAGGAAGAGGTCTTTGTGAGCATTTGGCAGGGGATGAAAGTTCAAAGAAAACAGAGCAAATAGATGCATCTCTGGTTGTGCATTCTACAGAAGGGCATGCCAAGGCATCAGGTTGGTTGCCTAACATGATTCATTACTTAAAGATAGGACAATGTCCTACAGGCCTAGATTCAACAAAAAGAAGATATTCTAGGTTACAATCTGTTCCCTTTGTGCTAATAGATGAGGTTCTTTTTAGAAACGATCACAATGGTGTCCTTTTAAGATGTATTGATTCTGAAAAGATAGCTAATGTCCTATTTGAATTTCATGATGGACCTTCTGGAGGTCACTTTTCTCCTAGGACTACTATTTTTAAAATCATGAGGGCTTGATACTATTGGCCATCTATCTTTAAGGATAGTCATGATTATGTGAGAAAATGCATCAAATGTGGCATGTTTGCAGGAAAAGAAGGGCTTGCAGCTCTACCCCTTCAGCCAATCATAATAGAGCAACCATTCATGAGATGGGGCATAGACTTTATTGGTATGATTAATCCTCCATCTAGTGGAGGACACAAGTGGATAATCACTGTAATAGATTATTTCACTAGATGGACAAAGGTAGTTGCCTTAAAAGAATCAAATGAGAGTGTTGTCTTAAGTTTTTATGATGATATAATCCATAGATTTGGCACTCCAGAATCCATAATATCAAATAATGCATTGGCATTCACAGGCCTTAAAGTCTCAGAATGGGCAATCAAAAATGAAATTTATCTGAATACAAGTTCAAATTACTACCCTCAAGGCAATGGTTTGGTAGAATCAACTAATAAGAACTTGATTAGGATAATCAAGAAGACTCTGCAGGATAACCAAAGAGATTGGCATACTAAATTGAAGTTTGCCTTATGGTTAGACAGAATTACCCCAAAGAAGATCATTGGGAATTCTCCTTATATGTTAGTATATGTCAGAGAGGCTAAGTTGTCCATTTCAACTAAATTTCCAGCTTTGGACTTGGCCACTCAATACATCCTATTTGAAGAAGGAGATCCCTTACAAATAAGGTATGCTCAGCTCATAGAGTTGGAGGAACTTAGAAATAAGTCCATGAAAGATATGGAATTTCATCAAGTTTAGACAAAGAAAAGTTTTGATAGAAGAGCTAGGGCTAGAGACTTCAAGATTGGGGATATAGTCCTCAAGTGGGATGAATTCAGATCAAAGCCTGGCAGGCATACAAAGTGTGATTCTTTTTGGGGTGGACCATTTGTGATTACAAAATGCAAGAGGCCTAATGCTTTTCAGCTATCAACTCTTGAAGGAGATGACTTGCCTATATCAGTTAATGGATTCCACTTGAAGCCCTGCTTTGAGGTCATTCCTTCCTTGTAAATATATGTGAATATGTTTCCTATTTTCTGTCCCTTCTTTCTAGTTTAGTTTTTCTGCTTCCCAAGAAGTGCCTGTGCACAGTTTTGTCCCTCTGGTTCCAAGTCTATCTCTCTATCAAGGTTTTGTGTTCAAATTAATGACTCCATGCCCAATGGATTTCTCAAGGCCACTGATCAATGTCTAGCAGGCTAAAATCCAGCAGAAATTGCCAAAATGTTACCTAATTTTTTCCTGTTCCATGCAAATTTGGTTAGGCTGGATTCTATCCAGGGTCTACTTTTTAATCCTATTGAGCACCTTGAAAATTTCATGGTCTTCTGCCTTTTTCCTTGGTCTCTGCAACCATCCAAACTCCTTGGTCTGCAAGTTTAAATTTGAAAATGTGACCGTTGGAGGCAAAAAACCCTCAAAAACCCTAGGGCCTGTTCTAATTTGCCATTACTTTTTCGGCCACTTAAGTCTCCATTTTTTCCATGTGTGCTTTTCCATGCTTTTTAGTCATGGATCTCTGAGACCCCATAGAATATTCCTTCTTATTTCCCGATCCCACGACTACCTTATATCTCTTAATCTCTTGATCGAATGGAATATTCTTTCTTCATTCAGTGATTTAGCCTTTTCCCTTTTAGTCGCCAGGTCTCAGTAAGTTTTCTTGAGACCTAGTGACTTCTGTAACAAATTTTGTAAGAATTTCCTATAGTCATGTGGTCTCTAAATGGATTTTTCCTTTGGTCATGAGATCTCAAAAATAAATTTGAAAGGTCAAAAGGCTGCAGTGATTAGCAGACTCCCTTTGGTCGCTGAATCTCTAGATACATCTATCAGGTAATGAAACAAACTTTAGTCGCTAGGTCGCTAGATGAAAGAAAGGAATGAAGAAGTGATAAAGTTTATTTAGTGACTAAGTGACTGTGTGTTCATGAGGTCTCTCATTTCTGGCAGTTAAGTCCTAAGCATCTAGTGACCTGGCAGGTGGTTATCTTTCCTTCAGTCGCTAAATCTCTAGATGGTTGGCGGTCTCAGTTTTGCGGTTAAAGTTTGAAATTTGATCTATGGCTAGCGCATGATCTAAAAGAATATTCTGAGCTCATCAGATCATGCACCAACCATTGATCTTCCTTACAATGCAGCGTTTCAGTTGTCAGTGGGTCCACTTCCACGTAGTCTAAGGTGTCTGATCCTGATTGGTCGAAGGCTAGTGATGTGGAGATTTGTCAGAGCGGGCCTAGTGAGTTGGTTTTCTTGAAGATCTAATGGCTGGCACATGATCTGATAGAATATTCTTGGCCCATGAGATCATACGCTATCCATTGATTTTACTTTATTGCCAGGGCTCTATCAGGTGGGTCCTCATGTTCTGATGTGCTCATATTTTATTGGCCGGTTGAGTGATGACTAGGATTTGTCAGTGAGGTTGTTGTCAGAGGATCTGCAAGGGTGTCAGTAAAATAAAGATCTACGATTGTCTTATAATTGCATGGAATCTTCTGAGCCTTTGAGATTATAAGATAGTTGTTCAATCTTCTAGGTGTTCAGACTCTGTCTTGTGGGTCCGTTTGACATGGTTATATCTTATTGGTTGCTAGGTATTACAGTTGGCATTTGTCAGTGGGTCTAGATTTCTTAAGTGAGGTGACAAAAAATAGAAGATCTACGGCTGGCGCATAATCTAAAGGAATTTTCTGAGCTCATGACATCATGCGATAGCTGTCAGATGGGTCCAAGCTTGTAAGTATAGTCGCATAATCTACAAAAAATCTTTCAGTGACTTGGTGACTGTTAAGGTGGGAAAAGGCTTAGTCGCGTAATCGCCAAAATGAGCTGGAGTTAGTGAAATGATCAGGCGATTCAATGACTAAAGGAAAAGGAAGGCCCAAGGTTAAATAATGAGTTAAGGTTAAGAATATAAGCGGTGCTCGGGTAAGATAGAAGATCTGATGGTTGTGTTTTAAAGAATAGGTGAGATTTGAATACCAGCTGTTGATAGATAAATTTTGGCACCACTTGTGACCATTTAATCATTTTTTTAAATTCAAATATCTAGAGTTCCAGATTTGAATAGTTATGGCGAGCCCGAGTTGCAGGAAGGTAGATAGATCAAGGCGGCTTGTCTAGAGGCAGATACAGTACAGAGATGGACATGCAAACATGTTATTTGATCAGTTGGGATATTTTCAATGATGCAATTATGATAAGAGTTGACAGAATTAGGGTTTGATTATTCTATGAAGATCTAAGTAACCCTAATTAGGTTTTTCTCCTACCTATGTGCTTAAGGAGATGTATATAATGTTTTTTGGAGCTTTTTGAAGCTCAGAGTTTACATTTTGTAAAAGGAGAGAATTTTATTTCTGAGGAGTTATCTGAGGCATTCTTTTTGCCCTCTAGCTTATGCTTTTGTAACCTTTCATTGAGGTTTAGATATTGCAAAGGTATTTTGTGACATTCTTTCTGTCCCTATACCTTCTTGTCTGAATTTTCTCTTATTGAGTTAAGTATATGTATGTTTTTAGTGATATCTTAGGGTTCTTGATCCCTCTTTCTTTCTTAAATTCATGTGTATTCTTGTGAGTGATTTTATTTGAATGATCTTGTGGGTATACTTGTGTACACAAAAAAGTAGTGCACTTCTATGAATCCTTACATTCAAGAACACTCAAGAATGAGGTCTCAAAAATTGATCCATAGCTCTTTATGTATGGAGTTGCAAGATTTAAAATTGCTCTCAGCTAGAGCTAATAGGCTTAATGACCTTGCTAGTCAACCACACAATGAGAGATTCAAGTGAAGACAAGGGCAAGAATGCCAATATCCCCAAGAATCACTATGAAATGCAAATGCAAGTAAGCTAAGAATGAAGATGCAAATATGCAAGCTATGCTTATGAAAATGAAATAGCAAGTGTTGCAATCCTTCCTATTAAACTAAATGAGTTATTCTAAAGCATGAAAGGAAATCTAAACTATGAAAGCATGAAATATGAAGCTACTATGCAAGAATGAAAACTAAACTATGAAGCAATGAAGAAAGCCAAGATATGATGCAACAATGATCTCCAAAAAAACTTCAAATTCTTCAAGAATTCCTATAGCATAAAGTTAGCATAAAAAAAGCATGACGTAGAATGAGGAAGAGAGCTCTTCTTTTATAGGAAATGAAGAGAAATCAACCATGGATATTAAGAGGCAAAAGTCTTAATCAAGGGTGGAGCTTGAAAGAGGAGCAATCCATGTGCACAAGTATCCTCCAATAGAAAAATAAGAGTTGACTTTTGTGTCCATATGAGACAAAAAGTACTTTTTCCTTTTTATAAAATAGGAATAATATTTTATTTGTGCAACTTAGGATAAGATGAAAAGGTGGGGGCTTTTTTATTTAATAAAAGGGGAGGAAACATTTCTTTTAATTAAATAAAGACTTAGGATAAAATGGTTAGCCCAAGGCAAATAATCGAAAATGATAAAATAAGATTTGATCAAGGAAATTGATATAATTGATAAAATGTTGATTTTTGAAAACATTGATTTAGGGATTTGATAAATTGCTGAATGAGGGCCCAAAGTCTAGGCGACCATTTTAGGGTGCATACATTTGCCCCTCTTTGACTAATGTGTGATCATTTCAAGAACACATGCAGTCAAAGAAGAATTGAAATATGAGTTCATTTTTGGATCACAAAACAACTCAGACGTGTGTTCATTTTGTGAACATGCCTGGACAAAAATAAACAAAAGATTCTGGACATGAGTTCATTTTGGGATCACATCCAAAATAAGAGATAAAAACCTCAAGCTGAGCGAAAGCTCATAAAAAGATAGCTGAATCAAGAAAATCAAGGATTAAATCCAATAGGTACTGCCCCCTCAGAATCGAAATCCAAATCAGGTAGAGGAGAACAACAGATTGATAAAAGATGATCAAATCATAATGAAGTCATAATCGAAGAAAAAGGATAACAGGATAACCATTAGGTAGTGAAAACATGCCCCAGTTTGACCAAGTCAAACCTCAAAAAGATGAAGCGAGTGAAAATGAATGATAGACTAGGAGTTTGAAAGAGATGGGGGTGAATAAATGAAGATGCCCCAGCAAAGATCGAAGGATTAGGCCTCAAATGGTCGGTCAACTGCACAAGAGAAAGAGAAATATTTAAACATGATTTTGACTATAAAGATGACCTCAAATTTTGATTTCGAGTCCGAAAATGGATCCAGGATGTCAGAATTAGCTAGGGGTGCAATTTTTGCACAATTCTGAGGTGTTTTGAAAATTAGGTGAAAAATTCAAAATGCTATATAAGGTGCAAAAAAAAGTGTCATTTTCAAAATCATTTGACTTTTATTGATTTGAAAATTTTGAGAGCTTAGAGAGAGAAAATGGCCCAGCAAGCAGCAATTCCCGTTCACAGACACCGATTTGAGCACACTCGATTGCACAACCGGCCTCCACACTATGCTGCCTTGGTATGTTTTTAGAAAAAACTTGCGTGGTTGGGTCATTTATTGCATATAATATATATTTAGCACATTTTTTGAAGAATTTTCAAATTTTCAAATTTCAAATTTCAAGAACCAGGTGATGTATCGCGTGATACTTTAGAAGTATCACGCCCTTTAGAGAGAAACATCACGTGGTACTTCACAGGTCCCAGATGTATCGCACGCATGTAGACACCAGTATCTCACAATAACTGGTGAACTATTGCACAACACCTGGTGAAGTATCGCATGACCAAAGGTATATCGCACTACTATAGGAAGAAGTATCACGTGATACTTGTTCCAAAAGCAATTTTTCCCAACTTAAAAATTTGATATTTTTAAGTATTTTTGAGCAAAAATGACATGGGTCCAGACAATTTTTTTGTTGTATATGTCTTGTACTAATTTTTTAGACATTCATCATGATATGTACTGACATTTGGCTTGGTTTAATGGTTTGCAGGAGCACTTTTTGGCGTTACTCATCAGAGTGCCAAAGGTGGTGGGACTGAAGTGCGTCTGAGATCTTGATGATCCAGGAAAGGATGACTTGAGGGCTATGGGATTTGGATATTTGTTGCGGTTCCCATATATCCGGGCTGATCATGTTCTACTAACAGCCTTGGCCGAGCGATGGCATAGTGAGCATAAAACCTTTCACCTACCCACTAGAGAGGCATCCATCACATTAGAGGATGTCTATAGGATTCTTAGAGTACCATGCTATGGCGAGCCTGTAAGTATAATCATGTTTGAAGATATAATCATTTAAGTGTAATGTTTCCATATGATGAAAACTAACATGATTGTCTACTAGCACAGGTATACTATGATCAGGATGCAACTGAGGGCCAACATGCTATCTAGAGCATGTTTCAGGATGTCACTATCATTGATAGGCACATTAGCTAGGAGTGACTAATGGACAATTTTGGTAGACTTCCTAGTGCCATGCATTGTTGCCTCTATCATCTCACAGGTCCTGATGACTGATCGTAGTCAGAAGGGATTCCCTCTCGGATAGGGCAGACTATTGGTTGACTTGGTAGGCAAACCTCGGCGCATGGCATGGGGACCTACCATACTCACTAAGATGTATCATGAGTTACATCAAATTGTCTACAGGGATGGTTGGACATGGGCTTGCAGTGCCATTTTGGCACAGGTGTGGGCTTGGGAGCACATCGATGTGGTGCGCCCCAGGGTTTAGTCGAGAGAGAAAAGATATCCATACATATATAGGTACAGAGGGTACATATCACATGCCCATACTGGGGATGTGACACATTATAGATAGATCTTGGATGAGATGACCTCCTTCATCTGGAGACCATATAGGGAGGTTGAGTCCTGGAGTGATGTAGAGGATGAGTTGAGCTACATGCTATGTAGCCAGCCATTAGTAGGATGACATGTAGAGATAGTCAAGAGATTCTACATTACTCGGGTATGGTGACAATTTGGGTGGAAGCAGCGGATCTCTACAGAGACCACCACTTACGCGAGGGCTAGGGATGAGGAGGGACATGGGTGGCTACCCATGTTAGATTATCAGCTAGCCATTGTAGAGATAGATGGTATCAGGAGGGAGCCTTGGGAGTACCTTCCTGATATGGTGGATGCGGGAGCTGATGCAACATATAGGGTTGAGTGGTGGAGGGCTCCATTCCATCGATTCACTATTCATGATGTACAACCAGCAGCTCAGGGTGGGGATGATGGGGACAATGGAGGAGACGGAGGGGATGGAGGGAGAGGGAGAGGGAGAGGGAGGGTGATGGAGAGAGGTGAGGGATCTAGATTAGGTGGCTGAAAATGGTTATGGGGTCGGAGATCAGTGACTCTTGAGGATGAGGTGAGATCCACTCGCCGACAAGTAGAGGTGTAACAGGATCAACTTGCAGGAGGAGAGGACCTGAAAGCTAGGATACAAGCTCTGGAGGTTGAGATATAGTAGCTCAGGATCACTATAGCAGTCAGGGAGTAGTAGCTCACAAATCAGAGGGCTGAGATAGAGCATCGAGAGAGGTAGCTGCAAGTTTCCCTTGCAAAGAGGTAGTGCGAGCCGCATATTACCATCGTCTCTACATACAGGCAATACCAGCGGGCTAGAGGGCTCCTTCCTACTCAGTAGTAGTGGGTAGATCAGATGTAGTACTAGATGTGGCACCACCTCCTCCACCACCAGGTCCTCAGGATGGTGGCAATGAGTCCTAGGTTTAGGGCTTAGGTTTAGATGTTTGGACATATCATGAGACTTTTGATCTAGATTTTGGGATCTCATATTGTATTGTATATCATGACATTGTTATAGATATACGAGATTACTGGATGTTTGATATATCATGTGTATTTGTCTCACTTGTGATGGATGTATCAGTTTATGTATTGTCTTGTCATTTTGCTCATAATGTATGTTTTAAATGCTCATGTATATTCTCTCTCATAGATGTATGTTTGATTCTCATGTGTATGATGTAGACTCATGTTTCTGAAAATGACATTTTTGAGATATAGATATGATGATATGATTAACCCCTTGTGATGAACTGGAATAGGTTTGAGATGAAAGACAAGGAGTGAAAGACATGATCAAGAATAGGACGAATGCGCGCAGTTGACCAATAGGTCCTTGAAAGATAAAAAGGAGAGATCTCTCCATATGCAAGATGCAAAACTAAACTAACATGAACCTAAAAATGCAAGCTACTATGAAAAGTCATTGACTTGCAAGGTCACAATGCTTATAGACATGTAGTTATCAATATCGAGCATTATTGGTAGCATAATAAGATCATATAATACACACTAGTATGACTATGGGTATATGAATATGATCTATATCAGATAGAATGTGGGAATCTCACCTAGGCACCAAAGACATGTAGGCCAAGATGACTAGTGCAGTGAGATTACCTAAGTTTGCTATAGCGAGATTATGCTTGCATCAGGACATAAGAAGATCAAGATGGCTATAAGAATGCACTCGCAAACTAGTAAAGGATAATACCTTGTAGATCCTAGGTGTTAAGTGGATCAAGCATAAATGCTAATGACAATTAGGACCAACAAAATATACCCTCAAGCAGATAAAGAAATAAAACATGTTCTCATACCCTCAGTCTTCTAGCTATGCATCATCGAAAACTTCTCAGGGAGAGACCACTCATCAAAGAAATCCTCATAGACAACACACAAAGAAAAATAAAGTCACCATATCTCCATTAAGTTGATTGTTTAAGTGCGTGTGTGTTGGTCATAGAGTCAAACTTTGAGTATCACATCTGCGAGTGAGAAATACCATATCATGCTAAACTATGGATAGGATTATTTGATAAGTGTTGACAAACACTTGACGCTAGGGTAGCATTAAAAAAAAAAACACTGTTTGGGGTGGTGTTGAAAAACACCTGTTTGTGAAATGCCCCAAGAGACAAATGCACTTAAAGGACCTATGCGAACAGGTATGCCCTCTAGACAAAAATAAAGACCAATTCTAGACCAAGTCAAATAAGGTCAAGGCATGATGGAGAATGGCTAAGTGTCGAGGATGCATGCTAAGAGACAAGGGTGCAAAAGGCCTCAAGTAGCGCCTGTTTCTAGGTTTTCACCACTTGGAGATTTTTTTTTATTTTTTTAGGACTTTATATGCTTTTTAGGATTTTTTCAGCATCATATATGAATTTTTTTTTTTGGTATTTTCTCAGGATCAATAAAATATATACAAAGGATGCCCCCAGACTGCATAGGCATCATGGATAGAACTTCTTGAGGTGCAAAACATTGATGGGATCAGGGAGTTGTTCTCCATCCTCATCAAATAACAAGTAAGCATCTATCCCAAAAGTAGTTATGATGACATATGGCCCAAGCCAATTAGGTTCGAACTTACCCTTTTGCTCTCTATTTTGTTGGTTCTTAGGATTCTCTCGCAAAACAAGATCACCTACTTGAAACTCTCTAGGGCGAACCTTCTTGTTGAATTCCTTTGACATATGCTTCTGATACACTCTCATATGATCAAATGAGGCCTTGCGCTTCTCATCTAGAAGTTCCAAGTCTTGTAACCTCATGGCACGATAATCATCATCTGTTATAAAACCTTTTAGAGAGACTCTAAGTGAAGGGATCTCTACGTCTAAAGGTAATACTGCTTCAGCGCCATAAGTGAGGGAAAAAGGAGTAGCTCCTGTGGGAGTACGTATACTCATTCTATAAGCCTATAAGGCTGGATTGATCTGTAAGTGCCATTCTTGACCATTCTTGTGAACTGCTCTATGGAGAATCTTGAGAATGGTCTTGTTTGAAGCCTCTGCTTGTCCATTTCCTTGTGGGAAGTAAATGGAGGACCAATGCTATTTAATCTTGAATTTCTTGTAGAGGTGAGTAAGGTCCTTGTTTTTAAACTGACCTCCATTGTCAGTAATTATCTCAGAAGGTATCCCAAACCGACAAGTGATGTGATTCAATATGAACAAAGAGATTGTCTTTCCTGAAGCAACAGACAGTGGAACGACTTCTACCCATTTGGTAAAGTAATCAGTAGCAGTAATAATGAATTTATGTCCACTTGATGAGTTGGGATGAATCTTCCCAACAAGGTCAAAGGCCCATCACTAAAATGGACAATGAGAAATAGAAGGAATAAGCTCCCTACCTCGAGCATGAATCAGGTTTCCATGTTTCTGACACTTTTCGCAAGACTTGGAAAAAGCTATAGCATCCATCTGCATTGTGGGCCAATAGTACCCCGCCTTAAGCAACCTTCGAGCCATGGCAAGACCATTAGAATGTCCTCCACAAATACCCTCATGAATGTCAACTAACGCTCAGTTAGACTCATCCTTTTCCAAGCACCTAAGAAGTGTCCCATCTAAACCCCTCCTATACAAATCACCAAAGATAAGGGTATGGCGAGAGGCGTTATGGACAAGGTTTCTTCTTTCAGAGCGATTAAAGGTTTCGGGGATGATGCCATCACAAAGATATGAATAAATGGAACCATAGCGGGATGACTCATGACTAACCAAGGTACAGATGACATGGCTTTCTGAGGAGTCAAAAATGGGGTGACGTACCTCTTCCACCAAGAATTCAAATCTTGATTTGTGTTGTTCCAATTGAAGGAGTGAAGCTAGTGTAGCCATAGCATATGCTGCCTTGTTTTCTACTCTAGGGATCTATTGAAATGTCACAAATGTGAAGTAACATCGCAATGAATCAACCATCTTTTTGTAAGGTATCATCTTATCATCCTTAGTTTACCATTTACTTGGTTGATAATTAATTGTGAATCTCCAAAGACATGTAACTTTGTTATATTCCACTCTATAGCCATCCTAAGTCCATTGGTTAGAGCCTCATATTCTGCAATATTATTTGTGCATGGAAACAAAAGTTTGTAAGACTTAGGTATGTTGCATCCATGAGGAGAAATAAACAATACTCCAGCTCCTGATCCATTTTGCATATTTGAACCATCAAAGAATATTTTCCAAGTATGCGTGGTCATGTAAATGATATGCTCATCCGGGAATTCCACTTGAATAGGCATGCTATCCTTGACTGGGAAATCAGCAAGTTGATCTACAATAGCTTTCCCTTTTATAGCCTTATGCTCAATGTACTCTATAATAAATTCTGACAAAACCATCATCCACTTAGCAAGTCTACCCATTAGAGCAGCCTTACTAAGCAAATATTTAAGAGGATCAATTTTTGCACCAAGATGTATAGTATGGGCAAGCATGTAGTGTCACAACTTTTGGGAAGCAAACACTACCACAAGACAAGACTTTTCAATACTATTATAATTGATCTCATAAGATACTAGAGTACGACTAATGTAGTAGATGGCTCTTTCCTTTCCAGTATCATCAAGCTGAGCCAACAATGCCCCCAAGGAAGATTCTGTCGCTAAGATGTACAAAATTAACAGTTTTCCTGGGATAGGAGGCATTAAAATTGGAGGATTAGCCAAGTACTACTTTATTTGATCTAGGCTCTTTTGGCAATCCTCATTCCAAGCACATGTGGCTCCCTTATGCAATGTCTTATTGAAGGGCTGTGCTCTTTTTACAAGCTATGAAATAAACCTCTGTATGGATTGGAGTCATCCTTGAAGACTTCTCATCTGACTAATGTTCTTAGGAGGTGGCATATCTAATATAGCTCGAACCTTTTTAGGATCCACCTCTATTCCTTTGGCTGAAATTATGAATCCTAGAAGTTTACCTGAGGTAACCCCAAATGCACACTTTTTCGGATTCAATCTTAATTGAAACTACTCCATTCGATCTATAATTACTTCCAAATCTTCTAGGTGTGTATCCCTTTGCTTAGATTTGGCCAAGGTATCATCCACATAATCCTCCATGTTTTTATTCATCATATCATGAAATATTGTGGTCATAGCTCTTTGGTATGTGGCTCCTGCATTTTTAAATCCAAATGGCATGACGTTCCAACAATAGGTTCCCCATGCACATGTGAAGGCTGTCTTTTCTTGATCCTCAGGAGCTATTTTTATTTGGTTATAATTGGAAAAACCATCCATTAAAGAATATATCTCATAGCCCGTAGTCATATCCACTATCATGTCTATGTTAGGGAGTGGAAAGTCATCCTTTGGGCAAGCTTTGTTAAGATCTTTGAAGTTTGTGCATACATGAATGGACCCATCATATTTTGAAACTGGAACAATATTTGAGATCCACTCGGCATAGTCGATAGCTCTAATAAATCTTGATCCTAAGAGCTTTTCTAATTCAGCCTTAACAAGGAGAGCTATGTGAGGATGCATTTTCCTCAACTTTTGTTTTACCGGTTTAATTCCTGGAGCTATATATAAGTGATGCATAATGAGATTAGTGTCAAGCCCTGGCATGTCTGAATATGTCCAAGCAAAATTGATTTTCTTCTTTTGTAAGAACTTTGTGTATGCCTCTTTTTCTTGCACTGACAGAGATTGAGCTAGATGTATCACTTGTGGAGACTCTTCCGTATTCAAATTTACTGGTTGTGTAGGCTCAATAAGAACTGATGATCTGTCTTGGAAATAACTTGGTAGGTTATTAAGTACCCCATCCTTAGGCGCCTCAAAGAGGTTTTCACCTTCAGATACGTCTTTTTCTTTTACTATTTTGGGTTTTGACACCACCACAAAGTGGTTTTCACCATCAGAACCATTTCTCTTTTGTTTCTTTGCTTTTATTTTTTGACTGAGGTACTTAATATCTGGCTTTTTCATGCTCGTTGTAGGTTCACTGGTGGAAGAGACTATGGGTTTAAGAGCATTCAAGTAGCAGGCTATCTCATAGTCATTTTGAAAGGTTGGGAGCTGAGGTTCTTGATAGTGCTGAGACTAGTCAATGAAGTCAAAGTGAACAAGGGGTAGATTAATGGCAGGTTCAATGTTATTGATACGAAAGGTGTTATCTCTAGTGATCACACAGTTAGGATCTGTCAAGTCTCCTTCTAAGATACCCGAATTAGGACTCATCCTACCGAACGAAGCATCGTCCACTAAGGCAATTCGAGGAGTCCAATCCTCTAGTCCTACACTAGGCTCGTTGGTAACATTAGGTTGAATACTATAGGTATGGACAACATCCATGTCCAAATCAACTATTTCATCTGAGAGAGAGTCCCACTTGAACTCATGTGAATCTGTTTCTAAATCTCTACTAGGATGTTTACACCAAGAAGGCTTGGGATGCCTTGATGTAGAAGTTTCAAGATTGTGAAGGGTATCACCTTCTCTAGTGTCTATATTTTCAGCTGCTGAATCATTTGAATCCCCCCAAAGGAGATTGGTTGAAGGCACCCAATCATCAATCATGTCTTGCTGGTTTTGAAGATTGGGTGTATAATCTGAGTCACTGTCACTATTCATCGCAGCTAGGATAGGGACACTAGTCTTCTTTTCCTGATCAAAGCCTAGGCCAACTGTTGACTTAGTCCTACGACCAAAAAGAGCATGGTCAAGTGGTTTAGCCTTGGCATCTAACCTGTGACTGAGAGGGCCATGACCTGGGTAGCCCATGTTTTTAACCAAAGTATACCCTCTCCCGTAGGTTTTAGGAGATGGCACAAAATTCTTGTTGTGTTGATACTTTTCCTCTCTATAAATCCAATCTCTAATGCCTACCTCCTCTTTCTCCTCATGAATAGGTACTGAGGACTCTAAAAACTGTCCAAACAAGGTCATAGCTAAGGATGAAGGTTTCCTCTCAGGTGAAGGTTTTCCATAAGACCTAGGCGAGATTGGCATTTTTGTGAAGGAATCCATTTGGTAGTCTCCCATGCCAAGGTCTATGGACTTAAACTTACTCTTAAATTGCTCAAGAGAAGCATCAAAATTATCAGCCTCTCTATTCAAAGGGACATGAGAGCCAACTAAAATCGCATTAACAGATAATGTGCTATCCCCTGGTATGCATACTTCAACTCCATTGTAAGGGAACTTAACACATTGGTGGTAGGTAGACGACACTACGTGCATGTCATGAATCCATGGCCTACCCAACAAGATATTATATGCCAAAGGTTCGACATCAACAATCTGAAACAAAATGTCCTTTTCCACAGGACCAATCCTAATAGGAAGAACAACCAATCCCTTAGAGCTTCGCTCTGCTTCATCATAAGCTTTAATTGTGATCTTCTTCCTAGTGTCAATTATCTGCTCAGAATATCCCAAAGCTTTCAATAGACTCAAATAGAAAATATTAAGCCCAACACCCCCATCTATTAACATGTGCCTAACATGGGTTTTGTGGATCATGACCTCGATATGAAGGGCTAAATTGTGCGGATGACTTAATGCTTTATTGTCCTCTTCTAAAAATGTGAGGTAATGAGAGCTAGCAAGGTGATTGACCATGTTTTGGAATTGATCGACATCTATGTCATTAGGAACATTAGTGGCTAACAAGGCATCCTCAAGGACACTCCTGTGTCTAGGAGACAATTCTAAGAGCTCAAAAATGGAAATCTGCGTTGACATTCATTGTAACTGATCAACAAGGTTGTAACTCATATCAGGACTAACTACAGATTTGGAAGGAACACTTTTGGATACTGGTTGCTTGGATTTGTTAGAATTAGGACCTCTAATGACAATAGGACCTTGGGACTAACTCCTAGTAATAGCATTGAGAGGCTAAGATGACCTTCAAGATTGAGGACCTCTAAGCACAACAACGGGTCCTTTGTCAAATATGGGAGGTGAGTTTACATCATAACCATAGGGATCTTTCCCCCTCATCATGTTGACATCATTGTCCACAACTTCAAGCATATTGATGACATTTTCTGCAGCCGTATAGGTATAATTGATTGCGGCCTTGCCATTCTTATTTTTAGAAGTCTCCCCCTTCTCATACTTAGGTAAGGGCTCCTTAAAGGCCTTGTGATCTGCATTTGTGGTCAACCCATCAACCTGTAATTTCCCAGTCTCAATAAGGTCTTGAACAAGATGCTTAAGTTTAAAACAATTTTCAATGTCATGTCCAATCCCATTGTGGTATACACAGTAAGCTTTCTCATTCCACCAATAAGGTTTAGGATCTGGTATGCGAAACTTTGAAGGATCCTGAGGTTGTGCCAAATTATGAGCAATCAAGGTCTTAAAAATCTCTGCATAAGAGTCTCCAAGCTTACTGAATTGCCTCTTTCCTGACTTAGGTTTATCTTGATACTTGGGCTTGTGCTCTGGTTGATCTAAGGATGTCTGCAACTTCATAGCTTGAACTGCATTAGATAGATTAAGAACTCCTTGTTCCTTAGGTTGTGGAGAGTCAACAACTCTGTCATTGACTACTTGCTTATTTTTGTTCCAATATGAGTTCTTTTTATCCTTATTGTTGTTGTTATTGTTTGGGCCATTGTTGTTGTTATTTTGTTTGGCCAAAATACCTTGTTCTTTTAGAACATCCTCGATGAAACATGCAGTTTCTACCATAGTGTCAAAAGAATTAAAGACCATTTTTCTAACTTCATATCTTAATTATGGCACTAGGTTGCTCGCAATTATATCAATGCTCTCTTCCTCGGGGATGGTCCTAGAATATTTGGAGCATAAGCGTCTCCACCTTTGTAAAAATGTCACAAAGGGTTCCCCCTAATTTTGTTTTAGCTTGCACAAATCAAGCATGGTGACCGACCTTGATAGATTGTATGCAAAGTGCTGCACAAACCTTTGGACAAGTTCTTTGAAGGTTTTAACAGGAGGGATAAGGTTAGTAAACCACTCCATAGCTTGGCCTTTAAGGCTCCTTGGGAATAACCTCATAAGGTAGGAGTCCTCATGATGAAATTCAAAGCTCATGATATAGAATTGTCGTACATGGTCATGGGAGTCACCACTACCGTCATATTTGTCATATGTGGGGATTTCAACCTTTCTAGGAAAATCTACCATAACCACACTCTTGTTAATGGGATTGGGACATATGGAAAATCTACCATAACCTTTCTAGGAAAATCTATATTGAGCATTAGATTAAAAAGTGATATTACAACTATTATAACATGCTCAACTACTCGGTTCTTTCTCCTAGTATGTTTAGGGTGTATTGATGCTTGTTTGTAATGTGTGACAATGAAACAACTCTACAGTCTAGTGATAAAGATAGGGATATATCTTTGCCCCTTATCTAAAACAAATGAGCTTAAGAAGGCCTTTGACATCACAAATAGGAGGAAAGGCACTATGGAATTGAATAGATAAATTTAGGAATGTGATACAATCTATCAAACTTGAAAATTGATTCAAAAGATTATTTGAAATGACACCAACATTTTTTAGTACACAGTAGCTTAGTATATTTCAAAGGGTATATGTCATACGAAGTGATATCCAATTTAAGACCAAGTTAAGAAACATTTATCTAAAATTTAAAATTTGATAAATTTATTTAAAAAATGACCTAG
This sequence comes from Chamaecyparis obtusa, assembly GCA_027943335.1. Taxonomy (NCBI): domain Eukaryota; kingdom Viridiplantae; phylum Streptophyta; class Pinopsida; order Cupressales; family Cupressaceae; genus Chamaecyparis; species Chamaecyparis obtusa. The sequence continues at coordinate 129,405 of BSBK01003466.1, read as the reverse complement.
TACTCTTAAAGAGAGTCCACAAATTAAAACCTACTATCAATCAATAGCAACATTTCTAATTTATTTGTTTTAAGAACTTAAATTTTAATTCATTTTCAAAATATTTATGCTTATAAAATTTACTTTTGACTTTGTAAAAGTTAAATTATTTTTTAATAGAGAAAATAATATTAAAAATTCTTAATTTTAAGCCTTGCCCAACAAAGTGAAAAGAGTGGGAAAGACGTAATCTATATTGAATTTAATTATAATGAAAATCAAACGTCGCCACATCTCAATCTGTCGGTGGGGTGGAACGAATTTATCCGCTGACCACAATTTCGAGTCCAGTTTTGGAAGAAGGTTTTGCAGAGTCAAAAAAAAGGTATCATAAAATGCCAATCTTCTACTTCTTTATAATGCTTACTGTCAAATAATTTTCTAGCATCCTTCATAGCGCAAATAAGTTTTGAGCATTGGGAATCTGGTAAATTTTTATCGGGTACATTTTAGATATTTGGTTCTGATGATAATGAAACTGTATTTCCAGAATTTTTTCTATAAATGTTGTTTGGCTTATCCTGATTCAATGCGGGGTTCTTTCAATGTGCTTGAGTTTTATCAATTTCGTGAGTTCATGTGAAACTGTTCTGGGTCAGGAACTGTCTCATTTTATGCCTTTGGATTTCATACAGGAGGCAGAATGGCAGTCGATTTACCCTCTTCATTTGGATGGGTAGTCCTGGCTTCCCTGGCATACTGTTTTCTCAATTTCTGGATGGCCATGCAGGTTGGAAAGGCCAGGAAAAGGTACACTAAAATATTTTCGAAGCTCGCTTTTAGGCATACAAATACCTAGATCATGTCTATATTTCTATTAAAGACTTCCAGGGAGGTAATTTTTGAAGATATTTCAGTTTCTCTATATAACTTAAAAATGTCTGGTCCATTTATCCACAGAGTGAGGACTTGCAATCAATTAGGTTTTGAAGACTTATATTTTAGATCTTATTCGTCTTGGAAATCTTCATTGAATGAAACTGAATGAGAATTACCCTGGGTATTGAAATGCTCAAGATTATGTAAAGAAGAAGTATTACTCATACAAAATTTGATAGCCATGACAAGAGTGGAAAATTCTTATGCCCAGGTCTTCTTTAATTTTCTTTTCTGAAAATTGTGTAGTTGAGATTTTGTTTAATGTTCCTTTGGATTTCGCTTGTGCTCAATTTATGCAATTGGGTGGCAGATATTCAACTGGCATAAATAGGTCCTAACTCCTAAAGTTTCCCCTGTTTGCAGCTATAATGTTCCATATCCAACCATGTATGCAGTTGAAAGTGAGAATAAAGGAGGCAAAAAATTTAACTGTGTCCAGGTTAGTCTTTATATATCTCAAGAAATAAGGGTGTCTGTTTTATCAAAATAGTCTCGGGAGAATTTTTTTATTTCCTCTTAATTTTCATGCTTGTTTTACTTATAGCTTGTCTTTTATTCATATTGCCTTTTGACCAAATATTGGTTGTATGGTTCAGCGAGGACATCAGAATTGTCTGGAAATGATGCCAATATTCTTCCTGCTTCTCATTTTGGGGGGCTTACAGGTGCTGTATTAAAGCATTGTTCATCTTAATTATTTGAAACACTAGAGACTGAGGCTGAATAGGGCACCTTCTCGAAATTGCTAAATGTGTTTTCTTTCGTTTTCCTTTGATTAAGGACAATAGCTGTTGGCTTCCATTTCTCATATTCATGATTTGATTTTGTGGGGAAACATTGTTATTCCTTTGTTGGGTGTGTTCAAAGTTCAACCTTTAATAAGTTGGATGTCTAAAGGTTGCTCCATTAATCAATTGAGTAATAAAAATAAAGACCTTACCATGTTTTAGTAAATTGGGTAGCATGACATTTTTAAATAAGATTATTTACACTACTGCATCTTTATTAATTGTAAATTGCTTTTGTGTATTGCCAATTGCAGCACCCTGTTGTCTCTTCCTTTCTTGGTGTCTTTTATTGCCTGGCACGATACGCCTATTTCACAGGCTATTCAACTGGTGATCCCCAGAATAGATTGACTTACGGGTATGTATCAACAACCAGGTGTCAGCTCTGGTTAAATTTGTGTAAACTCTACTATAAAAGCTAAATGGCCTTTGAGATTGCAAGCCTTTTGAATTCTCTATCTTGAATGTTTTCAGGAAATTCCACTTTCTTGCCATCTTGGGGTTGATGATCTGCACTCTATCATTGGGATTTGGTCTTCTCTTTAAAGCTCCTCAGTAGAAGCAGCTGCTCTTTCGACACCAGCCAGATTTGAAAGGTTTCTAAAGAAAATAAGGCATCAACTTTTTAAGGGAAATAAATTTGACTTATTTATTTAATTCTACTATCGTAGAGTCTTTCAATAGAAGTAGCTTCTCTTTTAACACCCGCCATATCTGAATAATGTACGCTTCACATAGAAAGCAGCATCTTCAACTTTTTTAAGAGAAATAATTTTAACGCAGTAGTTAAATGCTATGATGTAGCACTTTCACTCTTGTTAATGTGATGAATCAGAATTATATTTCTTAAGCATTTGAAATTCAGACATTAGATCATTTTGATTTGGTGCTTAGAAGATTTCTTTTTTTTTATATGTGACGGTGTATAATAGGGTTTGGCAGTGGGCCATTGAATATGATTCTATATGTTTTGCAACAGCTGTAATACTGGAGTTTAAGTTTACAAATCAGTACTTCTGTGGTCAATATGGATAAAATTGTTGTATATGATATTTTTGATATTATTTGCATGATAGGAATGTACAGAGATGTTTGATTTCAATTGCATGCTTACTATTTTACTAAGTCAAACATTTTATTGCAGGTTCAACTTAAGCAAAATGCAGTGATTCTACAGATTGTAAGCCCAGAAGAGAGATAGGGTACAGCAGCAGATCATTCAAATGATTTGACCATTGAAATTGCATAGTAGGAAAGGTTTATAGCTTTTTGAAGGACTGAGGCATAATTCACACATATTGAAGCTTAATAAAGTTAATACATTTAATTTTTTTTGAATTGGATGGGGAAAATTAATAAAATAGTTTACAACATCAATTACAAATCAGCAACAAGACTGCTGATAAAGACGGCAGCAAGAAGAGAAGCCTTCTGAAAAGAAATCAAAGCTATTACTTTTTACTTCAGTCAGTTACATTTACTTCATATGTCAGGTTACATAATTCATATCTATTGAATTATGCTTGATTATATAGAGAATACAGTGGAACCGTCTTCCCGTCGGTGCTTTCAAAAGGTTGGTCTCATGCCAGCTACGATCTGGTTTACACAGCCATTACCGATGCCTACTCAGCCTTTATTCCAGTCGATTTGTTCTACATACCCATCTTTCTGTCTTGCACAAAGGTGAATTAAGAACTTAAGCCTGAGCCTTTTTAGGAAATATCTGGTAGTTTACATATCCTGAAACACAATACTCTGTTTCCTCACAAGTAGCTGTCAATTAACATGAAGTAAGCATTTTATGCTTGCTTCTGTTCAATGTGAATCAGCTAACAAGTTTGCAAATTCTATTGAAAGCATGGTTTCTATCCATGATCTTTCACTCAGATGTGATAATAGTTTTCTCTCCTGCACTGTCAGATTACCCTGATGATGACAGAATTTTGTACTTAACAGATTTCTGAAATCCCTAGCTCCTTGTAACAAACAAAGAGATCATTAGAGCATGGTCCTTGTTTGGAACTTGCAGTAGCTCCATCTACTGTGCTCAACATTGCACCTCTTGCATTTTTCCCACCTTTCATAAATTATAACTGAGAGGGGGGCTCAAACGATAAGCTTGATTAGCTCCTCTTGTATGGTGGATTTCTTTGTGTTTTTTGTTCATACTATGCTTCTCTATGATGTGTTTCTTGTTATTAGTTTTGTCTAGATCTCTTTAGACGACCCTTGTTACTCTATTGACACAAGGTGATAAATGAGTCATGTTGTTGTGACATTCCTCTACTTGTATCTCAATTCTTCAATATGTCACATACATGTTATGTTGTGCATGTGCTATTATTGTAAATGTGCCTTTGTGTTGTTTGTTAGGGATGATACAACGCGATAGTAGTCATTGTTCTTTTTGGTTTCTACAATGTGGACCCAAAAAATACTTTTGTTCGTATCTCTTACGTGTTCTTCCATTGTTCTAGTTCTATTACCTTTAGGGATGATGCCAATTCATTTTTCCATAATTCTTGATACATGAGTTATCATATGATCATACTAACCCAAAGTTATTAGATCCCCTTTTGTGCTCTTTTTGGCATGTGTTCACTTCCCTTGGTTTGTCTTTGTCGAGGTCCAATTCATAGTGGAAATGTCCTTGTCTTTTGGGTGTATCCTATCTTAAATCTATTGCTTGTGTCAAGGCATACACAATTTCTGTAATGTAAGGGCATACACATTGCTCTTTGTTATACATTATGCACACACCATATTGATCAATATTTTGTGGATTTCTTGGCAAACTTTGCCTTTTTCTTAGTAATCTCCTTTTAGTGGATCTCTCAAGGAGACAATGTGTTCCTTGGGATTATCCTTTTATGCCCTTGTGCATTATTCAATGGATTCCTTTAGAGGCAATGCTTTCCTTAGGCCCAATCCTCCTATGGTGGTTATCCTTTTGATGAGTTGACTAGCATAACATAGTTTGCTAGATCATCAGTGTCATCTTTTGCACCTATTTCTTCCTTTGTGTAACACACAATAAGTTTACCTTACTAGGCTACTTTGGTCATGTTTTCTTTCTCTTTTATGGATGTTGCTTTCATCTTGGTTTGCTAGATCATCAATGTCATCTTTTGCACCTATTTCTTCCTTTGTGTAACACACAATAAGTTTACCTTACTAGGCTAGTTTGGTCATGTTTTCTTTCTCTTTTATGGATGTTGCTTTCATCTTGGTTTGCTAGATCATCAATGTCATCTTTTGCACCTATTTCTTCCTTTGTGTAACACACAATAAGTTTACCTTACTAGGCTAGTTTGGTCATGTTTTCTTTCTCTTTTATGGATGTTGCTTTCATCTTGGTTTAAGATTGATGAGGACCCAACTCACTGGTCCTCACTTAGGGGTCTGGTGTTTTACTTGTTTCTTTTATCATGATGGGATCTTTTCTCTATGCTATGGATCTACTTTTTTGTTAGTATGCATGTAAACTCATACTCCTGCTAAAGTGGGGGCTAAATGTAGCATCCTAAATTGTAAGTACCTTGCTCAGGTGTGCAATTTATGTTTAGTTGGCTCCAATTTTAGTGTGTTTTTATTCTTCCATCCATTTGAGTCCTTTAATTAATGAGGGCTCCTAATTATGCAATTTCATTTCAATTTCATGGTTAATTCCTATGCAAGGGTTTGATTGAGGCACACCCCTTTCTCCCAACAATTTTCTTACTTTCTCTGTGTAGGTGTCATGTACCAAATCTTTGGATTTAGATTCAGGAAGTCTTAATTGTCTATCTTAGAGCATGGGGTTTGACATTAGAATTTGGTAGAACAAGGGTGACTTTCACCTATGTTGGTTCTCAAAATGGACTTTATGATTTGAAAGCTACCAACATACATATAGATAGATTTTTCAGGAGTGGTTATTTCCAAATATATGGAAACTTGAGGCAATTGGACGAACTATAGGGACAAGACTGCCCTCTGTACTTTTGGTTCTGCAAGACCAAGGCAGGTACACCTAATCTAGCTCAACATACAACATTTTACAATTCTCTAGACTTTAATAGCAGAAAAATGGTAAGAAAATACTAAATGATAACCAATCATTCATTGATTTTCCATTATCATAAAGAACATACAACTTGATAACCACAATACTTTAAGAATTCTAAATGGTTATTTAAAATTTATGGAATATAACCAAACCTTACCAAACATATATCACTGTAGAAAATACTTGTTCTTGACCAGTGCCTTATCCATTGGCCAATATCTCTAATGCAAAAGCAGAAAATAAAAACCAATTGATGTCAATGATTCATGACCTAAAATACTACCATATTTTGATAGTATTGATCCATTCAATCTAGACTCATACTTATGAAAATCCTTGTGCTAACCAGATGAATTTATGTTCTATTTAGAGAGCAGATCAAAACTAAGGAAAAATAACATACACACAGATAAACTCTATGCAATGAATAAAAAAATTCATCATTTAAAAAATAAACACATAGGAGAGACTTGAATATGAAATCTTTGTATTATATATGTTGAATCATGTTTCTTGTATACACCTTGCTTCAAAATATAAACCACTACAATAATAGCCAAAGATCTGAAACTGTCTATTTGTATACTTATATAGTCGAAAACAGTTTGTTATAGTCCTGACTAAAAACTCATATGCAACAACGCTCTCAATGTTTTCCAACCCTTCTAAATGATCTTGGGAATCTTTTTATATAGCAAGGATTGCAACAAGTTTCGGATCATTTAGACAAAGACAAAAAGATGACATATCACAAAAGACAAAAAATAACAGAACTAGTAACTAAGTTGTTACAAGATTTCAAAAGACAATTTCTAACTGGACCACAGAGTCTTTGCACAAACTCTAGAATTGTTATGCTCTTGACAGGTGGTGCCTTCGTCTTCATTGCTCCAGAGCACAAAACTTGTTACAAACTGACAATTGCCTCAAGGTGCTAGAGAACTACCACCTATTGTAACAACAGTGGGGTGTTCTTGTTTACTTGATACATTTGAGATACCACTCTTCCATGCTTTGAAAACCTCATCATTAGGCCAAGGAAAATTGTAATTACATCATCATATTTCATAACTGCAACTTCAACGGTTAAAAATAGAACATTTCACATCATAAAACAAATTTTAAAACAGAGTCGTTGATCGAAACCATCTCAACACATCGTGCGGTTCACAAAAAAAGTGAAAAGACCGACAACCTCCACATCACTCCTCATTCCTGCGAAATCGACCAATGAGAAAGTGACATCTCAACTCCACATGGCACTTGGGCCCCACCCCTTTTTACTTTATGAAACTAGACACGCGTCACTCAGACGCAATGTCTTGATTAGTATCCTTCTTGCAGGTTTTGATCGCAGGGTTACACCTACCATCCGATCAAAATTGATCTCTCCATACTTTATCACCTTTCAACCCACGTTATGTGATGTCATCCTGGACACGTGTCATCAAGACGTGATGCCTTGATCAATAATCATTGAGCAACTCTTAATCACGAGATTGCGCCTACTGTCCGATCAAAACTAATCTGACTTCCCTTTATCTTCTTCAATATCGGTCCCATGTTCTCAGGGTAGACACTTGTCACTCAAGCGTGATCCCGCGAAGGCTAAAAAGTATGTAAGTTTGGTTAGCGGCATCACACCCATCAGTAGATCAAATTTAATCTGCTCAACACCTGTCTTCTCCTTTAGTCTTGGCCAGGTTTGACCATCAACTAAGTGTCACTCAAGCGTGATGCCTTGAAGGGTAAACTCTACACATCTTCTGATCACGTGATTGTGCCCACCGTTGGATCTAAATGGATCTGACTTTCTTTTAAAACATCACAGAGACTTTAGACTTAGGAAAAATAATTCACAGGTCCTGCTAGGAGTCATAACTTAAAAGGATTTGGCCCCCTTCAATGTCAACTTAAGACACATGTTTTAAAAATGACTTAAGTGACTCCTAAAATGTAATGAAGAAATATAAAATCCAAGGGATACTTAAGTTTTAAAACAAGATGAACACTTAGGGCTTGGAGGAAATAACACCTAGGGCTTCATATGGACAAGATTTCAGACACAACTTAAACATGCAAGATTTAAACCAGGAAAATATTTGCAGTCCTAACAATGGCTCTAATTGTGGATGTATGTCTCTTTCAGGCATAACAAGATTCTAGGATCTCAACGTTAAGCAGACCACCTACGGAAAGAAAACTGCCCAACAACACACAACTAAAACAAACACTCAACAGAAGGAAACACACCTAAAAACCTACTGTTCATGGATAATGAAGACTTCAGGAGAAGTAAAATTTCAGGAATTGTCCATGAACTGACAATTCCAAAATGTTTCTGGTCAAATCTTTAAGAATGTAAGAATTAGAACCCCACTTACTATCAATGATATATGGTCCCAGCCAAATAGGATCTAATTTTTCATGTTTTCCTTTATCCTCTACTTTGACATTCCATATCAAGACCAAATCATCAATCTCAAAACTCCTTACAGTGGCTCTTTTGTCATATAAATTCTTACATTGGAGCTGCAACTTGGCATTTGTATCATGTGCCTGTGAGGCCTCAACCCGACCCATCATAGCACTATTGATACATTCACATTTTGATACCTTATGATTCGATATGTTGATACACGTTCTGATCGTTTTGACAGAGACTCATGATATTATGTCTTATGATGATGATTATATTATGTGGATTATATTTATGATGCAGTTTGGAACCTTGAACATATTGTTAATTTTATTATACATGCTTAGAAATGTGTCTTGGTAAGAAAGACTTGATCGTGATTAGATTTGACTAATTCATGGATTATAAAGTTTAAGAAATAGCATGGATAATATGTTATGATGCTAGAATTATGCAAGCACTATGTTTGAGCACTACTTAAATGAAAATTGTAATTAGAAATTGAATTTTGCATATTGACTAATTTTTGCAAATTATGAGTTGTATATATATATTTAGATGTGATTTTATTACTTTAGACTACTGATGCTCGAGTTTAGTGTGCAGGAAAGAAAACCAGGGAATTATTCAAAAAATTAGGGCTAAACATATGTGCAATTGAGTAAGCCAATGTTTAATTTAATGAAGAGATTGAAACCTTATTGTAATGTGATTTTTGTTTGTAAACGTAATTTGTATGTGTGTTGATAGATTAAATTCATGTTGTTAATTGGACATGTCATTTGTGAATGTGATGTTTATTTTATGGTGTCACTTGACACTTGTAATGTCCATGTGGATAGTGACATGTTAATTAGGGTTTGGCAAGAATCACCCAACCTAATAGGATATTTTATTAATCTCACTTGCATGTAGATGTCTTGTAGGGATCACATCAAGTTGGAATTCGGATTTAAGCTTAAGTGGTACTTTAGAGGGGCTAAAAGTGACCATAGAGTGTATTTTTGACCAAAATTAGCTATCCCTATGGGGGTACCTTGAGTTAGGGGCTAGATTTTGCCTATGGGAAGGTCTAGATCACCATTATGGCCCTCCAAAAAGGCTACTCTTCAAGAGTGGCGAAAATGGAGATGGCCACATGCATTTGACTTGTTCCACACTCCTTGCTAAACTCACCATTAAGAGGGGGGACAAGAGGTAAGGTCAAGGACTAGAGGTCATGTCCCATTAATTGCTAGATCATGAGTAGGAATTGGGGGTCTTTTTAGATGGCTTGGAAAGACTTAGTGGGTGTTCACCCACTCTCTAATTTTAAAGACACTTAGGGTTGGAGAAAGGAAAAAGACAAAAGAAAAAGATAAGGGCTCTTCTCAACTTCTTTCTTACTATTTTCTTTGGACCAAGGTTGGTGATCTTGCCATGAAGGAATGCTTCTTGCATTTTAGTTTTGTTATATTGTTGTGTTGAATGGATATGTAAATCTTGTATGCAATGTATGTTGTGTAAAATTGCTATTGTTATGTTGGGTTTGGGTATATTTGGATTCTTGAATCTCTCTTATTAGCCAATAGACTTCTCTTGCGAGGTCACTCGAGTCCGTACGTGAGAAAACTTGTCTCACGCTTAAAACTAGCGAAAACCTAGTTTTTGCGTATGGAAATGGGAAATGGTTTTGGACTTGCATGATTGTGTGCTTTGTCCAGATTTTGTATTTCCCACTGTGTCACGTTTTTAGTGAAATTATTAAGAGGGAATTGCCTCACGTTTTCAGTGAAATTATTTTGTTTCCATCAAATTTGTGGTAGTTGTGAGGCCTATGCTTTGTGGAGGACACCATGAATGGTGCCTAATTGAACAAAGTATGGCCAAGTTGCAAAAATGGAGGGAAAAGCCGTATTGGACATCTAGGATTTAGCAGTAATTAATTTTTGGCGCTTTGAAAAATTAACTGAAGCGGCAACGAGATTTATGATTTAATAAATCCGGACAAAGTTAGCACTAAAAGCACACACACTCCTCTTGCCGGTGTTGAATTTCTCCCGCCACTCATTTTTCCAGTTGTTATGTCCATTACTAAGATCCAGTAATCTAAATTTGTGCCTTCACATTTCACTGGAAAAAATCTATTATATCAGTTCATGCACCTGCATATGCTTTGAGGAATGTCCATACCCTGCGCGAAAGCTCCCATATTGTTACAGGCAGGGAGAATGCTGACAAAAGTTTGTAGAAAGAAGATTTGCAGCCGTCAATTGCATTACTCGAAAGTTCTACAAGCCTTTTCAATAAATATATTTTGTGCAAATTAAAACTTCCCTGTCTTTTATGTTTTGATGGAATCCTTATACTGTTTGCAGCCTTTGGCTCGGATTGATGGATATCCACACTCTAATCCATGGCTCCCAAATTGGCGTAGGCAGATTGGACATTGGAAAAGGTCCCCAAATCTGTATTTGCACCTACAGATTGCATTTGTGTAGGAGCCCTTTCAACAAATATAAGTTCTCCATATTTAGCTCCAACGGCTTGACAAATGTAAAGGCAAATTCCCAATTTTTTTGCCATCAAAAAAGGGGCTTTGGAGCAGGGTATGGACATCTACCAAAAGATAACAAAAGATTCATTTTTGTCAGATGTAGTTGTAAGTGCACTGGTAGACATGTATGCAAAATGTGGAACAATAGACAAGCATTTCAACTGTTTGAGAAAATGCTTCAAGGAAATGTGGTCTCATGGACTATAATGATCGTAGGATATGCACTACATGGATTTTTTTGAAAAGGATTTAGAAACTTATAAACAAATTCAACTGGCACTTGTAAAGCCAAATTCTACAACCTTTATAAGTTGTTGAACCAAAACAACAAAGTGTTGCAGCAGAAGATTCTTTGGAAGATGTAACAGATTTGGAAGTTGAAGTGGTGGCATGTGAATATCTCATGGTTGATAGAAAAGTACATGAAGATGTATAAAATATTTTGTATGAAGAGGAGATGAAGATTAAAGAAGTGGTTAGTTCTTGTGATTCTATGGACATAGATTTTTTGAACAAAGAAGGATGAAGTTAAAGTCTATCATACTATAATGAGTTTTTATGAGAGTGCAATAGATATTCTCCTTTAAAAGATATATTGATCAAAGTGGAAAAAGAAAGGAAGTACCTTATTGAGGCTCATACAAAATGTTTATGGATTCTTTTAGTTTTCATAATATTGGTTGTGCTTATTTGATTGTAGGGAAAATAGTTATGATTAAAGAGGATGAGATTGTAGTTGGAACAAGTCTTATAGAAGGCATGTAATTGTTTGCGAATGAAGCTTTATTAAAGAGCATAGCATAGTTGTAATAGCGGTTAGTCCTCTGGAGGACATGATGATGTTAGTGGATGTGATATAGCGAAGCATAGATAATTTGTTTCCATGCAAGAAGTGGATGAAGAGTTGGTGATCAAAATTTATGTTTTATTAACGCTTTTAGAGCCGATAATTTATGGATTGTGGAAATCTCTTATCCCTCCCTTATATAATCCTTTAGGCCAAGATTTTGATGGAAGTCATGATAAAAAAATATCTGGTTGATTATTTTTTTAATTCATCAAATTGAAGTATGGCTTATTCTAATTCATTTAACCTTACCAAATGTCTATTCCATCCAAACAAATAGTGAAATGTTTCCATGGACTAATGACTTATCGGAATTGAAATGTGTAGGTTTTGGAAGATTGCAGGCATGAAGATGAAGTATTTGTCAACAGCTAGCCAAGTTTTCCCACCCTTGATTGTTTTGAAACTTAAATTATCCATGTAATATTGATCGGTTCGCTGAATCAGACTAATTCAAGTCAAATATGATTAACAATTAGAGAAAATGTGTGGCAGAGTTGGAGGCGGCATTGGTTTGGATGTACTTCCATTCAAATGTGGCAGAATACAACTATGCAGAATGTTGGGATCCACTAATTGAGGCAACCAATGTGTTTCCCTATTCCCCGATCTTTCATTTTCACATAAGAAGCTATTCCTATCAAACATTGACGATAAGCTATCTGACAAAGTTAAATGACAAGATAAGAAAAATGCATAAACTTTAAGATGTCCTTATCCTTGTGAATGGTGCTATCCACTATTGGAAGGACAACATCATCTTCATCCATCCTATTCCTTTCTTGAAAATGAATAGATTGTGCTTCCTTATATACTATTGCTTTCTTTTGAGAGTCATCCAACCATTTTATGAAAGTTAAATGACCATTTATTATTTACTCTGATAATATTATTTGGCTCATTCCAATACTAATGTATCTTATATGCACATGTCAAATTGTTCTCTCATATATTAACTTACATATTTCCTATTGGCTAACCCTTGCACCTCTTTTGGTGCAAGTGCTAGTTATTTTGTTTTGGGTATGTTGTTCATGGGAGTTTAAGGCATCACTCACCCTTGGGAAGAGAAGTAGTAGCCTTAGATGAAGGGGTTAGCTGCACTTCCATTGTAGTTGAGAGTCTCTTCTCTTGGAGAAGAGGGAAATTTTCATAAAGTATGGGTTCCATGAAGCCATGTTGTAAATCCTTACATTTTGGGGATGAAAATGATAAAAAGCTTGTGTATGGAAGAGATGATAATGTAGCCTTTGGAAGACATGGAAAAACTCTTGTTGGAAAATGTAAATTGTATGGCATTCTCCTCCTTGGAAAAGCCCACCGTCACCCTATTTCAATTGGTTATATGTAATCCATTTGTGAAGCCATGGTTTTGGGAGTTTTATGTAGTTTTGTTTATGTGTGCTTTGTGAGCATTTTTGTTGTATGTATCCATTTAGTCTTGGTTCTCCAAGCTTGGGGGTGGTCTTCTTAAGACCTTGGATGGGAGGTGAGCTCTCCATGGTTACCCTCTTTGTTTGTAGGTTATGGAAGCCATGTTCTTGTGAAGAAAATGTTGGAGAAGCCTCCCTTGTGTTGATTTTTGAAAACAAATTTGGGTTACTTGATGTAACTTTTAAATGTAAAAGTTCTCCTTTGTGAAAACATAAAATTGTAATACGGTAAGTTTCATCATGATGTAAAAGAAGTGAAATTTTGTTCATCTTTAGATTTCTATGTTGGTAGAATGATTCAAGCATTTCATCATTATAATGGAGCGTGTTGATATTGATAATGGGAATTGAAACAATGTTGTAATTTTGGCTTGATATAGAGCAATGTAGTTACTCAAACTCTTTTGGAAATCAATCTCTTATTTCATGTTAATTGAAAGTTAAGTAGGATTGGCAGTTATGTTGAAAACTAGAAGGAGATTAGTGAGTTCAAATAGTTTGGTTGATTTAATTCATGTTGGTAAATTCCTTTTGAGGTTTATCCTTATCATCTATAGGTTTATGCTAAATTTTAGCTTGCATTTAAATTAAAAATTTGGTCCTAATGCTACAAACAAAAACAAAAAAAAAGCTACGTGTAAAGGCAAAAAAAAAAACCAAATTGAGACCTACAGGTCTCTTGAAAATGTATGGGGAAAAATAAATTCCCCATACGCTTTCAAATTTTGCCATAGTCAATAGAAAATTATATTTTCTATCCACTTGGCAAAAAGGCCCCACTTAAGCCTTGTAGAAAAAGGAAGGGGGGTGGGACCCACTTGGGTTGCCGCCCCAAAAGGCTCTATAAAAGACCTTTTTCAAAAAAAATAAAAATATAAAACCATCCTTTCCTATTTTCAAAAATTACTAATTAAACTTAAATAAAATTCATTTATTTGAAATATATATATATATATATATATATATATATATATATATATATATATATATATATATATATATATATATATATATATATATATATATATATATATATATATATATATATGCTAAGCGAATTGGATAAAGAAGATTGTTAAAAAAAGATTTAATTTTTTTTAAAATATAATAATAAAGTTAGGTGGGCGAGGGTAGTCCCCACACCCCCAAGGGCCACCCTGCGCATGGGAGGTCGGTGGCCTTGCCAAGGCAGGGTACCCGCCTGACAAGGCAGTGCAGGCCTTACCTTGTAGGGTACTGCATTGCTGGGCGTGCGGGCCCCACAGCGCAGTCCCCTCGGGGACATAAAAGGGGTAAGGTGCCTTATTTTTAAAAATTAATTTGATTTAATTTTTTTATTACTTTTTCTTATTGTTTTATTTTATTTGTTTATTAAAGTAATTAATTTACTTAAAATGTGACACTTAGTTAATTTTTTTATGTTAATAATAATTTAAACATTTGATTAAATAGCATGTTAATATGATGTTATTTTATTTATTTTACGTTATAATAGACTTATCATTAATTTAAAACATGTTTGTTAAATTTGGAAATATGTAGTTTAATTTATATAATAAATTTAATTTCCTAGGCTTAATTTAAGACAGATTGATTACTATCTATTTAATCAGACTAAAGATGTATATCATTAAGCTATTAAATTTAGTATTTAATATCACATTATTATTCAAACATTGGTAATGTGTTTTTATGTAAAGATTTCCCATTTTAAACTTTAGATACAATAGAAACATATAAGTTGGTATACGAATTTATCGTATAAGTAAAACTTATGGATTTGAAATGTGGATCAAATTATCTATTAATATTCATAAATTTAGCAAACTAGCTCACATGGTTACTCTCACACTTCAATCCAAGGAATTGTGGATAATCGTTTTGTTCATCATAAAAATTATCATATTGGATTTAAAATTATGAATTAACTATGTATATTTCGATCCATATATCAATGGAATTTAATAATGAAATTATATATTGATGGGTTTAGCTTATATGAATTCAAATTATATAACAATGTATATGAATTTAATCCATTAGATCAGTTGGACATATTATACTTCTAAGCATCCATTTAAGGCTTAACGTAAACGTAAATACGCTATTAACGAATTGCTTGATGAAACGCCTCATTCTCAAACTGATTTCTCCACACTTAGGAGATGAATTCACATCATTTTCCTTCAGTGACCATCTCACATAAGTTATAGAACCATATCCTAATCCTTCCCTAAGCTTATTCTTCATTGACGTCATCGATTGTCTTGATCGCATCACTTAGGGTTAGTCAACCCTATCCATGTTGTAGAGGGAGGTTGGTCAACTTAGGGCATGTGTGTAGAATCACCAAATGACCTCATTGGCCAATATGCCCCTCGCATGGCTGCTCTTATGTCCCTTGAGCTATATAAAAAAAAATTGCATTTTTGTGTGAGTTATTTTCGGGCATGACAGTGCCTCTCTCCTTGACTGATCCAATTGTATCAAGTCATCCACTCCGATTCTCATTTCATCATGCAAGTCATTATCATAAATCTAGACAAACTTGTACATCTGCAACAAATTATTTTGTGGCAACCTAGCATGTATACCATATACCAAATCAAAGGGTGCACAACCAATAGGATTTTTTACAATTACTCTGTCAACCCACAGTGCTTGTTGCAATTTTGAATCCCAAGCCCTTTTATTCTTGTCTAACACTCTTTTTAGAATTTATATTAGGCTTTTATTACTGGATTCAGCTTGACCATTCCCTTGTGGGTGGTATGGGGATAAACAAGAAATTTGGATCCCATATAGTTGGCAGAAATCATTAAATTCTTCAGATTGAAAACACATTACATTATCTACCACTATAGTTGTTGGACAACCAAACCTTGTGAGGGTGTTTTGCAATACAAAGTCAGCTACAACCTTACTGGTGGCTCTCTTAGTGGGAATAACTTAAACCCACTTGGTGAAATAATTAGTTACCACAAGAATCCATGAATGACCTCCACTAGATGAATTTCTTCAATGAAATCCATACCCCACTTTTGAAAAGGTGCTTCAACTATCACATCATTTAAAGGAAAATTTCCATCAAAGCTTAGCTTAATTGCAAATCTCTAGTAGGCATCACATTTCTTGACAAAATTGTGAGTATCTTTAAAAATAGTAGGCCACCAAAAACCAGACCTCAAAATCTTATGTGCAGTGGTTTTAGCCATGTAATGGACACCACATACACCATTGTGCATTTATTCTAATAAATCCTTGGATTTATCATCATCTACACATTTAAGAAAAACTCATTCATTGCTCCTCCACCACAACTCACCTTTAAAAATAGCATACTTAATAGCATGCAACTTGACTGTTCTTTTCTTATTGTCATCCATATCAGGAGGAAACATCATTTTTTGCAAGTATCCAACAACATCTTTATACCATTCACAACAATCCAAATCATAAATGTAGGGCCTGTGCTATTCTTCAAGCATGTTTATATTATTTGCATCTAAGTTTCTTTGAGCCATAAGTTTTTCCAACCCTAGGCCTCTAACCAAATTTTTGATCTGAACATCTATGTTGAATTCTTGAATTCTATTTGTCCACCTAAACCTTCTTCCTGAAACTTCTTGTTATACTTAAATATTCTTCACAACAACACTAGGCACATAAGCCACTATGGTCGCTCCAACCAAGTAACATCGGAAAGCCCTGACAACCTTGACCAAAGCATATGCATGCTTCTCATTAATATCATATTTCAATTTTTCTATTTGTAAGGACTTGCTAAAGAAGGAGATAGGCTACTCAAAACCCTCTAAATTCTTTTGTAACAAGACTACAACAATAGTATGGTATGAAGCAAAGGAAAAAATTTTCATGGGCTTACCATAATCAGGTGTCCTTAATATAAGAGCATCTTTGATATCTTGCTTAATATCTGAGAAAGCCTTAGATGCTTCTTCACTCCATTGTACTTTAGCTTCCTTCTTTAACATTTTAGAGATAGGAACACTAGTTTCAACAAAATTTGTAATGAACCTTAAAAAATTTACCTGCCCAAAGAAATACTGAATTCCTTTGACATTCTTGGGTTGAGGCACTTTATCAATAGTAGCAACCCTTTCAGAATCAATCCTAACTCCATCCTTAGATATAATATGCTCTAAAAGCTTTCCTTCTATGACCCCAAAAGCACATTTCCTTGGGTTAAGGGAAACCTTATGATCCAAAGCTCTTACAAAAATCTTTTCAAGATGACCACAATGATGATCTTTCTTTGATGAATAAGCTATAAGGTCATCCTGATAAATCACTAAAAAATTATTTATGAAATCTGCAAACGCCACATCTATGGCTCTCTAAAAAGTTGCCCCAACATTTGTCAAACCGAAAGGCATTCTGACATATACATAAGTACCCCATGGTGTGGTGAATGCAGGTTTGAACTTCTCAGATTCCTTGACCATAACCTAATTATATCCTGAAAATCCATCCATCATTGACATCAATTTAGATCCAGTAACTCTCTGTAGCATGGCTTCCATGTTTGGCAAACCATAGTTGTCTTTTAATGAATTAATATTCAAATTTCTAAATTCTACAAAAAGTCTAATATCTCCATTCTTTTTTCTCACTAGCACCAAGTTAGACACCCATGTTGAATGTCTAATGGGTTTTATGATTCCATCATCCCTCATTTTTTTCATCCTTCTTGCATCTTTGGTGCCAATGTGGGATTTACAAGCCTTAAATTTCTGTCTGAAAGGTTTTGTGTCTTCCTTCAAAGGAATCTCATGTTGAAAGAGATCTTCTCTATAGGCCTTCAAATCATTATAAAACCATGCAAAAACATGCCTATACTTTCTGAGAATATCAATCAATTACTTCCTAATTTTAGGAGACAACTTCCTTCCAATATATATATTTTTAGGAGCTTCAGCTATTCTTAAGTTCACTTATTCCAAATCCTCCGGTTTATTTATAGGCTTTGCATAAAATGACTTATCCTTAATGTCAAATGCTCTGTCAAGAACAACTAATCCCTTTGGAACTTTGGTTGATTTCACTTGTAACACTTCCTTACCAAAAATAGTGTCCTTATCATCCAAGGTTTCCACATAACCACTGAAATCCATCTATTTATTTCCAAAGTTTATTTCACAATGAAAAAACCTTAGAATATCCAAATCATCTTAAAAAACTTGTTAGCTCTCAACATTGTCTAGTATAGAAGGCCTGGATTGAGCCTCTATCTTAGAGATTCCTGCAAATGCGATATCTTCTGGCCTCAAAATAATGTTAACTAGTAAATCTATCATTCTATTTTTGCCTCTTTCCATCCAATCAATACCAAATGCATCAAAATTTTCAAATTCATCCCAAACAACATTTTTGTATTGCTTTAGACTTTTATTCTTTGAAGCATATTTGGATCTAATATGAGATATAACTAGTTCAAAATCTCCAATCACTCTAAGGTCTCTTATTCCATGTCTTGAGGCCAACCTCAATCCAGTCAACAGATCCTCATACTCTACATTGTTATTTGTACATATAAACATCAAAGTGAAAGAAAACTTGAATGTCTTACCACTAGGAGCTATCGACATAACTCCTGCACCAGCTCCTTCCTTAGAGCTTGCACCATCAAAATACATGGTCCATAAGCCAATCTGGTATGCCATATTATCCTTATCCCTAGATAAAAGCTTAGGTTTAGCTTTTCCTTCAACCTTCATATCTGACACTTGAAAATAATCAATATCAGTGTCAAGGAAATAATTCACATTATCATCTTCAAATTCCTCAATCATGTGGGAGGTTCTAGTTTTCTAGGAAACTTTGACATTCTCACCATTAATATTGAAAGTTGCAAAGGATAAATCAAATTGAATACTACCTCCCATTGAAGCACTCCATTTTCTTGATAACAACATTCCATATTGGGGAGGAATATCAACAACCAAGACACTCATTGTTAGCATTTTTTCAGGGTAAGAAATCAACCTATAAGACAAAGCTTTGATAGTACCAATGACATGTACTTCTCTGGAATCCATTGCTTGACATCTTCCATGAGGAGTATCAACCTGCAATCCCATTGATTTCATTACCTCTGTAGGCATAACAGTATTAGATGCTCCAAAATCAATCATGCAATTTCTTAGCATCTTGCTATTTATAACTAAAGTCAAGAACAAATGATCTACAAATCTCAAGGAAGCATTTACAACATTAGTATCCAAATAAATCTGAGGGATTTTTGAAACAATTTATTTTGATTCCTTTCCCTTGTTTTTAGATTTGTCCTCTACATTTTCCAATTTCTTACTATCTTCCGATTTCTGAATTTTTGTGGAAAAACACCATTCACTCATGTCAGGGCCTTTTCCTTATGTTCCCCAATCCTCGTCATCTCCAATAATGGGACCTTGACAGTAATCTGTGATAACAACTACCCCATATCAACAGGGGTGTACTTTACATTAGACAAATCCTGGTGCACAGTAACAACATTTCCATCTTCAACCCGAGTGGCCAGATTCGACTCAATTTTCTTTTGTTGCTTACTGTCTCTTTGGGGAGGGGGACACTTATTTTTGGTGTCTTTACTTTTACCTTATATACAATGTTTGGATCATTTGGCTTATTGATTTTCTTTACCTTGATCTTCTTTACGTCTTCGACAGGTTTTCCCTTCTCTTGTGTTTGCTTAGTGTCTGTTTTGGTTTCCTTAATGAAAATACTAGTTGGTTTACCATTTGCATTACCAATTGTTCTATTTCTTAAAACATAGTTACTCCTTTCTTGAGTACACATATCAATAATAATTTTTGTTATTTCTTCATCAGAGGGTCTTCTTAGCATAATGAGTTCTTCACCCTTTTTTGCATTACATTTTAGATCATCAATTTCTTCCTCTTTATCATCAAGAAAAACTTGTTGATGATATACTTCTTTTCTTCTTTGTGAGCCAAAGACATCTTGGTTCTCATCTGCATCTATAGAATCTACTTTAGCACACAAATGTGAAGAAGTCATAGCACAACCATTATCATCATATGAGTCATCTTCTTCATCCCCCTATCCCTCATTTGCAAATACACTCAAAGAAACAACATAATTATCAAGATTATGTGGGGGTTGACAAGATATACACCATGGAACATCATCACTCATATTAACAGAGTTCTTTTGTAAAGGATCAAGGGTTTTATCATCAGATTTATCTTTCTTAATAGGGAGAAAAAACTTCCCATCCTTCCATTGGGTATTGTAAGGGTAATTTTGCAGTGTGGGTTGCCTATTAAAATTGCTAAACGAATTTTTATCATTATTTATAGCCCTGCTATTCAAATTTTAAAGCATTTAAGATCTACTTCAAATTGTCCTCTTTGGTTTTCACGTTGGAGGGCTTATCTGACTCTTTATTATTAAATTTAGAAGGCTTCCAATCTTCCCTTCTACCCAATTTTCCTGATACTCTTCTATTACTCTCAATGTTAATAGCTAACCTATAAGCTTCCCTAATGGTTCTAGAATTTTTATCCCTAAGAAGATATCCCATCTTGGAATCAAACACATTCAAATAAGTTGCAAGACATACCTTCTCATCCAGCCTCATTACTTTGAAAAGTTTGTGCATGGCCTTTTGGAAGCTACATTGAATTGAAAAGCACTTCCTCATTCTGATTTTTATTGATATTGTTGAATTCATTTAGCATGAATCCTTCATTGTTCTTGTCACCATACTGATCCTTGAAACAATTTATGAATTCATCATAGGATCCCACACAATCATGTGGTAGTCCTCTAAATCAATCCTTGGCATCCTTAATTAGTGATTGGACAAATAGTTTCATAATCACATCTTCATGTTCAATTTCATAATCATCTATTATGTCAATAAAATTCTTTAAATGTTCTTCACATGTAGTAACATTATTTATAGCAAATTTAGGAAGTTTCTCTCTAATTTCATGTGGAATTGCATTAGGATAACTAGGAATACCAACAAAAAAGAGTTGTATATATCTTTCTACATGAACTAGTCTCCTTTGGAATGATCCATCATTTTGGGAAGTAGATGCTTTTGCATTTGATGTAGTAGCAATGTTATCACCAGCTGGTGGTGGGATAATGGTTGTTTGTTTAGCAAAGTTTCTAGAATTCCCAGCAGGTGCTGAGGAAGTAGAAGCTGCATTAGAAGGCCCTGAGGATTGCCTGAGAAAATCAATCTTCTTCTTCATCTCTAGAGCAGTAGCCTCCAATTCTACCTTCTTAAGTTCCTTGGCTAAGATTTATTTCTCCCTCTTATCCCTCTCAAGATCAGTATCCAATTTAGACATATTATTCATTTGGATAGTGTCATTCACAGGTTCATTTATTAAAATTCTTCTTGCCTTCTACTTTCCTTTATCCTTAGATTTTTTTAGTGTCAAAAAGTTGACGGATGGCAGGTTCCTCCTCATTTTTCTTAGGTGCTGAAACATAATTTATTGCTTCCAGGCTCAACAATTACCTTCTCAATTGATCATATCTAATTTGATCTTGTCTTATCTCATCCTCTTTTTCCTTTTCCTTCTGTTGCTTGATGACAATTTTATCATGGACTCTTCTCTCCAATTCATAAATTTCTTCAAAGATATCTTTAGAATCTAGGAGAGTGGTTTCAGATTCTGATGTTTCAAAATGAAATCTATCTTTCTTGTCTCTTGGGACATGAGGGCTCTCCGAGGGTGAAGATATTGGGGAAGGAGGTGCATTCCTATCATCTCCACTTGTACACTTACTTCTTGACCTCTTATTATGTCCCTGAGATTCATTATGGATTACTTTCTTTGTATGACATGATTCCTCCTCTCCTTCGGACTGAGGAGAATAATAATCCTCATACACACCCAATCCTAAGTCCACAACCTCTTCATACTCAAATGCAGTTCCCTCTTGGCTGGGTTGGATTGGGTCCTCTTCCCTAGTGTTCTTCTTCTGTCTCCAAATCTGAGATACATTCTTTTCCTTTCTTGGCTGACTAACTCTAGAGGTACCTAGAAGCTCACATTCCAATTTATCTTCGGGATGATCCTTCCTCTAGGATCTGGTATTTCTATTACTCATACTAAGAAAGTGTATATATAAAATAATGTTTATTTCTCAACACTGCTGCAGAGATTTCTTTGAGTCACCACCCAACACAGGTTGGGAAATATAACACTGGTTCTCAGTAATATGAATACTATGATAAGGAATTTTCTAAGACAAAAAGATAACCACAAGGAAACTAAGAAAATCTTAATAATATTTTACTATTGAAACAAATCCACGGGATGGAAAAGTATAACTCTTTTATTTCAGTGGTCAACTTATTGGTTTCTACAAATAAGCAAGCCAGGAGTCCATCTCTACTTGGAACCTGCATTATTTAGCACAATTTACTGCTATTCCCCAGAAGAGTCACCATTTTGTTGGTTCTCAAAATAAATTTTATGCTTTGAAAGCTACCAATACAACCTATAGATGGATTTCTCAAGAGTGGTTATTTCCAAATATAAGGAAATATAAGGCAATTGGACCAACTATAGGGAAAGGACTGCCTTCTGCACTTTTGGTTCTGCAAGATAAAGATGGGTACACATAATCCAGCTCAACATACAACATTTTACAATTCTCTAGACTTTAATAGCAGAAAAATGATAAGAAAGAAAATATTAAATGATAACCAATCATTCATTGATTCTCCATTATCATAAAGAACATACAACTTGATAACCACAATACTTAAAGAATTTTGAATGGCTATTTAAAATTTACGGAATATAACCAAACCCTACCAAACATATATCATTGTAGAAAATACTTGTTCCTAACCAATGGCTTATCCATTGGGCAATATCTCTAATGAAAAAGAAGAATACAAAAACCAACTAATGTCATGATTCATGACCTAAAATACTACCATATTTTGACAGTATTGATCCATTCATTCCAGACTCATACTTTTTATGAAAATCCTTGTGCAAACCAAATGAATTTATGTTCTATCCAGAGCAATTTAATTTGATCCCATATCAAAACTAAGGAAAAGAAACATACACATGATAAACTTTATGCAATAAATTAGAAAATTCATAACTAAAGAAATAAACAAATAGGAGAGACTTGAATCTAGAATATTTGTATTATATATGTTGAATCATGTTTCTTGTATACACCTTGCTTCAAAATATAAACCACTACAATAATAGCCAAAGATCTGAAACTTTCTATTTCCATACTCATATAGTCTAATACAGTCTGCTATAATCCTGACTGAAAACTCATATGCAGTAATGCTCTCTCCATTTTCCATCCCTTCTAAATGATCTAGGGAATCCTTTTATAGAGAAAGGAATGCAACAAGCTTCAGATCATTTGGGCAAAAACAAAAATATGACACATCACAAAAGACAAAAAATAACAGAACTAGTAATTGAGTTGTTACAAGATTTCAAAAGACAATTTCTAACTAGACCACATGGCCTCTGCAACAACTCTAGAACTACTCTTCTCTTGATAGGTGGTGCCTTCATCTTCATTCCTCACAAGCACAAAATTTGTTATAAAATGATAACTACCTTAGGGTGCTAGAGAACTGCCACCTGTTGTAACAATAGTGGGGTGTTCTTGTTCACTTGATACATCTGAGATACCACTCTTCCATGCTTTGAAAAACTCATCGTTATGCCAAGTAAAACTGTAATTACATCATCATATTTCATAACTACAACTTCAACAGGTAAAAATAGAACATTTCGCATCATAAAACAAATTTCAAAATAGAGTTGTCGATCAAAACCATCTTAGCACATCGTGCAGTTCACAAAAAAAATCAAAAGACCGATGACCTCCACATCACTCCTCATGGCTGCGAAATCGACCAATCAAAAAGTGACATCTCAACTCTGCATGGTGCTTGGGCCCCACCCCTTTTTACTTTATGAAACTAGACACGCGTCACTCAGGCACGGTGCCTTGATCAATATCCTTCTTGAAAGTTTTGATTGCGAGATTACACCTACTGTCTGATCAAAACTGATCTCTCCATACTTTATCACCTTTTAGCCCACGATATGTGATGTCATCTTGGACATGTGTCATCAAGGTGTGATGCCTTGATCAATAATCATTGAGAAACTCTTAATCACGGTATTCCACCTACCGTCCCATCAAAACTGATCTGACTTCCCTTTATCTTCTTCAATACCAGTCCCATGTTCTCAAGGTAGACACTTGTTACTCAGACGTGATCCCGCGAAGGCTAAAAAGTATGTAACTTTGGTTAGCGACATCACACCCATCGTTAGATCAAATTTAATCTGCTCGACACCTATCTTCTCCTTTAGTCCTGGCCAGGTCCCACCATCAGCTACGTGTCACTCAGGAACGATGCCTTGAAGGGTAAACTCTACACATCTTCTCAGCACGAGATTGCGACCACCATGGATCTAAACAGATCTGAATTTCTTTTAAAACATCACAAAGAATTTAGACTTAGAAAAAATAATTCACTGGTCCCGCTAGGAGTCATAACTTAAAAGGATTTGGCCTCGTTCAATGAAAACTTAAAACACATGTTTTAAAAATTACTTAAGTGACTCCCAAAAAGTAATGAAGAAATATAAAATCCAAGGGATACTTAATTTTTAAAACAAGGCGAACACTTAGGGCTTGGATGAAATAACACCTAGGGCTTCATATGGACAAGATTTTAGACACAACTTAAACAGGTAAGATTTAAACCAAGGAAATATTTGCAGTCCTAACAGTGGCTCTAATTGGGGATGTATGTCTTTTACAGGCATAATAAGATTCCAGGATCTAAGGGTTAAGAAGACCACCTACGGAAAGAAAATACCCTAAAACACACAACTAAAACAAATACACAACATAAGGAAACACACCTAAAAACCTATTGTTCATGGATAATGAAGACTTCGAGAGAAGTAAAATTTCAGGAATTATCCATGAACTGGCAATTTCAAAATGTTTCCGATCAAATATTTAAGAATGTAAAAATTAGAACCCCACTTACTATCAATGATATATGGTCCCTGCCAAATAGGATCAAATTTGCCATGTTTTCGTTTATCCTCTAGTCTAGCATTCCACATCAAGACCAAATCATCAATCTGAAAACTCCTTATAGTGGTTCTTTTTTCATATAAATTCTTACATTGGAGTTGCAACTTGACATTTCTATCATGTGCCTCTCTCCTTGACCCATCCAACTATATCAAGTCATCCACTTTGATTCTCATTTCATCATGCAAGTCATTATCATAAAATTGGACAAACTTGTACATATGCAACAAATTATTTTGTGGCAACCTAGCATGTATACCATAGACCAAATCAAAGGGTGCATAACCAATAGCATTTTTTACTGTTACTCTATCATCCGATAGTGCTTGCTACAATTTTGAATCCCAAACCCTCTTATTCTTGTCTAACACTCTTTTCTAAATTTTTATCAGGCTTTTATTACTGGATTCATCTTGACCATTCCCCTATGGGTGATATGGGGATGAATAAGAAATTTGGATCTCATATAGTTGGCAGAAATTATTAAATTCTTCAGATCAAAAACACATTGCATTATCTACCACTATAGTTGTTGGACAACCAAACCTTGTGAGGATGTTTTTCAATACAAAGTCAGTTACAACCTTATTGGTGGCTCTCTTAGTAGGAATAGATACTATTAGGAATAACAGTCCACAATACAACTAAGAGGGGGGGTGAATCAATTGTATGGAAGATTATTAAACTTTAAACTTTAAGCAACAGCAATATCAGATCCAATGAACACAATAACACAATATTTTGGTCTCGAGGAAACCCTGTTAAAGGTAAAAACCCCATTGGGAATTAGCACCCACAAATGATGTAGTGAGAGTATAGTTATCCTTGTTAGAAGATAAAGCCCTGTTAGGAGCTTATTGAAACAGTACAGTACATAGTCCTTGTTAGAGGACAGACCCTGTTAGGATTCAAGAAGAAAGGGAGGGATCACTGCCCAAAGAAAGTTAAATCCACCTTCAAAACTCATTGTTCGCAACACAAGTGTATATGAAGAAATACACAATCTTTTGAACTATTATGGAAGCAACTATCTTTGCTTGATCAGTTCCAATTAAGTCCACCAAAAAACCTATGCTCTACATACATCAGACACAAGCTCGTAGCTTTTACAACCTCTTTATATCACCTTCTTCACATCCATATCTTTTCCAAAGAGAAGATCTTTCATTTATACCTTATTACAATTCTCATGAACAGGTCAGCCCATAAGGATTTTCTAATTAAAAAAAATTACATAAATCGTTGCTAAGATACACATGGTATCTAGAACAAGTATACAATGATTACATTACAACAATTAAGGACCAACATCCTTAATTCATGTTCGCCAAGCATAGCACATGCTACATCTCCCAAGTTGGCTTCCAAATAAGTCTTCTCCAGAACACACACCACAGATGATGTCACCAAGCATTTCATACCTTGCGCTGACCAGTGAACATCCTTTAGTACCTTGTCTATTGTCTCTCAAGCTCACATACATTGAATCCATATCATCTGGAAGATATACCAAAAACATAGAGACTAACTCTGACATTTCTCACTGTTACAATCCAGTGACCAGTCTTCACCAAAACATCTGTAACTTATCCAATATGAAACATTACATGATATGATCTTGGATATAAGATTACAACACCCTCCTGAACTCTCATATGTCTTCGCAGCATCTGAAACATCTGTATAGTGTTCGTACACTGTGATAACCAACCTATTTTCCTCACAGAAACATATGTTGACATCAGTGACAAAACATAGATGACAACAGTACGAGTGTCCATTTAGTAATGTAGTGATTAAGCATATTAAATGTCTTAATCACCTCCCCATGGATTAGCAATATCCAACAATCTCCCCCTTTGGAATTGATGTCAACATATGGGAAAATCCATCATCCCAAAGTTATATCAATCGAGAGCTCTGCAACCAAAAAATCTCCCCACACAGTAGGGATTTTCTCATAGAACACTCCCCCTTTGACAAAAATGGTAAAGTGTTCCATGAGCCATCAATTTCTTTCCAACATCTTTCTTCCATGATCACTCCCCTTAAGGAGTAGATCCCTACATCCAATCCAGATTATGATAAGGCTCTGAAAAACCTCTGGACTGATGCATATCTGCATCTTTTAATTCTCACTAGGATGGGCCTGAACCCGAAGCATACCTCTAAGATATTCAAAGGTATCTTTTGGCAGTGGCTTTGTGAAGATGTCTGCAATCTTCTCTTTTGTACTAATATATTCTAATTTAATTACCTTCTCTGCCACCTTGTCTCTCAAGAAGTGATACTTGATAGAAATATGTTTTTTTTAGAGTGCATCACCAAATTCTTTGACATATTCACTGTACTAGTGTTATCACAATGGATAATTGTTACCCAATTTTTTCCTGTTCCATGCAAATTTGGTTAGGCTGGATTCTATCCAGGGTCTGCTTTTTAATCCTGTTGAACACCTTGAAAATTTCATGGTCTTCTGCCTTTTTCCCTAGTCTCTACAACTATCCAAACTCCCTAGTCTATAAGTTTAAATTTGAAAATGTGACCATTGGAGGCAAAAAACCCTCAAAAACCCTAGGGCTTGTTCTAATTTGTCATTACTTTTCGGCCACTTAAGTCTCCATTTTTTCCATGTGCACTTTTCCATGCTTTTTAGTCATGAGATCTCTAAGACCCCACAGAATATTCCTTCTTATTTCCTGATCCCGCGACTACCTTGTATCTCTTAATCTCCCGATCGGATGGAATATTCTTTCTTCATTCGGTGACATAGCCTTTGCGCTTTAATCACCGGGTCTCAGTAAGTTTTCTCAAGACCTAGCGACTTTTGTAATGAATTCTATAAGAATTTCGTATAGTCGTATGGTCTCTAAATGGATTTTTCCTTTGGTCAAGAGATCTCAGAAAGAAATTTGAAAGGTCAAAAGGTTGCAGCGATTAAGAGACTCCCTTTGGTCATTGAATCTCCAGATACAATTGTCGGGTAATGAAACAAACTTTAGTCTCTGGGTCGCTAGATAAAAGAAAGGAATGAAGAAGTGATTAAGTTTATTCAGTGACTAAGAGACTGTGTGTTCGTGAGGTCTCTCATCTCTGGCGGTTAAGTCCTAAGCATCTAGCGACCTGGCAGGCGGTTATCTTTCCTTCAGTTGCTAAATCTCTAGATGGTTGGCAGTCTCAGCTCTGTGGTTAAAGTTTGAAATTTGATCTATGGCTGGTGCATGATCTAAAAGAATATTCTGAGCTCATCAGATCATGCGCCAACCATTGATCTTCCTTACAATGCAGCGTTTCAGTTGTCAGTGGGTCCACTACCACGTAGTCAGAGGTGTTTGATCCTGATTGGTCAAAGGCTAGTGATGTGGAGATTTGTCAGAGTGGGCCCAGTGAGTTGGTTTTCCTAAAGATCTAACGGTTGGCGCATGATCTAATGGAATATTCTTGGCCCATGAGATCATATGCTAGCCATTGATTTTACTTTATTGCCAAGGCTTTGTTAGGTGGGTCCTCGTGTTCTGACGTGCTCGTATTTTATTGGACGGCCAAGTGATGACTGGGATTTGTCAGTGGGGCTGTTGTTAGAGGATCTGTATGGGCGTTAGTAAAATAAAGATCTATGGTTGTCTTATAATCACATGGAATCTTCTGAGCCTTTGAGATTATAAGATAGTCGTTCGATCTTCTAGGTGTTCAGACTCTGTCTTGTGGGTCCGTCTAACATGGTTAAATCTCATTGGTCGCTGGGTATTACAGTTGGCATCTATCAGTGGGTCTAGATTTCTTAAGTGAGGTGGAAAAAAATAGAAGATTTACAGCTGGCGCATGATCTTAAGGAATTTTCTAAGCTCATGAGATCATGTGACAGCCATCAGATGGGTCCAAGCTTGTAAGTATAGTCGCCTAATCTCCAAAAAATCTTTCAGTGACTTGGCGACTATTAAGGTGGGAAAAGGCTCAGTCGCATAGTTGCCAAAATGAGTCAGAGTTAGTGAAATGATCAGGCGATTCAGCGACTAAAGGAAAAGGAAGGCCCGAGGTTAAATAATGAGTTAAGGTTAAGAATATAAGCAGTGCCCGACTAAGATAGAAGATCTCATGGTTGTGTTTTAAAGAATAGGTCAGATTTGAATATCAGCCGTTGATAGATAAAGTTTGGCGCCACCTGTGACCGTTTAATCATTTTTTTAAATTCAAATATCTAGAGTACTAGATTTGAATAGTTATGGCGAGCCCAAGTTGTAGGAAGGTAGATAGATCAAGGTAGCTTGTCTACAGGAAGATACAGTACAGAGATGGACATGCAAACATGTTATCTGATTGGTTGGGATATTTTCAGCGATGCAATTATGATCAGAGTTGACAAAATTAGGGTTTGATTATTCTATGAAGATCTATGTAACCCTAATTAGGTTTTGCTCCTGCCTGTGTGCTTAAGGAGATGTATATAATATTTTTTGGAGCTTTTTGAAGCTCAGAGTTTACATTTTGTAAAAGTAGAGAATTTTCTTTCTGAGGAGTTATCCGAGGCATTCTTTCTGCCCTCTAGCTTCTACTTTTGTAACCTTTCATTGAGGTTTAGATATTGCAAAGGTATTTTGTGACATTCTTTTGTTCCCTATACCTTCTTGTCTGAATTTTCTCTTATTGAGTTAAGTATATGTATGTTTTCAGTGATATCTTAGGGTTCTTGATCCCCCTTTCCTTCTGCAATTCATGTGTATTCTTTTGAGTGATTTGATTTGAATGATCTTGTGGGTATAATTCAACCCTTTGACAATCTATCTCATTCCTATACCTATTTGTAGAAGTGGATGTTTTTTTTATAGGTTATAGATTGTGTCTAATTCTTAGGAATGCTATTGTTTGTGAAATTCTCTCTCTTTCCCTGAATAGCCTCTTTCTATTGTAGACCCTTCTATGAAATATTCATGCAAGCCTATTCAGTAATTTGTGATCTCCTAGACCTAGGTTTATGTATTGATTTCATCCTCCATACTATAATTCATACCATCATTTCGGTGTATCACCTAGTAGGTAGTTTTCTTTTCAGTTATTTCCCTTTCATGCATTCCTTCTATCCCTTTTCCCCTCAAGAATTTAATTTCCTATCAAGAAGCAAATTAAGGTGATTATCCAAGAGGAACCAGCCTAGAACCTGGAGGTCTCATCTCAGTTAGCATAGGTCCCACAACCTGGAGATGATTCCCATGTTATACTAGGTTATCAAGACCAAGAGAGCTTGAAACAAGGGTGCAAACTTAGTGTATAACAATTATGGCACGCTTGGTGGGACAACAAAAGAAGTTTATCTTTGAAAGATTATGCTATCTCTGATATACTGATTGCATAATACAGACTTTCAAAAGTTTTTCTGTCAAGTATATTTGGTGACTCCACTGATTTCACAGACCCAGGCTAAACTTGTTCAAAGTTTATGAGAAAGATTGAGACTAGAAGCTCAAAGCCTACTAAATTTTTAGAGTTGCCCTTAAAAAGAGGCTACAAAAGTAGATCAACTCAGAGAACATCTCTTGCAAGGAGAGTATAGTCTACACCTCCTGATACTTTAGAAAGGAGACCTTTTCCCTTTCATCTCAGAAGAAGAGGAAGATCTCTAACCAAAGATCTAGACGAAGATTCAAATCTGACACCAAATACAACTCACACAGTGGCTACCCAGCAGGTTTTAGCTCCTACAATGGCTAGGCAATTTTCTTTTGCACCTTTCAACCAAGGGAGCCCTTTGAACTTTGCTCAACATCATGATGTGCCCTTGGTGGTACTAAAGAGTCTACTTAATTTCATAGGTGAAGGACAAACTACATCTTTTGAGCATATAAGAGATGTGACCACTATCTATAGTATACATAATATAACTCAAGAGGATGTGGCCACCAAGTTATTAGCAGCCTCTCTCAAAGGTAAGGCTCTTGAATGGTTTAGAACATTAACTATTGGTTCCATTACTTCATGGGATGAATTAGGAGATTCATTGAGAAAACATTTTGAAAATATATCAGACAACTTGTCATTGGTTGAACAGTTGACAACCATTAAAAGAGACCCTCAAGAACAAATGACAGATTATAATAATAGATTTCTCAAGACATGGAATAGAATTCCAGTCTTAGTAACGCCATCAGCTGACCATGCTTTTTTATACTTCTTGCAAAGTTTGAATGGTCAAATCTCTATCATGATCTAATCTATGGGTGGTACCTCTCTACCCCAAGCTTTTGACATAGCTGTCAGGGCTGAAAATTGTTTAATCCAAGCAGGCATGATAGCTAGAAAGCCACCCATGCCCATCTTTCCTAGCCTTCAGCCCATTGCACCTGCACAAGTACCCCCATTTACTCCTATTCCCACCATATTAGCACCTCAGGCTAGTACTAGCGGTCAGGAGCTAAAAACAAGTTTCTCTCAAGAGCTACAAGAGATCAAGAATAGTCAACAAACTAGTCAGCAAGAAATGACAAACTTGCTGCAAACTTTGACTAAAGAGGTCACAAATCTAAAGAAGCAAGGGCAAGGAATCAGACCACCCTTTTAGCCACAAGGCCAAAGTCCTAATCAACAATATCAGAATCAAGGAAAACCTTATCAACAAAATAGGCCACAATACCAAGGAGGGTATCAAGGGAAAAGGCAAAATTTTAATCAAAGACCATTCCAACCATACAACCCTGTATCTCTCAATTCTATGAGTCTAGTTATGGACATGGTCCCTAGTCAAAATAATATGGCTATGGACAATGAATGGTATTTCCCTTGCAATTAGCCTCATAATTAGGCTACATGTTCAAATGGATGGATGAACCAAGCTCTAATGGTTCAAAATACCTCACAAGCTCAATCAGAAGCTTCTTCCAGTGGATCAGTTCCTCAACAAGAACCACAAGATAATGAGACTGCTCTTTTCAATTGGGAGCAACAAGACTTCAATGGAGTCATTGGTGAACCTTCCATTGCTGCCAACACAAGGTCAAAGAGAAGAGCTCAAGACATGGAGCGAGCAGACTCTGGTATTAAAGCTACTACATTTTTAGAGCCAATACAACAAGCTACTCCCATCATGTTTAAGAAGGCTCCTCTTATTATAAGCAAAGAAGGCCATACTCTCAAAGAGGTGGAGCCCATCATAATAAAAGCACAACAAAGAATACACACTGTGACACCTTTCAACATTGTAGACAACATGAAGAAGGTGAACATTACTATGTCTACATGGGACTCTTTAGCTATTCCAAGGCAACCTGAGATTTTGAAGAAAGCTATGAGTGACATGACAACTCCTCAGCCTACAAAAGAAACTGCAAAGCCAGTGTTGGTCAACACTGATCAAGAAAAGGAGGTTCCAAGTTGCAACTCCAAAGCCAATACCATGCAAGGTAGGAACTCAAAACCACCCCCCTTTTATGTATCCTTAATTATTGGAAAATTCTTAGTACATAATTGTATGGTAGATAGTGGAGCTACTAGTACTGTAATGCCGAGAAAGGTGGCTGACCAATTAGGACTTAAATATGAAACCCTCCAAAAGAAGGTTACACAACTTGATGGATCCTTAGTTAACACTATAGGTGTGGCTAAGGATACTAGTCTAATCCTTCATGCTAGTCCTAATTTCTCTATCCTACTTGATATATATATCATAGATCTCCCTGCTTTATTTGCCATATGTCTATCAAGGGAGTTTACAGCCAAAATAGGAGGCTAACTTTCTTTTGACTGGTCCCACATGCTTTTTCACACAAGATATGGTACCAAGGTTACCATTAAATCTGAATCATTAGTAGCACACAATATAGAGCCATATGTGTCCAATACCATCAATGTAAGCTGCCCTATATTTGATGATAATGACTTCCCAACTATCAAAGAAGCAAACACTAAGACAAAAAGTATCTCTGATATTTTACTTGATGAACTAGAATCATAAAAGGTTTTTGAAGCCCAAGAAAATGTCATTTGGGATGCTGGTTTGGGAAGTTATTTGATACAAGAAAGTGGATCCATAGAGCCAAACCTCCTCAAAGAGGACACTGATTCAGAGGATCAGGGCAATCAGGTTTGGGAATTATTTTTTGATGGAGCTAGAAGTAGACATGGTTCTAGTGGTGGTGCTATGCTAGTGTCCCCAAAGGGAGAGAGATATTATACAACTTTTAGATTCAGTTTCTCCTACACTAGTAACACTGTAGAATATGAAAGTCTAGTGAATGGACTAGAATGGGCTAGAAAAAGAGGGCTCAAGGCCTTAAAAGTTTATGGTGATAGTGAGTTAGTAGTCAGCCAAGTGAGAGGGACAAGTGCAACCAAAAATGACACCTTGAAAGCATACAAACATAGATTTTGGGATGCAATTGAAGACTCTTGTGCTTTCAATATTGTTGCTATCCCTAGAAAGATAAATCAAAATGCAGATAGATTGGTTGCTATCGGGTCTCAATATGACATTCCTAATAGTATTTCAAAGGAGGAGACCCAATAGCATATCAAAGTGATTGTCAGACCTTCTATCCTTGATAATGATACTAATTGGCAAGTGTTTGACAATGATGAGCAAATTCTACAATTCTTGTTTGAAGAGGATGTCTTCTCAAAGCATAATCAAGACATACTATTGCAAAACTATGGTGACCAAGTAATAAAACTCAAATCTAATAAAATGCGTAAAGGTCTTGTCACCTTAGAGACTGTATTCAACAAGGATGATCAAGTTAAGAAGAATAAAGCTGGCCTGGTAGTTCAACAAGAACATTGTGTTGAATTAGAGTTGGAACCAGGTAGAAGTTTACAATTTGGAAAAGTAAACACTGATTTCGAAAAGCAAGCTTACACCCAATTATTCAAAGAATTCAGTGATGTTTTTGCATGGCAATATGAGGACCTCAAAGGTTTTAACCCAACCCTTGCTTAGCACACTATTGAACTAGAGCCTAATGCCAAACTAGTAAGGCAAAAACAAAGGCCTGTTAATCCCAAGCTTGAGCCACTTATGCATAAAGAAGTGCTCAAATTGATAGAAAGTGGTATCATCTACCCCATCAAACTTACTAGTTGGGTTTCCAACCTTGTTCCTATAAGGAAGAAGAATAGGGATTTGAGGTTATGTGTTGATTTCAAGGATCTTAACAGGGCCTCTTTAAAAGACTGCCATCCATTACCCTCCATGGAGCAAATTTTTAAAAAGTGTCTCTAGATTCGAGAGATTTTCATTATTGGATGGCTATTTAGGATACAATCATATCTTAGTTAATGAAGAGGATCAATACAAGACTGCATTTACAACCAAGTGGGGAACCATGGCTTATCAAAAGACGCCCTTTGGTTTGTCAAATGCAAGTGCTAATTTTCAAAAGGCAATGAATATGGCCTTTAAAAGCCTCATGTACAAGTTTGTAGTGGTCTACTTAGATGACATAACTATCTATTCTAAACATGCAACAGATCATATGAAACATTTGAGGAAAATCTTTGAAAGATGTAGAGAGTTTGAGATATCTCTTAATCCCAAGAAATGTGTGTTTGCAGTTCATGAAGGAAAATTGCTAGGATATATAGTATCCAAGAAAGGAATTACAGTCGACCCTGAGAGGATTGTAGCCATCCTACAGCTACCATTGCCACATCATAAGAAAAGTCTCTAATCTTTCATAAGAAAGATTAATTTTGTTAGGCTTTTTTTGCCTAATATTGCAGATTTATTAAAGCCTTTAACAGCCATGTTAAAGAAGAGTTCAACTTTCAGCTGGACTAAAGAAGGAAAAGCCAATTTTCAAGCTATCAAAGAGGCCTTGATAGAAGCTCCTGCTCTATTAAACCCAAATTTCAGTAAGGATTTTATCCTTTATGCTTATGGAGTTCATGATGGTACATCTGCTATGCTGACTTAGGAAAATTCAGAAGGGTTGGAGCAGCCTATTGCTTTCTTTAGCAAAGGTTTAGACGAAGATGAACAAAGATACTCTTTTGTGGAAAAAACATGTACTTGTTGTGGTGAAGAGCCTTAAAAAGTTCATATATTTATTGACCCATAACAAGGTACAGTTGAAGGTTACACATCCAAGTGTTAAAGAATTTTTTCTTTCCAAGGACCTAAATGAAAAAAGAGCTGGTTGGATTACCAAAGTAATGGAATTTGACATTGATATCCAAACCACCAAGCTGGTTAGAGGAAGAGGTCTTTGTGAGCATTTGGCAGGGGATGAAAGTTCAAAGAAAATAGAGCAAACAGATGCATCTCTAGTTGTGCATTCTATAGAAGGGCATGCCAAGGCATCAGGTTGGTTGCCTGACATGATTCATTACTTAAAGATAGGACAATGTCCTACAGGCCTAGATTCAGTAAAAAGAAGATATTATAGGTTACAATCTGTTCCCTTTGTGCTGATAGATAAGGTTCTTTTTAGAAAGGATCATAATGGTGTCCTTTTAAGATGTATTGATTCTGAAAAGATAGCTAATGTCCTATTTGAATTTCATGATGGACCTTCTAGAGGTCACTTTTCTCCTAGGACTACTATTTTTAAAATCATGAGGGCTTGATACTATTGGCCATCTATCTTTAAGGATAGTCATGATTATGTGAGAAAATGCATCAAATGTGCCATGTTTGCAGGAAAAGAAAGGCTTGCAGCTCTACCCCTTTAGCCAATCAGAACAAAGCAACCATTCATGAGATGGGGCATAGACTTTATTGGTATGATTAATCCTCCATCTAGTGCAGGACACAAGTGGATAATCACTGCAACAAATTATTTCACTAGATGGACAAAGGCAGTTGCCTTAAAAGAATCAAATGAGAGTGTTGTCTTAAGTTTTTATGATCATATAATCCATAGATTTGGCACTCCAGACTCCATAATATCAGATAATGCATTGGCATTCATAGCCCTTAAGGTATCATAATGGGCAATCAAAAATGACATTTATCTGAATACAAGTTCAAATTACTACCCTCAAGGCAATGGTTTGGTAGAATCAACTAATAAGAACTTGATTAGGATAATCAAGAAGATTCTGCAGGATAACCAAAGAGATTGGCATACTAAATTGAAGTCTGCCTTATGGTTAGATAGAATTACCCCAAAGAAGACCATTAGGAATTCTCTCTCTATATGTTAGTATATGGCAGAGAGGCTAAGTTTTCCATTTCAATTGAATTGCCAGCTTTGGACTTGGCCACTCAATACGTCCTATTTGAAGAAGGAGATCCCTTACACATAAGGTATGCTCAGCTCATAGAGTTGGAGGAACTCAGAAATAACTCCATGAAAGATATGGAATTTCATCAAGTTCAGACAAAGAAAAGTTTTGATAGTAGAGACAGGGCTAGAGACTTCAAGATTAGGGATATAGTCCTCAAGTGGGATGAATTAAGATCAAAGACTGGCAGACATACAAAGTGTGATTCTTTCTAGGGTGGACCATTTGTGATTACAAAATGCAAGGGGCCTAATGCTTTTCAGCTATCAACTCTTGAAGGAGATGCCTTGCCTATATCAATTAATGGATTCCACTTTAAGCCCTGCTTTGAGGTCATTCCTTCCTTGTAAATATATGTGAATATGTTTCCTATTTTCTATCCCTTCTTTCTAGTTTAGTTTTCCTGCTTCCCAAGAAGTGCCCGTGCACAGTTTTGTCCCTCTGGTTCTAGGTCTATCTCTCTATCAAGGTTTTATGTTCAAAGTAATGACTCCATGGCCAATTGATTGCTCAAGGCCACTGATCAATGTCTAGTAGGTTGAAATCCAGCAAAAATCACCAAAATGTTACCCAATTTTTTCCTGTTCCATGCAAATTTGGTTAGGCTGGATTCTATCCAGGGTCTATTTTTTAATCCTATTGAAAACCTTGAAAATTTCATGGTCTTCTTCCTTTTTCCTTGGTCTCTGCAACTATCCAAACTCCCTGGTCTACAAGTTTAAATTTGAAAATGTGACCGTTGGAGGCAAAAAACCCTCAAAAACCCTAGGGTCTGTTCTAATTTGCCGTTACTTTTTTGGACACTTAAGTCTCCATTTTTTCCATGTGCGCTTTTCCATGCTTTTCAGTCGTGAGATCTCTGACACCCCATAGAATATTCCTTCTTATTTCCCAATCCCACGACTACCTTGTATCTCTTAATCTCCCGATCGGATGGAATATTCTTTCTTCATTCAGTGACTTAGCCTTTTCCCTTTTAGTTGCTAGGTCTTAGTAAGTTTTCTCGAGACCTAGTGACTTTTGTAAGAAATTCTATAAGAATTTTCTATAGTCGTGTGGTCTCTAAATGGATTTTTCCTTTGGTCGTGAGATCTCAGAAAGAAATTTGAAAGGTCAAAAGGCTGCAATGATTAAGAGACTCCCTTTGGTCCCTGAATCTCCAGATACATCTGTCGAGTAATGAAACAAACTTTAGTCACTGGGTTGCTAGATAAAAGAAAGGAATGAAGAAGCAATTAAGTTTATTCAGTGACTAAGCGACTGTGTGTTTGTGAGGTCTCTCATCTTTGGCGGTTAAGTCCTAAGCATCCAGCGACCTGGCGGGCGGTTATCTTTCCTTTAGTCACTAAATCTCTAGATGGTTGGTGGTCTCGGCTCTGTGGTTAAAGTTTGAAATTTGATCTATGACTAGTGCATGATCTAAAAGAATATTTTGAGCTCATCAGATCATGCACCAACCGTTGATCTTCCTTACAATGCAACGTTTCAGTTGTTAGTGGGTCCATTGCTACGTAGTCTGAGGTGTTTGATCCTGATTGGTCGAAGGCTAGTGATGTGGAGATTTGTCAGAGCGGGTCTAGTGAGTTGGTTTTCCTGAAGATCTAATGACTGACACATGATCTAATGGAATATTCTTGGCCCATGAGATCATACATTAGCCATTGATTTTACTTTATTTCCAGGGCTCTATCAGGTGGGTCCTCATGTTCTGACGTTCTTGTATTTTATTGGCCGGCCGAGTGATGACTGGGATTTATCAGTGGGGCCGTTGTTAGAGGATCTACAGAGGTGTTAGTAAAATAAAGATCTACGGTTGTCTTATAATCACATGGAATCTTCTGAGCCTTTGAGATTATAAGACAATCATTCGATCTTCGAAGTGTTCAAACTCTATATTGTGGGTCCATCTGACATGGTTAAATCTTATTTGTCATTGGGTATTATAGTTGGCATTTGTCAGTGGGTCTAGATTTCTTAAGTGAGGTGGAAAAAAATAGAAGATCTATAGCTAGCACATGATCTGAAGGAATTTTCTAAGCTCATGAGATCATGTGACAGCCGTCGGATGGGTCCAAGCTTGTAAGTATAGTCGCGTAATCTCCAAAAAATCTTTCGGTGACATGGTGACTATTAAGGTGGGAAAAGGCTCAATCGTGTAATCGCCAAAATGAGCTGGAGTTAGTGAAATGATCAGGCGACTCAGCGACTAAAGGAAAAGGAATGCCCAAGGTTAAATAATGAGTTAAGGTTAAGAATATAAGCGGTGCCCAGGTAAGATAGAAGATCTGACGGTTGTGTTTTAAAGAATAGGTCAGATTTGAATACCAGCCATTGATAGATAAATTTTGGCACCACCTGTGACCATTTAATCATTTTTTTAAATTCAAATATCTAGAGTACCAGATTTGAATAGTTATGGCAAGCTCGAGTTGTAGGAAGGTAGATAGATCAAGGTGGCTTATCTACAGGCAGATACAATACAGAGATGGACATGCAAACATGTTATTTGATCAGTTGGGATATTTTCAATGATGCAATTATGATCAGAGTTGACAGAATTAGGGTTTGATTATTCTATGAAGATCTATGTAACCCTAATTAGGTTTTTCTCCTACCTATGTGCTTAAGGAGATGTATATAATGTTTTTTGGAGCTTTTTGAAGCTCAGAGTTTACATTTTGTAAAAGGAGAGAATTTTCTTTCTGAGGAGTTATTTGAGGCATTCTTTCTACCCTCTAGCTTCTACTTTTGTAACCTTTCATTGAGGTTTAGATATTGCAAAGGTATTTTGTGACATTCTTTCTGTCCCTATACCTTCTTGTCTGAATTTTCTCTTATTGAGTTAAGTATATGTATGTTTTCAGTGATATCTTAGGGTTCTTGATCCCTCTTTCTTTCTACAATTCATGTGTATTCGTGTGAGTGATTTTATTTGAATGATCTTGTGGGTATACTTCTATACACACAAAAGTAGTGCACTTCTATGAATCCTTACATTCAAGAACACTCAAGAATGAGGTCTCAAAAATTGATCCATAGCTCTTTATGTATGGAGTTGCAAGATTTAAAATTGCTCTCAGCTAGAGCTAATAGGCTTAATGACCTTGCTAGTCAACCACACAATGAGAGATTCAAGTGAAGACAAGGGCAAGAATGCCAATATCCCCAAGAATCACTCTGAAATGCAAATGCAAGTAAGCTAAGAATGAAGATGCAAATATGAAAGCTATGCTTATGAAAATGAAAATGAAATCTAAACTAGGAAATGGAAATAGCAAGTGTTACAATCCATCCTATTAAACTAGATGAGTTATTCTAAAGCATGAAAGGAAATCTAAACTATGAAAGCATGAAATATGAAGCTACTATGCAAGAATGAAAACTAAACTATGAAGCAATGAAGAAAGCCAAGATATGATGCAACAATGATCTCCAAAAAAACTTCAAAGTCTTCAAGAATTCTTATAGTATAAAGTTAGCATAAAAAAGCATGACCTAGAATGAGGAAGAGAGCTCTTTTTTTTATAGGAAATGAGGAGAAATGAACCATGGAGATTAAGAGGAAAAAGTCTTAATCAAGGGTGGAGCTTGAAAGAGGAGAAATTCATGTGCACAAGTATCCTCCAATAGGAAAGTAAGAGTTGACTTTTGTGTCCATATAAGACAAAAAGTACTATTTCCATTTTTATAAAATAAGAATAATATTTTATTTGTGCAACTTAGGATAAGATGAAAAGGTGGGAGCTTTTTTATTTAATAAAAGGGGATGAAACATTCTTTTTAATTAAATAAAGACTTAGGATAAAATGGTTAGCCCAAGGCAAATAATCAAAAATGATGAAATAGGATTTGATCAAGGAAATTGATATAACTGATAAAATGTTGATTTTTTAAAACATTGATTCAAGGATTTGATAAATTGCTGAATGAGGGCCCAAAGTCTAGGCGACCATTTTAGGGTGCATACATTTTCTCCTTTTTAACTAATGTGTGATCATTTTGGGAACACATGCGGTCAAATAAGAATTGAAATGTGAGTTCATTTTGGGATCACAAAACAACTCAGACGTGTGTTCATTTTGGGAACATGCTTGGACAAAAATAAATAAAAGATTCTGGACATGAGTTCATTTTGGGATCACATCCAAAATAAGAGATAAAAACCTATCGCTCATAAAAAGATAGCTGAATCAAGAAAATCAAAGATTAAATCCAATAGGTATTGCCCCCTCGGAATCAAAATCGAAATCAGGTAGAGGAGAACAATAGATTGATAAAAGATGATCAAATCATAATGAAGTCATAATCGAAGATAAAGGATAACAGGATAACCATTAGGCAATGAAAACATGCCCCAGTTTGACCAAGTCAAACCTTAGAAAGATGAAGCGAGTGAAAATGAATGATAGACTAGGAGTTTGAAAGAGATGGGGGTGAAGAAATGAAGATGCCCTAGCAAAGATCGAAGGATCAGGTCTCAAATGTTCGGTCAACTGCACAAGAGAAAGATAAATTTTGAAATGAAATTTTGACTATCAAGATGACCTCAGATTTTGATTTTGAGTTCGAAAATGGATCCAGGACATCGGAATTAGCTAGGGGTGCAATTTTCGCACAATTCTGAGGTGTTTTGAAAATTAGGTCAAAAAGTCAAAATGCTATATAAGGGGAAAAAAAAGTGTCATTTTCAAAATCATTTGACTTTTATTGATTTGAGAATTTTGAGAGCTTAAAGAGAGAAAATGACCCAGCAAGCAGTAGTTCCCATCGACATACACTGATTTCAAAGCGCCCGATTGCTCAACCGGCCTCCACACTATGCTACCCTGGTATGTTTTCAGAAAAAACTTGTGTGGTTGGGTCATTTATTGCATATAATATATATTTAGCACATTTTTTGAAGAATTTTCAAATTTTCAAATTTCAAATTTCAAGAACCGGGTGATGTATCGCGTGATACTTTAGAAGTATTGTGCCGTTTAGAGAGAAACATCGCACGATACTTCACGGGTCCCAGATGTATCGCACGCGCGTAGACACCAGTATCTCACAATAACTGGCGAACTATCACACAATACCTGGCGAAGTATCACATGATCAAAGGTATATCAGACTATTATAGGAAGAAGTATCGCGCGATACTTGTTCCAAAAGTAATGTCGCTCGACTTAAAAATTTGATATTTTTAAGTATTTTTGAGCAAAAATGACATGGGTCTAGAAAATTTTTTTGTTGTATATGTCTTGTATTGATTTTTTAGACATTCATCATGATATGTACTGACATTTGGCTTGGTTTAATGGTTTGCAGGAGCACTTTTCGGTGTTACTCATCAGAGCGCTGAAGGTGGTGGGACTGAAGTGCATCCGAGATCTTGATGATCCGGGCAAGGATGACTTGAGGGCTATGGGATTTGGATATTTGTTGTAGTTCCCATATATCCGGGATGATCATGGTCTACTAACAGCCTTGGCCGAGCGATGACACAGTGAGCATAACACCTTGCACCTACCCACTAGAGAGGCATCCATCACATTAGAGGATGTCTATAGGATTCTTAGAGTACCATGCCATGGCGAGCGTGTAAGTATAATCATGTTTGAAGATATAATCATTTAAGTGTAATGTTTTCATATGATGAAAACTAACATGATTGTCTACTAGCATAGGTATACTATGATCAAGATGCCACTGAGGGTCGACATGCTATCTAGAGCATATTTCAGGATGTCACTATCATTGATAGGCACATCAGCTGGGAGCGACTGATGGATGATTTTGGCAGAGACTTCCTAGTGCCATGCATTGTTGCCTCTATCATCTCACAAGTCCTGATGACTAATCATAGTCAGAAGGGATTCCCTCTCGGATGGGGCAGACTACTGGTTGACTTGGTAGGCAGACCTTGGTGCATGGCATAGGGACCTACCATACTCACTGAGATGTATCATGAGTTACATGAGATCATCTACAGGGACGGTCGGACATGGGCTTGCAGTGCCATTCTAGCACATGTGGGCTTGGGAGCACATCACTATAGTGCACCCCAAGGTTCAGTCAAGAGAGCGGAGATATCCGTACATATACAAGTACGAAGGGTACATATCACATTCCCATACTAGGGATGTGACACATTATAGACATATCTTGGATGAGATGACCTCCTTCATCTGGAGGTCATATAGGGAGGTTGAGTCCTAGAGTGATGTAGAGGATGAGCTGAGCTACATGCTATGCAGTTGTCCATTAGTAGGATGACATGCAGAGATAGTCAAGAGATTTTGCATTACTCGGGTATGGCGACAATTTGGGCGGCAGCAGCGGGTCTCTACAGAGACCACCACTTACGCGAGGGCTAGGGATGAGGAGGGACATGGGTGGCTACCCATGTTAGATTATCAGCTAGCCATTATGGAGATCGATGGTATCAGGAGGGAGCCTTGGGAGTACCTTCCCAATATGGCAGATGTGGGAGCTGATGTAGCATACAAGGTTGAGCGGTGGAGGGCTCCATTCCCTCGATTCACTATTCCTGATGTATAGCTAGCAGCTCAGGGTGGGGATGATGGAGACGACGGAGGAGACAAAGGGGATGGAGGGAGAGGGAAAGGGAGAGGGAGGGTGATGGAGAGAGTTGAGGGATCTAGATCAGGTGGCCAAAACTGGTCACGGGGTCGGAGATCAGTGACTCTTGAGGATGAGGCGAGACCCACTTGCCAACAGGTAGAGGTACAATAGGATCAGCCTGTGGGCAGAGAGGACCTGAGAGCCAGGTTACAAGCTCTAGAGGCTGAGATACAATAGCTTAGGATCACTATAGTGGTCAAGGAGTAGCAACTCACAAATTAGAGGGTTGAAATAGAGCGTCGAGAGAGGTAGCTATAGGTTGCCCTTGCAGAGAGGCAGAGAGAGGCAACGCGAGCTGCATATTACCATGGTCTCTACATACAGGCAGTACCAGCGGGTTAGAGGGCTCCTTCCTACTCAGTAGTAGTGGGTAGATCAGATGTAGTACCAGATGTGGCACCACCTCCTCCACCACCAGGTCCTTGGGATGGTGGCAATGAGTCCTAGGTTTAGGGCTTAGGTTTAGATGTTTGGACATATCATGAGACTTTTGATCTAGATTTTGGGATCTCATATTGTATTGTATATTATGACATTGTTATATATATATGAGATTACTAGATGTTCAATATATCATGTGTATTTGTCTCACTTGTGATGGATGTATCAGTTTATGT
Source organism: Chamaecyparis obtusa (assembly GCA_027943335.1). Taxonomy (NCBI): domain Eukaryota; kingdom Viridiplantae; phylum Streptophyta; class Pinopsida; order Cupressales; family Cupressaceae; genus Chamaecyparis; species Chamaecyparis obtusa. The sequence continues at coordinate 85,838 of BSBK01003466.1, read as the reverse complement.
ATTGTCTTGTCATTTTGCTCAAAATGTATGTTTTAAATGCTCATGTATATACTCTCTCATAGATGTATGTTTGAATCTCATGTGTATGATGTAAACTCATGTTTCTGAAAATGACATTTTTGAGATATAGATATGATGATATGATTAACCCCTTGTGATGAACTAGAACAGGTTTGAGATGAAAGACAAGGAGTGAAAGACATGATCAAGAATAGGAAGAATGTGTGCAGTTGACCAATAGGTCCTTGAAAGATAAAAAGGAGAGCTCTCTCCATATGCAAGATGGAAAACTAAACTAACATGAACCTAAAAATGAAAGCTACTATGAAAAGTGGTTGACTTGCAAGGTCACAATGCTTATAGACATCTAGTTATCAATATCAAGCATTATTGGTAGCCTCATAAGATCATACAATACACACTAGTATGACTATGGGTATATGAATATGATCTATATCAGATAGAATGTGGGAATCCCACCTAGGCACCAAAGACATGTAGGCCAAGATGACTAGTGTAGTGAGATTACCTAAGTTTGCTATAGCAAGATTATGCTTGCATCAGGACACAAGAAGATCAAGATGGCTATAAGAATGCACTCATGAAACAGTCAAGGATAATACCTTGTAGATCCTAGGTGTCAAGTGGATCAAGCATAAATGCTAATGATAATTAGGACCAACAAAATATACCCTCAAGCAGATAAAAAAGTAAAACATGCTCTCATACCCTTAGTCTTCTAGCTATGCATCATCAAAAAATTCTCAGGGAGACACCACTCATCAAAGAAATCCTTATAGACAGCACACAAAGAAAAAGAAAGTCACCATATCTCCATTGAGTTGATTGTTTAAGTGCGTGTGTGTTGGTCATAGAGTGAAACTTTGAGTATCACATCTACGAGTGAGAAATACCATATCATGCTAAACTGTGGATAGGATTATCTGATAAGTGTTGAGAAACACTTGACGCTAGGGTAGCGTTAAAAAAAAAAACACTGTTTGGGGTGGTGTTGAAAAACACCTGTTTGTGAAATGCCCCAAGAGACAAATGCACCTAAAGAACCTATGCAAACAGGTATGCCCCCTAGACAAAAATAAAGACCAATTCCAGACCAAATCGAATAAGGTCAAGGTATGATGGAGAATGGCTAAGTGTTGAGGACGCATGCTAAGAGACAAGGGTGCAAAAGGCCTCAAGTAGCGCCTGTTTCTAGGTTTTCACCACTTGGAGATTTTTTTTTATTTTTCAATTTTTTTGTATTTTTTCAGGACTTTATATGCTTTTTAGGATTTTTTCAGCATCATATATGAATATTTTTTTTTTGGTATTTTCTCAGGATCAATAAAATATATACAAAGGATGCCCCCAGATTGAATAGACATCATGGATAGAACTTCTTGAGGTGCAAAACATTGATGGGATCAGGGAGCTGTTCTCCATCCTCATCAGATAACAAGTAAGCATCTATCCCAAAAGAAGCTATGATGACATATGGCCCAAGCCAATTAGGTTCGAACTTACCCTTTTTCTCTCTATTTTGTTGGTTCTTAGGATTCTCTCGCAAAACAAGATCACCTACTTGAAACTCTCTAGGGTGAACCTTCTTATTGAATGCCTTTGACATACGCTTCTGATACACTCTCATATGATCAAATGAGGCCTTGCACTTCTCATCTAGAAGTTCTAAGTCTTGTAACCTCATGGCACAATAATCATCATCTATTATCAAACCTTTGAGAGAGACTCTAAGTGAAGGGATCTTTACTTCTAAAGGTAATATTGCTTCAGCACCATAAGTGAGGGAAAAAGGAGTAGCTCCTGTGGGAGTACGTATACTCATTTTGTAAGCCCATAAGGCTGGATTGATCTGTAAGTACCAGTCTCGACCATTCTTGTGAACTGCTTTGTGGAGAATCTTGAGAATGGTCTTGTTTGAAGCCTCTGCTTGTCCATTTCCTTGTGGGAAGTAAATGGAGGACCAATGCTATTTAATCTTGAATTTCTTGCAGAGGTGAGTAAGGTCCTTGTTTTTAAACTAACCTCCATTTTTAGTAATTATCTCAGAAGGTATCCCAAACCGACAAATGATTGGATTCAATATGAATAAAGAGATTGTCTTTCTTGAAGCAATAGACAGTGGAACGGCTTCTACCCATTTGGTAAAGTAGTCAGTAGTAGTAATAATGAATTTTTGTCCACCTGATGAGTTGGGATGAATCTACCCAACAAGGTCAAAGGCCCATCATTCAAATGGCCAATGAGAAATAAAAGGAATAAGCTCCCTACCTGGAGCATGAATCAGATTTCCATGTTTCTGACACTTTTCACAAGACTTGGAAAAAGCTATAGCATCCATCTGCATTGTGGCCCAATAGTACCCCACCCTAAGCAACCTTTGAGCCATGGCAAGACCATTAGAATGTCCTCCACAAATACCCTCGTGAATGTCAACTAATGCTCAGTCAGACTCATCCTTTTCCAAGAACCTAAGAAGTGTCCCATCTAAACCCCTCCTATACAAATCACCAGAGATAAGGGTATGGCGAGAGGCGTTACGGACAAGGTTTCTTCTTTCAGAGTGATTAAAGGTTTTGGGGATGATGCCATCAGGAAGATATGAATAAATGGCACCATAGTAGGATGACTCATGACTAACCAAGGTACAGATGACATGGCTTTCTGAGGAGTCAAAAATGGGGTGATGTAGCTCTTCCACTAGGAATTCAAATCTTGATTTGTGTTGTTCCAATTGAAGGAGTGAAGCTAGTGTAGCCATAGCATATGCTGCTTTGTTTTCTGCTCTAGGGATCTGTTGAAATGTCACAAATGTGAAGTAACATCGTAATGAATTAGCCATCTTTTTGTAAGGTATCAGCTTATCATCCTTAATTTGGTACTCTTCATTTACTTGGTTGATAATTAATTGCAAATCCCCAAAGACATGTAACTTTGTTATATTCCACTCTATAGCCATCTTAAGTCCATTGGTTAGAGCCTCATATTCTGCAATATTATTTGTGCATGGAAAAAAAAGTTTGTAAGACTTAGGTATGTTGCATCCATGAGGAGAAATAAACAATACTCCAACTCTTGATCCATTTTGCATATTTGAACCATCAAAGAACATTTTCCAAGTATGCGTGGTCATGTACATGATATGCTCATCTAGGAATTCCACTTGAATAGGCATGCTATCCTTGACTGGGAAATCAGCAAGTTGATCTGCAATAGCTTGCCCTTTTATAGCCTTACGCTCAATGTACTCTATATCAAATTCTGACAAAACTATCATCCACTTAGCAAGTCTACCCATGAGAGCAGCCTTACTAAGAAAATATTTAAGAGGATCAATTTTTGCAACAAGATGTATAGTATGGGCAAGCATGTAGTGTCGCAACTTTTGGGAAGCAAACACTACCGCAAGACAAGACTTTTCAATACTATTATAATTGATCTCATAAGATACTAGAGTACGACTAATGTAGTAGATGGGTCTTTCCTTCCCGGTATCATCAAGCTGAGCCAACAATGCCCCCAAGGAAGATTCTATCACTGAGATGTTCAAAATTAATAGTTTTCCTGGGATAGGAGGCATTAAAATTGGAGGATTAGCCAAGTATTGATTTATTTGATCTAGGCTCTTTTGGCAATCCTCATTCCAAGCACATGTGGCTCCCTTATGCAATGTCTTGTTGAAGGGTTGTGCTCTATTTGCAAGCTGTGAAATAAACCTCCATATGGATTGGAGTCATCCTTGAAGACTTCTCATCTGACTAATGTTCTTAGGAGGTGGCATATCTAATATAGCTTGAACCTTTTCAGGATCCACCTCTATTCCTTTGGCTGAAATTATGAATCCTAGAAGTTTACCTGAGGTAACCCCAAATGCACATTTTTTTGGATTCAATCTTAATTGAAACTGCTCCATTCGATCTATAATTACTTCTAGATCTTCTAGGTGTGTATCCCTTTGCTCTTTGGTATGTGGCTCCTGCATTTTTAAATCCAAATGGCATGACATTCCAACAATAGGTTCCCCATGCACATGTGAAGGATGTCTTTTCTTGATCCTCAGGAGCTATTTTTATTTGGTTATAATCAGAAAAACCATCCATTAAATAATATATCTCATAGCCCGTAGTCATATCCACTATCATGTCTATGTTAGGGAGTGGAAAGTCATCCTTTGGGAAATCTTTGTTAAGATCTCTGAAGTCTGTGCATACACGAATGGACCCATCATGTTTTGAAACTGGAACAATATTTGAGATCCACTCGGCATAGTTGATAGCTCTAATAAATCCTACTCCTAAGAGCTTTTCTAATTCAGCCTTAACAAGGAGAGCTATGTGAGGATGCATTTTCCTCAACTTCTATTTTACCAGTTTAATTCCTGGAGCTATAGATAAGTGATGCATAATGAGATTAGTGTCAAGCCCTGGCATGTCTAAATATGTCGAAGCAAAATTGATTTTCTTCTTTTGTAAGAACTTTGTGTATGCCTCTTTTTCTTGCACTCACAGAGACTGAGCTAGATGTATCACTTGTGGAGCCTCTTCCATATTCAAATTTACTGGTTGTGTAGGCTCAATAAGAACTGATGAAATGTCTTGGAAATAACTCAGTAGGTTATTAAGTACCCCATCCTTAGGTGCCTCAAAGAGGTTTTCACCTTCGGATACATCTTTTATTTTTACTATTTTGGGTTCTGACACAGCCACAAAGTGGTTTTCGCCATCAGAACCATTTCTCTTTTATTTCTTTGCTTTTATTTTTTGACTGAGGTACTTAATATCCAGCTCTGTCATGCTCGTTGTAGGTTCACTGGTGGAAGAGACTATGGGTTCAAGAGCATTCAAGTAGCAGGCTATCTCGTAGTCATTCTGAAAGGTTGGGAGATGAGGTTCTTGATAGCACTGAGACCAGTCAATGAAGTCAAACTGAACAAGGGGTAGATTAATGGCAGGCTCAATGTTATTGATATGAAAGGTGTTATCTCTGGTGATCGCACAGTTAGGATCTATCAAGTCTCCTTCTAAGATACCCAAATTAGGACTCGTCCTACCAAATGAAGCGTCGTCCACTAAGGCAATTCAAGGAGTCCAATCCTCTAGTCCTACACTAGGCTCGTTGGTCACATCAGGTTGAATACTATAGGTATGGACAACATCCATGTCCAAATCAACTATTTCATCTGAGAGAGAGTCCCACTCAAACTCATGCGAATCTATTTTTGAATCTCTACTAGGATGTTTACACTAAGAAGGCTTGGGATGCCTTGATGTAGAAGTTTCAAGATTGTGAAGGGTATCACCTTCTCTAGTGTTTGTATTTTCAGCTGTTGAATCATCTGAATCCCCCCAAAGGAGATTGGTCAAAGGCACCCAATCATTAGTCATGTCTTGCTAGTTTTGAAGATTGGGTGTATAATCTGAGTCACTATCACTATCTGTCGCAGTTAGGATAGGGACACTAGTCTTCTTTTCCTGATCAAAGCCTAGGCCAACTATTGACTTAGTCCTACAACCAAAAAGAGCATGGTCGAGTGGCATCTAACCTATGACTGAGAGGGCCATGACTTGGGTAGCCCATGTTTTTAACCAAAGTATACCCTCTCCCATAGGTTTTAGGAGATGGCGCAAAATTCTCATTGTGTTGATACTTTTCATCTCTATAAATCCAATCTCTAATGGCTACCTCCTCTTTCTCCTCATGAATAGGTATTGAGGACTCTACAAAATTTTCAAACAAGGTTATAGTTGAGGATGAAGGTTTCCTCTCAGGTGAAGGTTTTCCATAAGACCTAGGCAAGATTGGCATTTTTGTGAAGGAATCCATTTGGTAGTCTCCCATGCCAAGGTCTATGGACTTAAACTTACTCTTACACTGCTCAAGAGCAGCATCAAAATTATCATCCTGTCTATTCAAAGGGACATGAGAGCTAGCGAAAATCGCATTAACAGATAATGTGCTATCCCCTGGTATGCATACTTCAACTCCATTGTAAGGGAACTTAACACATTGGTGGTAGGTAGATGGCACTGCGTGCATGTCATGAATCCATGGCCTGCCCAACAAGATATTATATGTGAAAGGTCCGACATCAACAATCTGAAATAAAATGTCCTTTTCCATAGGATCGATCCTAACAGGAAGAACAACCAATCCCTTAGAGCTTTGCTCTGCTTCATCATAGGTTTTAATTGTGATCTTCTTCCTAGTGTCAATTATCTACTCAGAATATCCCAAAGCTTTCAATAGACTCAAAGAGAAAATATTAAGCCCAACACCCCCATATATTAACACGCACCTAACAAGGGTTTTATGGATCATGACCTTGATATGAAGGGCTAAATTTTGTGGATGACTTAATGCTTTATCGTCCTCTTCTAAAAATGTGAGGTAATGAGGGCTAGCAAGGTGATTGACCATTTTCTGGAATTGATCGACATCTATGTCATTAGGAACATTAGTGGCTCACAAGGCATCCTCAAGGACACTCCTATGTCTAGGAGACAATTCTAAGAGCTCAAAAATGGAAATCTATGCTGGCATTCACTGTAACTGATCAACAAGGTTGTAACTCATATCAGGACCAACTACAGACTTGGAAGGAACACTTTTGGACATTGGTTTCTTGGATTTGTTAGAATTAGGACCTCTAATGACAATAGGACCTTGGGACTGAATCCTAGTAATAGCATTGAGAGGCTGAGATGACCTTCAAGATTGAGGACCTCTAAGCACAACAACAGGTCCTTTGTCAAATATGGGAGGTGAGTTTACATCATAACCATAGGTATCTTTCCCCCTTATCATGTTGACATCATTGTCCACAACTTCAAGCATATTGATGACATTTTCTACAGCCGTATAGGTATAATTGATTGTGGCCTTGCCATTCTTATATTTAGAAGTCTCCCCCTTCTCATACTTAGGCAAGGGCTCCTTAAAGGCCTTGTGATCTACATTTGTGGTCAACCCATCAACCTGTAATTTCCTAGTCTCAATAAGGTCTTGAACAAGATGCTTAAGTTTAAAACAATTTTCAATGTCATGTCCAATCCCATTGTGGTATACATAGTAAGCTTTCTCATTCCACCAATAAGGTTTAGGATCCAGTATGCGAAACTTTGTAGGATCCTAAGGTTGTGCCAAATTATGAGCAATCAAGGTCTTAAAAATATCTGCATAAGAGTCTCCAAGCTTACTGAATTGCCTCTTTCCTAACTTAGGTTTATCTTGATACTTGGGCTTGTGCTCTAGTTGATCTAAGGATGTCTGTAGCTTCATAGCTTGAACTGCATTAGATAGATTAAGAACTCCTTGTTCCTTAGGTTGTGGAGAGTCAACAACTCTGTCATTGACTACTTGCTTATTTTTGTTCCAATATGAGTTCTTTTTATCCTTATTGTTGTTGTTATTGTTTGGGCCATTGTTGTTGTTAGTTTGTTTGGCCAAAATACCTTGTTCTTTTAGAACATCCTCTATGCGACATGCAGTTTCTACCATAGTGTCAAAAGAATTAAAGACCATTTTTCTAACTTCATATCTTAATTCTGGCACTAGGTTGCTCATAATTATATCAATCCTCTCTTCCTTAGGGATGGTCCTAGAATATTTGGAGCATAAGCGTCTCCACCTTTGTAAAAATGTCACAAAGGGTTCCCCCTGATTTTGTTTTAGCTTGCACAAATCAAGCATGGTGACCAACCTTGATAGATTATATGCAAAGTGCTGCACAAACCTTTGGACATGTTCTTTGAAGGTTTTAACAGGAGGGGTAAGGTTAGTAAACCACTCCATAGCTTGGCCTTTAAGGCTCCTTGGGAATACCCTCATAAGGTAGGAGTCCCCATGATGAAATTCAAAGCTCATGATATAGAACTATCGTACATGGTCATGGGGGTCACCACTACCATCATATTTGTCATATGTGGGTATTTCAACCTTTCTAGGAAAATCTACCATAACCACACTCTTGTCAATGGGATTGGGACATATGGAGTCCAAGTTGAAGGTATTCTTTGGAGCCATCATTTTCTCCATAGTCTTTTGCATATGCTTAATCACCTCATCAGTTGAAGGGTTTTGCTTCTTAATTTTTCTGTCCACATCAAAGTTGTATGGGACCCTTGCACCCTTGTTGATCAAGCTTTCCAAGAATTGATCCTTATTTTTCTCAACATATTTTTCCACATATTGTTGAAATAGTGGTTCTTGTTGCATTCTCATAAAATCATGAGTATCAAAGTTGGCACTACTTCCTCCATGTTGAGAGCCATGATGTGCTCGTTGGGAGGGATCTCTTGATAGCCTAGGAGGTGCGTGTCTCCTATAATGTGCATGTTGAGAAGTCCTTCTTGTTCTAGGACTAGGTGATCTTGAACGGGTCCTTGACCTCCTTCTACTTCTTGGAGTCACTGAGGGAGTTGATGGTGGAGAGTTGGTTCCACTGTTGGTACCCCCATTGTTAAATTGATTGTTGAGTTGTTGGGTCAATATCCTATCTTGTTCCTCTTGGAATGCCTTTCTCTCTATGTCCATCAAGGCTCTTTGTTCCTCTTCTAGAATCCTAAGTTTCTCTTCTTTTGTAGCTCGTTCATTTTTTGCAGCCTATTTTTCCCGCTCAATTCTTTTTAGCCTCTCACTTGTATATCTTGAAGTTGTGTTCGGTGGGGAACTTGGTCTTAAATGGTTGAACAAGTTAGCTGCGTTCACATGAGCATCATAAGATGGGTTGTTTTGGTCCTCATGTTGTGACTATGCATCTTGATGAGCTTGTGCATAATGTCTTTCGGCTTGTTGATGAGCATCTAGATATCTTGAATTAATAGGAGGTGAGTCAAGTTGATTGCCATCTTCGAATGACATGTTTCTCCTATGTCTCTGAAAAATGTCACCAAGTGATTGATCTATTATTTCTCTTTGTTGTTTGGTCAAGGTATAACTCATATCCATATTTGATGAAAAGTGTGCTATAGAAGTACTCAATTCACTAGGATTACTCTTTGGGTCAAAGCAAACCTCAGACTCACTCTTAGGGGATTGGTTGAAAATGGGCTCTTTTCCCTTTTGTTGTTGAGGAGTCTTAACTAAGGGTAATTGATTAAAAGCAACTGGGGGTCATTTCCCTTGATTCACTTGGTACCTTGTTGTAACTGACATGAAAGAAAAAGATTCTTGATGATAAGGTGACGTCTCAAAGTGTCAACACCAAACTAGGATAATCAAAGTTCTCTAATGTCCAAAAAAAAGAGATGGTAAGATAGGAATTGCAAAAGGCGTTACCAACACTATCAAAGAGGTGCTTAAATCAAAGGATCAATATCCTTGCACGTTCGAACTAGGAGGATGGACTTAGCCAAATTGTATAATTAAAATTGAATTTGAATGGAAGTGATTTAGACAAAAAGAGTACTTAAAATTCTCCAAGAATGTTACTAACGACTCTAGAGATGTACTTTCTCAACAAGAATAATCTTCTAACTTGATAATTCCTCCTGAGGTGACTTGGTAAATCAAATGACACTACCCCTAGAGGGCTAAAAATAGAAATTTAGAGTAAAGACAGGCTTCTAGCGGCAAGATAAGTTACCTTCCTAAAGACCTAGTCAACTAAAAGCAACTGCAAGACGACTAAAAATAGGTATACAATAGAGAATTCTCAGGCAACACTTTCCAGGCTAACCAGGAGATACTTCTTACTGAGGTGATACTTCACCTTTCACCAGGCAATAGACTTCACAATATCCAGGTGATAGAATCCAGGCAAGTCGGGTGATAGTCCAGAAAGAATGAACTATCACGTGACATTTCTTCTCAAAGCAGGCGATACTGTTGCTAGTTTGTACGACACTTGACTAGAATTGTGTGAAATGTGCACTTTCAGGTCTGTTTGATCAAAAATTTTAGTCTGAGGGTTGATGTTTTCGATTTCAATCACAATATCAGCAAAAATTTGATAGGTTTGCAAATAGTAAGGGATCAAACATGTCTCAAAACACTTGAAACAAGGGCAAAAGCAACCTTGCCAAGACAAACACTTGTGATATCAAAACAGAAAAACACCCTATGAATACTACTGATTGTTTGAATGTTCAAGAACGTTAACACTAGTATTACACAATCGAAGACACTTCAAGCAATATCTATCCTAGAAAGTCAAGGCTCATTACTTATCAACTTGGCCCACAACTTGATGTCCCCTCACCTCACACAAAGTGGTTACCCACAATAGATGTTGGCTTTGTCATGGAAGTGTTAATGACACAACCAAAGGAACACATATGGTGAGTATCTTGAGGTGATCTGAGTTGTTCCACTTGGATCAATCTTTGCACCAAGAAGCTAAGCGGCTGAAATAAGATGGCCTCTATCTAATGGTTCTTAATAAGGGCTTCCATTCATGGTACCCCTCTTGCTCCCCAAAGGGACTCCTTACCTTGCGGCAAGTAATGGACCTCGTGGCCTCAAGAGTACCTTAAGCATTCTTGCTCAATACTTTCTCCATGGTCACAATCTCACAAGTACTCACATCAAGTGAAGACAAGCACTACATCTACCAAGGTTTTGTTTCCTTGATAGCCTTGAGTTTATAGTGGGCTGGAATAGCCGAAAATAAGCTTGTCCTCACTTGGGTTGTTCATCTTGATTGCTCAAGAGCAGGCCCGCTAAAAGATTCTAACAATCTAAACAAAAATTGGATCAACTTATGAGATTCAAGGATTTTGTTTCACCACAAGGGTGAAGAGCATACTCCCTTATCCCAAAGCTTTCTCCCAAACACACCAAGAAAAGTTTAATTACTCTCTTGCTTCCAAAATCCTAAGATGGGTCAAGATTTTCTGGTTCACCACAAGGGTGAAGAGCATACTTCTCCTACCACCTCAAAAAAAATTTCACAAGATATTAATGTTCCTAAGAAAAAGAAACAACTAGTAATTGCCACACTTGAAATGAAATAAAAACAAACACTTGATTGGATTTTTATGCTTTGGGCAACCCTACAAAAACTGTTAGTAGCCCTTGTGCATTTGAAGCTTTGACATGCGTTCTTTTAACAAAATATTTCAAGCAAATGTACCTACAACCACAACTTGTTAGGCCCACAAGGTTAGCAAAATCTAAAATCTAAATGAAATCTGCAACTAAACTCTGCTTAACCACAGTGAACTAAACCAACAAATTAATTAAATCTAAACTCGGCCAAAAAGATTCAGAAAGACAAGTCATTTCCGGGTACAGTCAACAGTATAGACACTAGAAGTATTGCGTGATACTTTTCAGTATACCGGGGTGATAGTTTACTTCTGGGTGATACTTTGCCCAAGAACAGGTGATATTCTCTGCAATAGCCAGGTGATACTTCTGATAGGTGAAGTATCGCATGTGCATACAGAGAATTATCACGCGATATTTCTAGAAGTATCGCACGATATTCTAAGACAAAAAATTAGAGACCAAAAATTAAGCTCAAAACTTGTTGAAAAATTGACAGAAATTGACGAAAATGTAGAAAAAGAAGGGACAAAGCTAATCTACTCTACTCCACGGTGGGCACAAAAAATGTACACACAAAAGTAGTGCACTTCTATGAATCCTTACATTCAAGAACACTCAAGAATGAGGTCTCAAAAATTGATCCATAGCTCTCTATGTATGGAGTTGCAAGATTTAAAATTGCTCTCAGCTAGAGCTAATAAGCTTAATGACCTTGCTAGTCAACCACATAATGAGAGATTCAAGTGAAGACAAGGGCAAAAATGTCAATATCCCCAAGAATCACTATGAAATGCAAATGCAAGTAAGCTAAGAATGAAGATGAAAATATGCAAGCTATGCTTATGAAAATGAAAATGCAATCTAAACTATGAAATGGAAATAGCAAGTGTTACAATCCTTCCTATTAAACTAGATGAGTTATTCTAAAGCATGAAAGGAAATCTAAACTATAAAAGCATGAAATATGAAGCTACTATGCAAGAATGAAAACTAAAATATGAAGCAATGAAGAAAGCCAAGATATGATGCAACAATGATCTCCAAAAAAACTTCAAAGTCTTCAAGAATTCCTGCAGCATAAAGTTAGCATAAAAAAAGCATGACCTAGAATGAGGAAGAGATCTCTTCTTTTATAGGAAATGAGGAGAAATGGACCATGGAGATTAAGAGGCAAAAGTCTTAATCAAGGGTGGAGCTTGAAAGAGGAGCAATCCATGTGCACAAGTATCCTTCAATAGGAAAATAAGAGTTGACTTTTGTGTCCATATGAGATAAAAAGTATTTTTCCCCTTTTTATAAAATAGGAATAATGTTTTATTTGTGCAACTTAGGATAAGATGAAAAGGTGGGAGCTTTTTTATTTAATAAAAGGGGAGGAAACATTCCTTTTAATTAAATAAAGACTTAGGATAAAATGGTTAGCCCGAGGCAAATAATTGAAAATGATGAAATAGGATTTGATCAAGGAAATTGATATAATTGATAAAATGTTGATTTTTGAAAACATTGTTTCAAGGATTTGATAAATTGCTGAATGGGGGCCCAAAGTCTAGGCGACTATTTTAGGGTGCATACAAATTCAACCCCCTGACAATCTATCTCATTCTTGTACCTATTTGCAGAAGTGGATGTTTGTTTGTAGGTTATAGATTGTGTCTAATTCTTAGGAATGTTATTGTTTGTGAAATTCTCTCTCTTTCCTTGAATAGCCTCTTTCTATTGCAGACCCTTCTATGAAATATTGATGCAAGCCTATTCAGTAAGTTGTAATCTCCTAGATCTAATTTTATGCATTGATTTCATCCTCCATACTATAATTCATACCATCATTTTGGTGTATCACCTATTAGGTAGTTTGCTTTTCAGTTATTTCCTTTTCATGCATTCATTCTATCCCTTTTCCCCTCAAGAATTTACTTTCCTGTCAAGAAGAAAATTAAGGTGATTATCCAAGAGGAACTAGCCTAGAACCTGGAGGTCTCCACTCAATTAGCATAGGTCCCACAACTTGGAGATGATTCTCATGTTATACTAGGTTATCAAGACCAAGAGAGCTTGAAACAAGGGTGCAAACTTAGTGTATAAAAATAACCATGGGCTCATCAAAATTTATTCCAATGTTTGTTAGCATTTGTTTCATCTAAATAATTTGAGTGCAATTTATGGTAGTTACAACATACTCTGATTCAGTAGTAGATTGTGCTATAAAATCTTGTTTCTTACTTAGCCAAGAAACCAAATTTTTCCCAAGGAAAAATGCACCACCACTAGTACTGTTTCTGTCATTAATATTTCCTGCCCAATTAGCATCAGTATAAGCATGAAGTTAAAATCTATCATTTATGTCATACCATAAGCCATAGTCTATGTTTCCTTTTAGATATCTCAATATCCTTTTTACAATAGCTAGGTGTGTTTCTTTGGATTCTGCCTAATATCTAGCCACAATTCCAACAACATTAGCAATATTTGGTCTGGTGTGGGTCAAATATTGTAATCCTCCAACCATTGATCTAGTTAATACTCCTTGATTGGTATTGCCAATAATTTTATTTTCAGGATGGTTATTCTTTACATACCTCAGTGTTTTAGGAAACTCAATAGCCTCACTTGTGACAACATCACAAGCCTCTTTTTCACTTTCTACCTCAACAAGTTATTCTCCTTTTGCAGCAGCAGTAGCTTCTATAATCTGATTACTGTCATACATTCTTTTTTATATCTAAAATTTTTCATCTATTCTTACATTGTTACTTTCAATCATCTTCCTCAATCTCAGATTGAAACATTTGTAAGCCTTTCTCTTAATAGAGTAACCAAGAAAAATTCCTTCATCACTTCTAGCATCAAACTTTCCTATCTCATCATTTCTCTTGATATAACACTTACTACCAAATATTCTGAAATATTTTATAGTAGGAGTGTGATCAAACCATAATTCATAAGGAGTCTTACTTGTACCTTCTCTGATTTGAATTATGTTCAATGTATACACTGTTGTTCCAACAACCTCTCTCCAATGTACATGAGATACATCTCCTTCAAGCAACATTGTCCTAGTAGCATCAAGTATAGTCCTGTTCCTTCACTTTGCTATCCTATTCTGTTGTGGATTCCTAGGAGCAAATGTCTATCTCTTTATTCCATGCTCTTCACAGTATGAATTAAATAAGTCTGAAGTAAACTCTCCACCTATGTCTAACCTTAGACACTTTATCTTTAAATCAAATTCATTCTCTACTTTTTCTTTGAACAACTTGAATTTATCAAATGCTTTTGATTTTTCCTTTAAATAAGTAACCCACATCACTCTAGAAAAGTCATCAACAAAGAGTATGAAATACCTTTCACCATAGTATGATTTTGTCCTTGTAGGTCCACATAGGTCTTTGTGTACTAGTTCCAACTTTTCTCTTGATGTATATGCTTTTCTTTTGTAACTGCTTCTAGTCTATTTTCCCATGACACACTATCTACAAACAGTGTTAGATGGTTTCACAATCTTCGGTAGATCTCTTACTGCATTAGTCATACAAGTGCCTTTACAATGTTCTCAAAATTAACATGACAAAATATCTTATGCTATAATAGACTATCATCAACCTTTGCAACAAAACAAGAGGCTCCAGATGTATTTAATTCAAATACATTACCTCTAGATTTAGTATCAATTGCAATCATCTTACCTACCTTACTTCTAATAAAACATTTACCATTAACATAAACTTAATTGAAACTCTTTATCCATTAACTGACCAACACTCAACAAGTTGTGTTTCAATCCTTCAACAAGTAGTACATTATCTATATTAATCTTTCCATCCAGAGTAATAGATCCTACTCTTATGATAGATTTAGGAAGATTGTCTCCAAATCTCACAACACCACCATCATACTTTACTAATTTAACAAACTTGTTCTTGTCTCCAGTCATATGATGAGAACAACCACTATCTATTATCCATTCAATTTTCTTTTCAACATGAGATACTAAAGATTTTTCCTCATGTACTGGCTCATCTCTAATAGAAACAAATCCGATCTCTTCATAATCTAAATCATTGTCATCAGAAATGCCTTCACTAGCATAATAACATTCTTTTTCTTTTTTAATCTTGGCAAAATTAGGTTTGTACTTAGGAACTCTTGTAGGACATCTAGATGCAAAATGACCTACCTCATTGCATGAAAAACATTTCAAGGGTAACTTGCCTTCAAATTTTCCCTTACCTCTCTTTTCTCTTCTAGAAATTAGTGCAACAAGTTCATCCATCTTTCTCTCTTCTGCCATTATCTATTCCCATTCCTCAGCATACTCACCAAGCTCTTCTTTTAGGTCTTCATTGCTAGTTCTCAGAAGTGCAGACAATTTCTTGTGTGCAAATTCCTTAAATGCAGATTCAAATTTAGGTACAACCTCTCCTAATTTTGTAGCTTCAAAAGTAATTAGCTTTGCAATCAACATCTCTTTGCTAAAGTTTGGAGTTAGAGGTATAGTTTCTTGAATAGACATAGCCTTGAACTTCTAAGCAGGTGTCAATGATCTAAGGATCTTCACAATAACTTCTTCTTCATCATAAGTGCCTCCGTAATTTATGATTCCAAATATAGCTTTCGTAACCCTTTAAACATAAGTCCTAATGCTTTCATCCTCATTTGTAGCTTCTCCATCTTTGTCTTCCAATTTTGTAACTTTTCTTGTTTGGTATACTTGTCTCCCTCATATAGTGCTTCTAATCTTTCCCAAATTAGGTATGCCAAATCCAAGTCTTTAACTTCAGTAAACTCTCCTTCAGAAAATGCATTGATCAGTGCTTCTCTTGCAATCATGTTAAGTGAAAATATCTTCTTTTCATCCTCAGTAGCTATTGTCAATTCATCTTTGGTCTTTATAGCTACCTTGTTCCTTGTAATCAACCAATAGTCAATCCCCAAACAAAATAGGTGAGTTATCATTTTGTTCTTCCAACTGTCAAAGTTTTCAGGATCGAATTTCAGACTATCCTTCCTATAGTATGCCATCTCCAGAATCACCTCAAGCTATTAAGCTTTCTCTCTAAGGACCACTTGCTTTGATACCAATTGTTAGGAATAACAATCAACAATACAACTAAGAGGGGGGGGGGGGGGGGGGGGGTGAATTAGTTGTATGGAAGATTATTAAACTTTAAACTTTAAGCAATAGGAATATTAGATCCAATGAACACAATAAATCTCAACACAATAACACAATATTTTGGTCTCGGGGAAACCCTATTAAAGGTAAAAACCCCATTGAGAATTAGCACCCACAAATGATGTACTGAGAGTATAGTTATCCTTGTTAGAAGATATAGCCCTGTTAGGAGCTTATTGAAACATTACAGTACATAGTCCTTGTTAGAGGACAGACCCTATTAGGAGTCAAGAAGAAAGGGAGGGCTCACTATCCATGGCTCACTGCCCAAAGAAGGTTAAATCCACCTTCAGAACTCACTATTTGCAACACAAGTTTATATGAATAAATACACAATATTTTGAATTGTTATGGCAGCAACTTTCTTTGCTTGATCAGTTCCAATGAAGTCCACCAACAAACCTTTGCTCTACATATAATAGACACAAGCTCGCAGCTTTTACAACCTCTCTATATCACCTTCTTCGCATCCATATCTTTTCCAAAGAAAATACCTTTCATTTATACCTTATTACAATTCTCATGAACAGGTCATTCCATAAGGCTTTTCTAACTACAAACAATTACATAAACCCTTGCTAAGATACACACGGTATCTAGAACAAGTATACAATGATTACATTACAACAATTAAGGACCAACATCCTTAATTCATGTTTTCCAAGCATAACACATGCTACATCTCCCAAGTCAGCTTCCAAATAAGTCTTCTCTAGAACACACGCCACAAATGATGTCACCAAGTGTTTTGTACCTTGCGCTAACCAGTGAACATCTTTCAGTACCTTGTCTATTGTCCCTCAAGCTCGCATACCTTGAATCCATATCATCTGGAAGATATACCAGAAACACAGAGACTAAATTTGGCATTTCTCACTACATTACAGTCCAGTGATCACTCTTCACCAAAACATCTGTAACTCATCCAATATGAAACATTACATGATGTGATCTTGGATATAATATCACAACACCGTTCTGAACTCTCATATGTCTTCGCAGTATCTAAAACATCCGTATAGTGTCCGTACACTATGATAACCATCATGTTTTCCTCACAGAAACATATGTTGATATCAGTGACAAAACATAGATGACAATAGTATGAGTACCCATTTAGTAACGTAGTGATTAAACATATTAAATGTCTTAATCACCTCCCCATGCATTAGCAATATCCAACAGATTCAACCCACTTGGTGAAATCATCAGTTGCCACCAGAATCCATGAATGACCTCCACTAGACTTGTTATGAATTTCTCCAATGAAATCCATACCCCACTTATGAAAAGGTGCTTCAATTGTCACAGGCTTTAAAGAAAAATTTCCATCAAACCTCAGCTTACTTGCAAATCTCTGGCATGCACCACTTTTCTTGACAAAATTGTGAGCATCTTTAAAAATAGTAGGCCACCAAAAACCATACCTCAAAATCTTATGTGCAATGGTTTTAGCCATGTAATGACCACCACATACACCATTGTGCATTTCTTCTAATAAATCCTTGGATTTATCATGGTCTACACATTTAAGCAAAACTCCTTCATTGCTTCTCCACCACAACTCACCTTTCAAAATAGCATACTTAATAGCATGTAGCTTGACTGTTCTCTTCTTATTGTCATCCATTTCAGGAGGAAACATCATTTTTTGCAAGTATCCAACAACATCTTTATACCATTTACAACAATCTAGATAAAAAATGTAGGGCCTATGCTCTTCTTCAAGTATGTTTATAGGATTTTCATCTAAGTTTCTCTGAGCCATAAGCTTTTCCAACCCTAGGCCTCTAACCAAATTTGTGATCTGAACATCTATGTTGAATTCTTGAATTCTATTTATACACCTACATCTTCTTCCTGAAACTTCTTGTTGTACTAAAATATCTTTCACAACAACACTAGGAACACAAGCCACTATGGTCACTCCAACCAAGTAACATCTGAAAGGCTTAACAACCTTGACCAAGGCATATGCTTGCTTCTCATTAATATCATATTTTAATTTTGTTGTCTATAAGGACTTTCTAAAGAAGGAGATAGGTTGCTCAAAACCCTCTGAATTCTATTGTAACAAGACTGCAACAATAATATGGTATGAAGAAAATGAAAAAAATTGCATGGGCTTACCATAATCAGTTGTCCTCAATACATAGGAATCTTTGATAGATTGCTTAATATCTGAGATAGTCTTAGATGCTTCTTCACTCCATCCTACTTTAGCTCCCTTCTTTAACATTTTAGAGATAGGAACACTAGTTTTAACAAAATTTGTAATGAACCTTCTTAAAAAATTTACCTACCCAAAGAAAGATGGAATTCCTTTGACATTCTTGGGCTAAGGTACTTTATCAATAGCATAAAACCTTTCAAGATCAATCATAACTCCATCCTTATATCCCGCGTGATCCCGTGAAGGCTAAAAAGTATGCAACTTTGGTTAGCGGCATCACACCCATTGTTAGATCAAATTTAATCTTCTCAACACATGTCTTCTCCTTTGGTCTTGGCCAGGTCCCACCATCAGCTACGTGTCACTTAGGCGCGATGCCTTGAAGGGTAAACTTTGCACATCTTCTAATTATGAGATCATGCCTACTATTGGATCTAAATGGATTTGACTTTCTTTTAAAACATCACAGAGACTTTAGACTTAGGAAAAATAATTCACGGGTCCCGCTAGGAGTCATAACTTAAAAGGTTTTGGCCCCCTTCAACAACAACTTAAGGCACATGTTTTAAAAATGACTTAAGTGACTTAAGTGACTCCCAAAAAGTAATAAAGAAATATAAAATTCAAGGGATACTTAAGTTTTAATACAAGACAAACACTTGGGGCTTGGAGGAAATAACACCTAGGGCTTCGTATGGACAAGATTTTAGACACAACTTAAACAAGAAAGATTTAAACCAGGAAAATATTTGCAGTTCTAAAAACCTACAGGGTTTAGTCCAGTTGCCCTTGTCAAGAAAAATTTGCTAGAATTTCTAGTATAGGTTAGTGACTTTGTCTGCTTCCCATATCTGGTCTCAAAATTTTTGTATCAACCTGATAACTGCCTCTATTGTACATAAAGCTCCTTCTCTCTCTTCATGGTCCCAAATCTCCCATTTCCTCATACCATTTACACATCCTATAATCACCATAGAAAAAGAGGACCCTTACACCCATTTAACACTTGAGTCATCCTTATCCTAGTGGGTTGTTCTCCTTCTCAATGTGATGATTGGAAATATAGGTTTAGTTTGCCTAGTTTACCCATAGAAGCTAGTGCACACTTACCCCTTATTCATTTTCATTTCATCACAATAAGGAATACATTTCATTCAATTATGGGTAGTCATAATCAATGCTAACAAATTTAATGCCACAACTATAGTGAAATATTGTTAAAAATATTGAGCATTGGATTAAAAAGTGTTATATAATAACTATTAGAACATGCTCAACTATTGTTTCATTTCCCTCAGTGGGTTTAGGGCATATTGATGCTTGTTTGTACAATATGACAATGAAACTGATCTACAGTCTAGCAATGAAGATAGGGATTGATCTCTTTGCTTATCTAAAATCGACAAGCTTAAGAATGCATTTTATATCACAAATAGGAGGAAAGGTAGTATGGAATTGAATAGAAAAATTTAGGGATGTACAATCTACCAAACTTGAAGATCAAAGAGAAAGAGGAATTTGTTTAGGAGATGGACTTTAACTTGTTTAATTCAAAAGATTATTTGAAATGACACCAATATTTTGTAGCAGAGATCAACTTAGTATATTCTAGAGGGTACATATCATACAAAGTTCTATCCAATTTAAGACCAAGTCAAGAAATATTTATCTAAAATTTAAAATTTAATATATTTATTTACTAGCTATCACACCTTAGTGTGCAATTGATACATTGTAGAGGTATGAAAGGTCAACTAAGTATTTGTCATTTTGTCTGTCTTTCCCTCTCATCTTCTCTATATCTCGTTATCTCTCTATTAATCTATAAACTAAGACACTCCTCCATTTCTTATGTTGTAAATTATAGATGAATTAAATATGACTATTTTCCATGGCTATATTCATCTTGCATCCATACCAAATCACCATATAAAGAAAATAAAAGTGTGAAATATGACGAGTTAAACTAAGTTTTTTTAAAAAAATTTCAATGACATTTTGTAATTTATCATTAGAATAATAATGAGTTGTGTTTGATTTATTTTTACCCTGGTTATCTATTATATTAAAGATGGATTACTAATGTGTTCCAAAATTTTGATAGAAAACAAATTTTATATGATTGAATCTAAAAATGACATACCCTAAGCATTACATATTGTAGAAATATGATGTTTCTAATTTTATAATGTTTCTTTTGCGAATCTTAAAATAATTATGAAAGTTAGTAATCTAACTCTTCAGGTAAAACAACATAACCACAATCTTATTTAGTGCTCTAGGTTTTATAATGTTAGCTCGTTTAATTTTTGGATTTAGCCGTGTAAGATTTGATTTTCATCAATGCTAAGGATGATGAATTTTAGGTCTGTGGCTTTGTGATAGAAGCATGTTTATCGTAGAGACAACACAAGTTTAGAACTTTTTGGGATGGGCCCACATTAATAAATATGCACTAAAAGTGAACAAAAGTGGGTTATTTTAACCACTCGAGCCATTGTTGCTTACTAAATCATGCCACTTGTTTACTACTTATGGTGCTCCAATCAATGTTAAGAAGTTCTTGAAAACACGATTGTTTCGAGAATTGATTTATACAAAAATGATCAAACCTGCCAATAGAAACAAATTACATTCTAAAATTAGACATGGTTATAAGAAAGCCCTATTTAGGTCCACCATGCTTTTCAAATTATGCACCCAACAATGCTAGTTATCTCACAATAAAATTGTGCCCAATCACGAGTTAAAAAAATGATCAAGTCCTTTTGACAAGCCAAACAATCAACTTATGAAGATATTGCCAAAATTTCTCGGTATGCTTTGGCACATTATGAAGTTATAGTTTTCAAACAATTGTCTCATGGTACAATTTCTTATTGATGGTCTTTAATTAATAGAGCTATATTGTAGTGATATTTCTATCATGATTCATTTGTCAAGTTTTTGAATCAAACTCGTTGACTCATGCTTCACAAGGAATGATTCACAAGAACCCATCTTTCGTAAGAATGAATGGAACACTTAACATTCATTGCATCTAGGAGATTCTTACATAGGTGAAGCATTGGGCCTTCCCGGAGATCATGCATCCCAGTAATACTCCAACTCAAGCGCACATAACTATTGAGCTTCTCCCAACATTAAATGAATTTAGCTTGCTACTCTATTTGCAAAACCTTCTACAAATGGTGTGCCTTATGATCCATTCATTATAGTAGTTTTTTCTTCTACTATTATAATTATTTTTGAGATGTTACATATTACATTTGATAATTACAACATGATAATTGAATATCTTTAATTTAAATAACACAAGCTTAATAACATGTACTTTACTAAACTCATTTTAATAACTTAACTTTAATTTCAATATTTATTTTAATTATAATTAAACTTAATATTTAATTAAATAAATTTGTAAAACCACCCATCTGTAATTGGTATCTATTCTCATCATAATGTGGATAATTAACTCATTCTTGCTACATTTAGGGTACCTTAGCAACTCTGCCAGCGTTTGGTGTGCCTTTCCAGTTAAGATAGACCTCTCTTAACTTTTTGCATGCCCGTCTCCATTATGGGACCACAAATCCTTATCACTCAATTCCTCGTTACAAGAACAAACACATTCGGAATGTTATGTCTTGGAGACGCAAAATTTGAGCTTCTGATGTGAGGTTTGAAGCAAAAGCAGTTGCTGGAAAGAGGTCAAAACTGGAAGTCGACAGCAGGTGTGAATCACATCAGAAGGTCATCAACGACAAAGATCATTATCAGGGTAGTCATTTCTTTCGGAACTGTTTCAGCCCTTGATTGACTAAAATAGGTTGGAGATTTCAAATAAAAAAAAATTAATAAATATGTAATTCAGTGTTATACTCTTGAAAGAGAAGTCATAAATCAAATCCCACTATCAATTATATGAAATATTTTCAATTTATTTGTTTTTAAGAGCTCCAATTTAATTCATTTTATAAATATTTATGACTATAAAATTTACTTGTTGACTTTGTAAAGAATAAATATTTCTTTATTAGAAAAAATATCTTTTTTTAAGCACAAATATTATAAACAAATATGAATCGCATAGTCCTTTGACTTTGTAAAAAATAAATATTTCTTTATTAGAAAAAATATCCTTTTTTAAGCACAAATATTATGAACAAATATGAGCCACATAGTCCTTATTAATTATAGAAGAAAAAATCTTAAGTCAGACTTCTTAATTTTAAGGGGACTAAGCTCACTACAAAATGCATCATTGACCAAATTTCAAAAATCAGAAAACACAACAGATTTTCGCTAAATTTTTAACATCTGTTCTTCATGATCTACATATTTTGTATTCTTGAAAGAGAAATCATACATCAAATCTCACTATCTATTTCCAATTTATTGGTTTATAAGAACTCTAATTTAATTCATTTTAAAAATATTTATAACTATAAAATTTACTTGTTGACTTTGCAAAAAATAAATATTTCTTTATTAGAAAGAATATTCTTTTTTAAGCACAAATATTATGAACAAATATGAGCCACATAGCCCTTATTAATTATAGAAGAAATTTTTTTTTAGTCAGATTTTTTAATTTTAAGCTGGATAAGCTCACTACTAAATGTACTATTGACCAAATTTCAAAAACTAGAAGATATAACAGATTTTCGCTCAGTTTTCAGCATCTGTTGTTCATGATCTGCATATTTGTGGTTGAAAACCAAAAAAAATTGCAAAAAGAATCACTCTGTTTTCAAGAATTGGAAAAAAGAAAAATTTGACTGTTTTTTTTTTTGTCTTTGGTGCGTTTTGTAGGAAGCTTAGCCCCTGCCATTTTAAGCCTTGCTCAATAGCAGCGGCTAATCTCCATTTTTCTTTTTTCAAATTTGTAAAACATATATTTTTTGCAATTTTTTTGTAATTTTCCTCCACAAAATATGCAGATCATGAAGAACAAATGCTGAAAATTTCACAAAAATCTATTATGTTTATGGTTTTTAAAAATTTGATCAACAGTACATTTTACATAAAGAATAACTGTATCCTCGCCCAACACAGTCAATAATGAGAATCACACGTTGCCACAACTGAATGTGTCTGTGGGATTGAACGAATTTATCCGCTGACCTTTCTTGTAACCACAATTTCCAGTCCAGTTTTGGAAGAAGGTTTCTGCTTTTGCAGAGTCAAAGGAAGATATCATAAAATGCCAATCTTCTTCTTCTAGGCATTGCTTACTGTCAAATAATTTTCTAGCATCCTTCATAGCACAAATAAGTTTTGAGCATTGGGATTCTGGTAAATTTTTATTGGGTACATGTTAGATGTTAGCGCTGGTGAGACGATTTGGTTGTGATGAATGTTGTTTGGCGTATCCTGATTCAATTCGGGGTTCTTTCAACGTGCTTGAGTTTTATCAATTTCCTTAGTTTATGTGAAACTGTTCTATGTGAGGAACTGTCTCATTATATGCCTGTGGATTTCATACAGGAGGCAGAATGGTAGTTGATCTACCCCTTCATTTGGATGGGTAGTCCTTACTTCTCTGGCATACTGTTTTCTCAATCTCTGGATGGGCTTGCAGGTTTCAAAGGCCAGGAAAAGGTACAGTCAAATCATTTTCAAAGCTTGCTTTTAAACATACAAATACCTAGATCATGTCTATATTTCTATTAAGGATTTCCAGGGAGGTAATTTTTGAAGATATTTCAGTTCCTCTATATAACTTAGAAATGTCTGGTCCATTTATCCGTAGAGCGAGGACTTGTAATCAATTAGGTTTTGAAGACTTATATTTTAGATCTTCTACGTCTTGGAAATCTTCATTGAATGGAATTGATTGAGGATTACCCTGGTTTTGAAATGCTCAAGATTATGTCAAAAGAGTAGTAGTAGTCATACAAAATTTGGTGGCCATGATAAGAGTGGAAAATTCTTATGTGGGATCTTGTTTAATGTTCTTTTAAAAAAATATGAAAATGAGGTTTGTTTAATGTTTCTTTGGATTTCACTTGGGCCAAATTTATGCAATTGTGTGATTGTGTCCTGTTAGTCTTTATATTTCTCAAGAAATAAGGGTGTCTATTTTTCCAAAATGGGTCTTTGGTCTGTTGGTGAATTTGTTTGGTTCTCAATGAGCCCACCATGGATCAAGTCTTGCTGAGTGCAAAGGCTTTGACACCATAAGGGATGAGGTAGGGACCCCAAGTCCTTGGCTCTTAATTGAAGTTGAATTTTCAACAAAAAAAATCTTGATTTTACTTATAGCTTGTCTTTTATTCATATTACCTTTTGACCAAATATTGGTTGTATGTTTCAGCAAGGACATCCAAACTCTCTTGAAATGATGCCAATATTCTTCTTGCTTCTCATTTTGGGGGGTTTACAGGTGTTGTATTAAAGCATTGTTCATTTAATTATTTGAAAAACTAGAGACTGAGGCTAAATGGGGACCACCTTGAAATTGCTAAATGTGTTTTATTTCTTTTTCCTTTGATTAATGACAATAGCTGTTGGTTTTCACTTTTCATATATCCAAGATTTTATTTTTGTTATTGCATCTTTATTAACTATAAATTGCTTTTGTGTATTGCCAATTGCAGCACCCTGTTGTCACTTCCATTTTTGGTGTCTTTTATTGGCTGACACGATATTCCTATTTCACAGGCTATTGAGCTGGTGAACCCCATAATAGATTGGCTTATTGTAATGCCCCACTAGGGAACCCAAGAGAATTTAACTTAAAACATGTTGCTATGTTTACAACATAATATTTTTCTTAAGAGTTTACAAAACAATAATGATAACAATGCGGAAGCAATACAACACAAGATACAAACAAGTACATAAGTACAACTCCATTACAATTAATGACTTTCAAAGGTTTCATGACGTAGAATTACATATACCTTAATTAATTATTTTAGATTAAGTATAATTACACATCTCACATATACAAATGAATAACAAGTACAACCTCATATAAATAAAACATAGATACAACCAATACCATAAGGTATGCACAATAAATCAACATCCATTGCACAAGTCACATGGTATGTAACAATTAACTGAGTATAAAGTATAGTACAATATCCCACATTAGTAACACATTTTAGGGTTTCGACCTAAAAGTGTATATAAGAGATTAAATTGAAGGAAAAACATGACGGTTAGATGTTGTGAGGGTTATGATCGTGGAAGGCGAAGTGTGTATAATCAGAGAAGCAATTTGAGCAGAGCTAAAGTGGATGTGTCAAGCAGAGAGTGCTACAATTAGGTCAGTTTCATTGAGTCCATTCTCATATCAACTTCTAATAGGCTTGCAATTAAAATCCTTTAACCAAGTTACTCTTAATAGGGCATGCAAGATCCTACCAGGTCTAAAGTCTAATTCCTCTAACTGGGTGACTCTCAGAAGGAGTTATAAAATGCCCTAATAGGGTAGTTCCTAACATGACTTTATAATATCTTTTAACTAGGCTATAGATACTTTTAACTAGGTATACCCTTAGTAGGGTGTTGTAATTGCTCCTAACGGGGCAGATCTTATTTGGTGCACTAGTGAGATTAGTGGGTGATAATTCCCATTTTGGTTTTTCCCTCTAATAAGGGTTTACACACAAAAGAATGGTGTTATTGTGTTGATGATTGTGTGGATGTTTTATATGTTATATTTCTATGTGATATTTATTTTTGCATGTTGGATAATCTGCAAGTTAAGTAAAATTTTATATAGATATGTGGTTGCATTGATTCACCCCCCCCTGCCCCCCTCTTAGTGCCTTATAGCATTAACATTATTAGAGAGTCCTCTGTACCATTCATTTGCATCATTGGTCAAGGATTGGACAAAGAGTTTCATATAGATGTCCTCATGCCTGATCTCAAGATCTCTCAACGCATCAAGAAAACTCTTTACATGGGCCTCACCTGATTCAGTGCCACTACCACTAAACTTAGGAATGTGATTTCTCATCTCACTAGTAATCTCATTTGGGTAACCTACCATTTCATTCATATTTAACTACTTGTATATTTCATTGTTAATCAACCCTCTCATATTTTGTCTACCTTGATTGTTGTGATTGTATTATTATGTCTTTGACTATTATTATGTTGATTATATGTATCTTGTTGATTATGATTATCATAATTATTTTATTGCCCTCTTTAATAGTATCCCTGTTGATAACCATTATTTTGATTTCTATTTCCCTTGTTATTTCTGTTATTCTATTCATACAAAGGATTAATATGATTTGTATTAAAGTTGCAATTATCCTCCTTCCTATGAGGTGTATTGTACTTTTGAGGTCTTCTTGGTTCTTCCTCTTGCACCTCTTTATTTCTATTATATTCTTTTGAATTATGATTTTATTGAGGCTCTCTTCCACTATCTCCAATCTTATTTTGATCTATCCGTGGGAGTATTCTTTTGATGACACACAAAGCATGGTCAATCAATTGAGGATTTTCTTCTGTATTAACCTTTCTTGACAATTTTGCCATCATTTCTGCCATTTCGTGCATTTTTCTAGTGATTTCTTCTTGTTCATGTAAATCAATCTCATTTGCACAGTCATATCCTGAATTAGATGGAGATCTATGTTTAGGGAGGTCATTTAATTCATTTCCTTCACCGCATGGATTCATTTGATCTCCATATGTGCAAAATTTATTAATATGGGTAAAGTTCATATCATCACTTTGTGCTTTATCTAATCTTGGCCTATTTATTATAGGGAAACCATTCTCATCCCAATTAAATCTAGAAGTATTTATCCCCCTATCAGGGAACTCTTTGCAAACCTCAAACCCCATTGAATTATTCTTAGGACTTCTTGCCTTTTCTTTATTTTGTGTGTTTCTCTTTCTTGGTTGTAATTCAGTATGAATAGTAGGTTTTCCTTGTGTCAATGATCTTCTACCCCACATGTACTTAAAGACCAAATGTCTTGGATCTTCTCTTACTCATTCACAAGTCATTTCTTCATTCGTATAACTTTGTTTTTGTTAGAGTCGCCACCTCTATTCTCATAGGAATATTTTTTTATAGTTTTGTGAGTTCTTATCTCCAGTAGAGCCCCTTTTAGAGATTCTAAATAATTTAATATTAACTCCCCAGCAGAGTCACCAATCTGTTGGTTCCCAAATAAATAGATTGGAAAATTCTATGAGAATGTCTAACTCAATGCTCAAATCTTCCAAATGATTTCGCTAACTAATAGGAATGATCGATATGATCCTATTCCTCTATGCTTTAGGCTTTACAGGACCAAGGCTGGTGAGCCTATACTTTAATTGTACCTTCTAATTAAAGTTTTTCATAGGGTATGTGCAAGATCATGAGGGGCCAAACTATGCCCTTAAGTGGCAATGAAAAATCAGCAAATCGGGGTTAGTCAACTTGACATGAAAATTTGAACTAGCTATCAACCTAATACCAAAAAGTTGTAAGAATAGAATTTGTAGGAAATTGAATGTAGTTTCTACAATACTAGGCCTTTTCTAAAAAAATTAATATAATTGGTGAAAAGTATAGATTTCAATGCAGCAGTACAAAAATTTCAGGAAAAAAAATAATAAGTAGGTGTATGACCACCTTAATCATGATCAAATGATAACATTTTTAAAAAAGATTTTATATATAAGTAGTAGACTCATGCCCGGATGTGATGCATATTTTTTTGTAATTTTATTCCAAAAAAAAATTAATTATGAATTTTCTGCTACAACATTTTCATAATTAAAAAACTCTCGTGTTTGACCACCTTAACTCATTCAAAACTTTACAAAATTCAATTTTTTTTTCTTTATAGTAGGCGAAGCATAGAATGTGATGCATTTTTTGGATTTCAAAAATGTTATACCATCTGAAAGTTATAGTTGTTTTTTAATCAGTATATAAATCAACACTTTAAAGGTAACTTAATTAGAAAATAACTAATAATTATTTACTGAATTCAAAATTTGACAGCAATTATATCGATAGAAAACTAATAATCTCCTTTAAATACCCTTTTCATTTCATCTAATTTGGGTGAAAAAAAATTGTCAGCTACATGGTTGAATTCTGGAACTAAGAGAAATAGGGGAAAAACACGTTTTTGTGACATTTGAAGAGTTGACCAGGTAGGTTTGGTGCACAAAGCAATACCAAGCCTAATCGGGTACCCGAAAATCCTGGCAAAATTTTGAATTTTAAATTTTCCCTCCCCTTTCTCCCTCTTAATTTATTTCCAACCCCTTTCTCCCTCCAATTTCTCCATACTTCAATATATTATATATCAAAAATTATATATATGATTATATATTATATATTAAATATTATATAATATACATTGTACATTAAATATTATATAATATATATTAATATTAAATGTTACATTATACATCATATATTATATATTATTTTATATGTATTATATATTAATATGTATTTTACAATATATCACATGATATCTTCATATTTAAATTGTATGTAATATATATATTATATTATAATATATATATATATATATATATATATATATATATATATATATATATATATATATATATATATATATATATATATATATATATATATATAAAATATTGTTGTATATATAATAAAATTAATTATAGTATATATATATAATATATATATTATATAGGACATATTAATACATAGGTTAATTACACCACTATAAGGCATCCAAAAGCTTTCCAAAGGGGTCATAAAGGGTTCCTAAGGGTCCTAACGTTTGAGAAAGTGTACTAGGACCCCTTAGGTCCCTGTGTAACCCCCAACAACACATTAGAGCACTCAATTATGTCCCAAGGGGTTGTACGACCCCTTGGGACACACTTTAGTGTTAAAATGTGTCAAAAGGAGTCATGGGGACTTCCTAGGGGTCCTAGTATGCCTTATCACGTGTTAGGACCCCTAAGAAGTCCCCATGACCCCCTTTGACATATTTCAACACTTAAGTTTATCCCAAGGGGCCGTATGACCCCTTAGGACACACTTGAGTGTTCTGATATGTCAAAAGGGGTCAGCCGAACTTCCTGCGGGTCCTAGTATGATATATCATGCATTAGGACCCCTAGGAAGTCTCGATGAATCCTCTTGACACATTTCAACACTCAAGTGTGTCCCAAGGGGTCGTATGACCCCTTATGACACACTTGAGAGTTCTAATGTGTCAAATGGGGTCATGGGGACTTCCTAGGGGTCCTAACACATGATATGGCATACTAGGACCCCTAGGAAGTCCCCATGACCCCTTTTGACACATTTCAACACTCAAGTGTGTCCCAAGGGGTCATATGACCCCTTAGGACACACTTGAGTGTTCTAATGTGTCGAAAGGGGGCATGGGAATTTCCTAGGGGTCCTAGTACACCTTATAACACGTTAGAAGCCCTAAGAAGTTCCGATGACCCCTTTTGACACATTTCAACACTCAAGTGTGTCCCATCACTAGAGAGTAGTGCAAACCATCCCCTTAATCAAAAGATACCAATCAAAAAGATGATATAAAAATGCAACTATTGGTTGGCTGCCGAGAACATAAAAATAATAGCATTGCTTGATGAGGCAAAATTTGTGAATAGTTTTATTTGAATTTGGAGAACATGTTTCAAGGAAAAAATCACTTGTTTTCTTTTGCTCTCTATTCTTATTAAGATACCAAGATGTTCTATGTTGAGCAAATTGTGAGTGATACAGATCATGCCCACTTTTGAAAATGTAGATGATACAAAAAAATCACCCATTTTTGTTTGATGATTGTCAAATTATAAATGCTACATCAAGTATGAATGCCTCGATCAATTTAGCCTATTTGACACTGCTTTCTATGGGAATGCTTGTAACGGATTGGCTCAGTTTCAATGGTTATGTGATTCATATATGCCAGAACTTTCTACTTGCTTTTATTGTTCTCAACAATGTTATTCCCATTCTATGGAAAAACAAGTTCAACTTCAATAGATTTCTCTTAGGTTATAAATCCATTCCTGTAAGAACACCTAATGGAATTCTCTCTCTCAATATAGATATATACGAGGAAATCTTCATTGAATGTAACTGATTGAGGATTACCCTTGGTATTGAAATGCTCAAGATTATTATTAAAAATAGTATAATTACTATTACTCATACACAATTTGGCTGCCATGATAAGAGTTGAGAATTCTTATGTTGGGTCTTGCTTGATGTTCATTTTATAAAATTATTAAGTTAAGATCTTGTTTAGTGTTCTTTCTGGATTTCACTTGTAGTAGAATTTATGCAAATGGTTGACAAATATCCAATTGGAAATTTGGCATAAAATAAGCCCTAAAATTTCCCTGTTTGTAGGTATAATGTTCCATATCCAACCTTGTATGAAATTGAAAGTGAGAATAAAGATGCCGAAAGATTTAATTATGTCTAGGTCAGTCTCTTTATATTTCACAACAAATAAGCTTATCAATTTATTCAAAATGATCTCAAAAGAATCGCTTGTTTGTTTTTCCCTTAATTTTCATGCTTATTCTCTCTTCCACTTCTCTTTTTTTTTTTTTAATTTCTTCCATTTTAACAAATATGTTCAACAAAGAAAACATAATTCTCTAAAATTGATGCCAATGTTATTCTTGCTTCTCATTTTAGGGGCTTACAGTTCTGTATTTGAGTATTGTTCATTTTTTTCTTATTTGAAAACTGGAGACTAGGGATGAATATGATCTCCTTGAAACTGCTAGTTATGTTTTC
Source organism: Chamaecyparis obtusa (assembly GCA_027943335.1). Lineage (NCBI taxonomy): Eukaryota > Viridiplantae > Streptophyta > Pinopsida > Cupressales > Cupressaceae > Chamaecyparis > Chamaecyparis obtusa. Next base: position 54,737 of record BSBK01003466.1, on the reverse strand, counting down.
CTTCTTTTTCCTTTGACTAAGGACAATGACTGATAGTTTTCATTTGATTATTTCATGATTAGATTTTACTCTTTTGTGGCATGTGAGACTTGGGGGAAACATCGTTATCCCTCATAGAGTTTAAATAAGGGAGATTTCTATTTAAGTTGCTTCATTAATCTATTTAGTAATAAAAATATTCATTTCCATGTTTTTTTATCGGTAATATTCATCTCCATGTTTTAGTAATTTGGGTAGTATGGCATTTTGAAATAACATTATTTGCATAGTTTATCACGAGTGTTAATAGCCTTTGAGTATTTCCAATTGTAGCATCCTATTGTCTTTTCCATTCTTAGTGTCTTTTATTGCCTAACAAGATATTCATATTTCACATTCTATCCAATTGGTGAACCCAAAAATAGATAATGGGTATGTGTAAACTCTGATTAAATTTGTATAAATTGTTATATAATAGCTACATTCCTTGAGATTGGAGGTCTTTTGAACTCTCTTCTCTTAAATGTTTTCAGGAAATACAACTTGTTTCCATCTTGGGCTTGATGCTCTGCACTATTATCATTAGCATTTCGTTTCCATAGAAAATTTAGACATCAAAATTTTTAAGGGAAATAAATTTTATTTGTTTAATTTTACAGTAGAAGTAGCTTCTACTTAAACACCCACAAGATCTGACTGATCTACACTTTACATAGAAATCATCATCTTCAATTTTTTTTAGAGAAATGATTTTATCATAGTAGTTAAATTCTATAATTTAGCACTTTCACTTTTATTGTGGGATGTATTATATTTCTAAAGTATTTAAAATTCTAACATTTGATCATTATGATTTGGGGCTTAGAATCTTTCCTTTTTCTTTATATGTCAGCCTTTACTCTTCTATGATATGTTCTAGTTGTCCATTATTTTGTCTTGCACTTAAATCAATAATGAATTAAGAACTTAATCCCGAGCCTTTGCAAGAAGTATTTGATAGTTTACACATTCTGGAACACAATACTCTGCTTCCTCAAAACTAGATGTTAGTTAACATGCATTAAGCATTTTATACTTGCTTCTAATCCATTTGAATCGGGGAATAAGTTTACAAATTATACAAAAAATGTAATTTCTATCAATGAACTTTCACTTAGATGTGATAACAGTTTTCTCTTCTGCATTGTTAGCTTACCCTGAGAATGACATAATTTTGTAAAACATATATCTTACAGTTGAGGGTTGATTCTTAGGTTGGGTTTTTTTTAAATACTCATTTGGTAGTAATATTTATATATATTAGAGTTCATAATTGCCTAGTGGGTTGTGTTAGAGTAATAAGTTGTTTGCTTATTAATTAAATCATATTGATTTAATTATTAAGTCATTTATTATCTACTTAAGCTAAACTTTAGGCATTTAATAATTAATCCTTTTATTAATTATTATTATGCAAACTAGGTTTCTTTTTAGGGTTTTGATCTCCTTTTATAAGGATTGATCTCTCTTGTAAACATAACATTATTTTATTATTGAATTGCTGCAACTTTTATTTTTGCACATCAATGATTTCTCCTCTCTCGTGGATCAATATGTTCAGGCCTCTGTAGCTTCTTGCTTCTCTCTCTCTTTCTGTGATAGGTGTTTGCATGCAGGTGTTCTTAGGAGATGTGGGTTGTTTTCTCATCAAGTCCAACATGGTATCCGAGCTTCAGATCTATATGTCCCTGTCCTCTTCTTGAGAGATTCGACCTTGTTCGTCAGATCTATGTTTTAAGAGGTTTTTCTATTAGATCTGGGGGCCTCTTTTATGGTCACTTTGGGATGAAACGAACCTCACCACTACGTTCAGAGCACGCAAGAGCCCCTATTTCCACATAAACATTTTACAATTTGGACAAAGTTGCATTATGTGGCTAAATTATTTTGTACCAAGGCTGTAAGACCCTGACATGCATCCCAAGATGGTCACTATTTTTTAGAGTACTTTGGGCTCAAATAGACCTCACCATTGAGCTTGCAGCGTCCAAGAACCCTTTTTCAATATAAAATTTGTCCAATTTGGACAAAGTTGGATTTTTTGAAAAAAAAATTACATACTAGGGTCGTAGGGCCTTGGCACACATTACGAGGTGCATGCGATTTTTTATTTTTTTGCACCACTGGGCAACCACCTGGGTGCCATCATTGGTAGCCCACAGGTGGTCTGTGGTGACCGTCGGTGACATTGCGGTCCCGATCGATGTAACCGTCGATGATCCCGCAGTCACCATGCAGTTAACCACTAGGTGTTATGTGACTGTCAGGGTTAACATAAAATGCCAGCCCCTTTCCCCAGCACTCAGGTCACATGGGAGCCAGCCACAGAACAAGGAGCCACTGCTGCAGCCCCTGGTCATCACATGACCAGGGGCCCAAATTTTTTGGCCCCTAGGCCTAATTGGTTTTTTACAATGATGGGAAGGTGACCGCCAATTTTAAGTCTGTAGTTTGTTGACGTTAGTACTATGTTAGCACTTTTAGACACCATTTTGGGCCCTCTGGTGCAGCTTATGGTTGGTTGCTCATAACTTGAGTATATGGTGTCAAAATCGGGCAAACGAGATATCATCAGAAAGATCTTTTTGAGTTCTATCCAAATTTGGAGGTTTAAATTTCTGATTTTGCTTTTTTTATAGTGTTTTTCCTATCAAAGTGAGAAGTTCATTTTTGCACTCTGGGAGCCATATCTTGCACATCTAAACTTTGTTTTGGGAAAATGAGCTATCGTTGGAAATATTGTTCTGCGATCTTTCCAGTGCTGAGATTCATTTTTACAGATTCTACTCCAAGTATATTTTATTTATTTATTTTCATTTATGCACTCTGGTGAATATCTTGGGTGTTTCATGTCCTAAAATCTCTTCCTTTTGTTGAATGACTCTTCTTTGGTTGTTCTTTTGTTTCAGTAGCCTTTCACTCTTCTTTGAGAAGTGTATACATCATTTTGTAGCATTCTTTTATGTACACGCACTAAGATCAAGTGTCATTCTATTACATGTATGAGATCTTGCACATGTTTGTGCTCTTTGTACTCACACTCAATTATAAAGTGCCATGGGGATTTTGATATTTTGCCTTTGTTTTCCATCTACCTTTGTTATGTGAGTGTTCCTCCAATGATATTAGTCTCAAGATATCTTTATTTTTTTTTGTACTCTCTCTGCACCTTCGATGCTCCTAGTTCTTCATCATATAGTTCATATTGAACGTCCTTTTCATTGTACCTTTCATTTCTACCTTGTCAGCATTATGAGGGGGTTTCTACTGATCGTTATTTTGCTTCCTTGGTTCGATGGAGTGAGCTATGTATTCAGTATTTGTTCCTATGTACTAGGTGGATGCAGTGGATGGGTACCTATGCATTAAGGTGAGATGGATCATTTACCATAAGGAAACTATTTATTTCCTATTTTTGGAAGCACTCTTCCATCTTTGATTGATCATCTCTTCATACTTTGGTGTTTTTATGCCATTTGTATCTTCGAGTTTAGGTGTTTTCCTTTGTTTGCCTCCTGATTCGAGTAGTGTCATTTGAGGGCACTCGTGCAGATTATAGTATTTTGTATCTTCAACTTCAGTTATTTTCCTTTTTTTTCCATTTGTAACTTTTTGCTTTAGTGATGTTCTACATGTTCATCCTTGTTCCTATTTTCTGGAACATTCCCTAGTTTTGGAGGCTTCTTCAGTCCTTCAAACTAGTCTTCATCTCTTTTTGGAGTAGAGTTTTTCCTATGTTGTTTTCTCGATTTCTCCACTTTATAGAGATTCTCTTTTGTACTTGGTTACCTGATTAGACCTTTTGTTATCAGGACCCATTTACTTTCAGTTGTTCTTTCTAGGTTTTTAGCTTCTCCCAAAGTTTATCTTAAGGGGGCGGGGGGGGGGGGGCGGGCAGTGTTAGAGGAATAAGTTGTTTTCTTATTAATTGAACCATATTGATTTAATTATCAAGTCACTTATTATCTCTTTCTACTTAAGCTAAACTTTAGGCATATAATAATTAATCCTTTTATTAATTATTATTATGCAACCTAGGTTTCCTTTTAGGGTTTTGATCTCCTTTTATAAGGATTGATCTCTCTTATAAACATAACATTCTTTTAGTATTGAATTGTTGCAACTTTTATTTTTGTACATCAATGATTTCTCATCTCTCATAGATCAATGTGTTTAGGCCTCTCTAGCTTCTTGCTTCTCTCTCTTTCTGTGACGGGTGTTTGCATGCAATTGTTCTTGGAAGTTGTGGGTTGTTTTCTCATCAACTCCAATAGGTTGTTTTCATTTTGGGAAGTTTTCAGAAAGTTTTTGATTATTTATTACTAAGAAATGATTTAATTTATCAAATTTGAAGACTTTTACGGATTATATATATAGCAACCCATAACCAATATTTGGGGTTTTGGGCTATTACCCTAGGATTTTGAATTGTGAAGGAGTAATTCATTTTAATGCATAGTGATAGTTAGTTAATTTGAGATTAATCTTGTTGTGAAGAAATTTAGATGGAAAATAGGAAGAGAGAAATAAAAGGAGTTAAGTCATTTTAATTAAAAAATTGGGTCCAATATATTTGAGTGGTACTATGTGCATGCTAATAGGTGATTTTTCATACGTATTTTTGGTTGATTTTTTTTCTAGTACTTGTTATTAAACTAGATCAATCTAATAACTTTGTACATGTGCTTTATTTTATAGGGCAATGATTCTTGAAAATTTTACATCATTTCTCACTTGTGAATAGTTGAAATTATTCAAGCTAGCTATAATAGACAACCTATTGATAACAGTATGCTAGTTTACATTAGATTCTTGTAAGTTTAAAAAATTACTCAAACATTCTTTTATAGATTGTGTGTTCAAATGATTATGAGCTTTATTTTTTATTCAATTATACTTGATTTATAGAAAAGAGGATAATCATGTAGTATTATCATCTTAGAATATATTTTGAGCATATAATAATGATTGGCTACATAGTATGGCATATGCATGTCACTCACTAGATAAAAATTATGTCAACGCATTATAATAATTTTGTAAAAATTAATGATGAAACTACATATTTATGATTAAAATATATATTAAAGAAAAGGGTTTACATGACAAAAAGTTGATAAAGTTGTTCATATATATGAGATTAATTATGTAGAATAACATTAATTTATTCAATTCTAATCTTTCTAGATTGTGTGTGTGTGAAATCATTTGTGAACTTAATTAAAAAAGGAGAGATCTATAAATTAAAAGATGAAGAGATGAGAATGTAGATGAAGTAAAATCAAATAAAAACATAAAGAAGTATAAAAATATTCTATGTATATGATTTTTTTGAGTTGTGATGTATATACACCTCTTGCTACTCAAGACTAAATCATAGGGGGAGAAATGTTATGTGAATTTTTTCCCAAGAGAAGATCAAGTTATGAAATAACCCTTTAAATTAAAAGGGGAGATAAAAGTAAATGATTTTATGATTTGTTGGTTAAATGAGAGACTAATAAAGAATATTTATAAAGATTATTATAAAAGTGGAGGAATAATAATTATTTAAACAATATTTAAAAGAAAACCTTTTTGAAACATTGTGATGGTTTTGAAACCGCCCCTTTAAAGGTTATATAAAACATTCATATGAGATTTGGAAAGGATATGGAGATCTCTCAAGGAAGAAGAAGAAGGTGTCTTGGGTTGGGCTATGGACAATAGGAGAAGGGGGCATGTCCAAACTTCGGATAGAACCTATACTTAGGATGGTCTAGCTAGGCCATGGTGTGCACACATTATATCAATGAAACACCACTTGCGTAAAGTGCAATAGTGTTGAGCATTATTTTGTTGAACCAACACTTTCATAGACCACAATAGTGCATTGTATTTTGAAAGGAATTTATTTCTTCTATATGTGCCATAGCTATGAGTACTAAGACCACCAAAACCTTATTACATTGAGAATGACCGTTCAAAGTGCTTAAGATTCGGGTAAGTATTGGAAATCTTTGATGATAAAAAGATACTAAGAATATAATATATGAATTTGGTGATAATATGATTGAGTTATGTGGTTGTGCTATTCAAATTAGTATGTTATATGTTTCCTATACAGCTATTTAAGATTATCACATGTATAGTTTGTATTGTTATTTATATCTATTTTGTTAACATTATATATTGCATATTATGATTCTAATATTAACCACTATTTTAATTCCACTACAAATACTTAATTAAGTCTAGGACAAAAGGGATATTACAAATTTTGAGTAATAATATTGAGAAATGAATAATTTGAAGTGTAACCTTCCTTGATTGATATGCATAAATAGTGATGGTGTTGGTTTATGTAAAGACATCAAAATTTTCATGACAAATGGAAAGCAAGGTTAGAGATCAAACATGGAACTGAATGAGTTTCACTTGTCCACATTATTGCTATTGTTTATGCCTTTTTTTATTGTCTCAAAGTTGATAAGGAAGTTTACTTCCTTATTTGCATTTCTATACACATGTTAGACATAGTATGTTGCAAAAGGGTCAAGTAGTAGCCATGCCTCTTGCAAGATATAGTTGATTCTCTAGTTCAAAGATCCTTTTCCTTTCACAACATATACTATTATGCATGGCAAGAAAAATTGTAATACGAAGAGGAAGGTTTGGGCTTCACCTTATGATATTCTCTACCCTTGAAAGATGTGGGTTGTCCCTAACAACCTCATTAAAATTCAATTTCCACACTCCCTTAAAGGCTATCAAGTCCACTTAATACTTTCCTATAGATTGATAAGAAAAATTAACTCTTTCACCTCCTTTAAACAATCCGGAGGTGGATTTCCTAGATCCACGAGTCTCCATGACTCAAGAGATAGAATATCAAGTCCATGATATTCAAAGTAACATCAAGTCCATGATGTTTACCAACCAGATGTGGACTTCCTAGATCCATGAGTCTCCATGACTCAAGAGATAGAATATCAAGTCCATGATATTTAAAATAACATCAAGTCCATGATGTTTAGAGCATTGATCTAACAAATACCAAGTCCATGATATTCACCAAATGTTCAGAGTAATGGTCTATCAACATCAAGTCCATGATGTCCACCAATACTCAAATATGGATCCCTGATCCATGAGATATCAAGTCCATGATATCATGAGCATTGGTTTAACGAATATCAAGTCCATGATATTCACTAAATGCTCAATGTAATGGTCTTTGAACATCAAGTCAATGATGTCCACCAACTACTTAGCAATGGACCCCAGATCCATGGGAAGAATATCAAATCCAAGATATTCTCTAAATCTCCAATTCATAAGTGTAATCGAATGGATCATATAATCAAAATATTATCTCATGAATCCATATAAGCATAAGAATCCACATAAGCATAAGAATAACCAACATATATCTTATCTTATGAATCCACATAAGCATAGGAATAACCAACATAGATCTTATCTTATGAATCCACATAAGCATAAGAATATCCAACATAGATCTTATCTTATGAATCCACATAAGCATAAGAATAACCAACATAACCATGCACAAACTAAATGCAATATATCATGAATATAGACTCAGCTATAAAGAAAGTATGCTCCCACACATAAAATATGTAAATGTAATCATATGCCAACATAAGCCAATGCTAGCATATATCATATAGTTTCCCACTATAAAAGAAATGTGCTCTCATACATATATAACATAAGAAAGGTAATGTAAAACATATGCCAATGTAAAGTATGCTTCCCATGCATACAAACAAAGCAATGTATGTTGCCATCCAAGTTAATCAGCCATGCGCGTAAAATATGCACATACATAATAGAAATATGTCAATGTAAGATACACTGTAACATAATGTATGCTTCTCACAAGTATGTGTCAGTTATGCCAATGAAAAATAATCAACTAGATATGACATAAGGAAGGAGTTCATAACAAGATCAAAACTCCCTCTCAAGGTATGTTTCTTGGTGGCTTGAATCTAACCAATAATTAAAGGGAAATCTAAAAATATGCCTTGAGAGAAGATAATATGCACTAGGAGATCAATCAGTTAATTGGAACAACCAATAAATAAAAGAAAACCAATGCAAAATATATGCCAATATACAACCAATGTTACATAAAGCCAATGTATGAGCCTATACATCAAAAGGCTAGCAATCTATAGTGAATGTTCCTTTATAACAACATAAAAGATAACATATGCCTAGACAAATTATGTTGTCAATCAGCTAAGCAAACATTCCAAATAGTTGATCCAACTAGCTATTAACGAATAATCATATTTTCTAATGATAATTCCACACATACATGCCAAGATATTGTTACTTAAAAATCCAACATACAATACAATAAGCATTAGTAGGAAAAGCTTGCATTTTGTTGGTCTAATTAACACTATCTTGCAGGTTTTGTTAGTTTACATGTCCTTATTGCATTCATTCTAGATGTCATTGTACTCTAAGTATTGATTATCATTCCAAAAAATTTCCAAAATTCATAAATAATCATTACATTGTACTTTCATACTGAATGTAGTATATAAATGTCCTTTCTTGTTCCATGTTTCATCAATAAATAGAGTACATTGCATAATTAAAAGAAAGATTGAAGTATGGAATAGGGGTCCCATGCATTGCCTTTTGTATTGGTTGTGTTAGCTAGTTGTCTGTTGGGTCTCTGCATTTAGGTATCTGCATTTAGTTCTTCATGAGTCCGTGTCTCCATTTGCATCTAGGTCTTTAAGGTTTCCATTTGCATGAGAAAGAAAAAATGGTTAGATCCTGATGGATCTAAGCAATACATGAGAAACAAATAACATACTGTAGCAATAAAGTTTTTAATACTGCATATCAATCTGGAAAATTAAATGAAATAAGGAAATGTACACTGACACTCACTGCAAGGTAGTGTTAAAGGGACTTGTTTCTGACATGAATCCTTTTACTACTAATGATCATTGCGGTGTATGTTGTTCTTTTTATTAACCAGGTGTTTGAATTAAAGGGACTTAGTATGTTTCCAAATTGAGAAACCTTTTTCAAATAATGTATTTCATAATGATGTTATTTGAGAGCTTAACATATTATCTTGCAGATAACAGTTGACTGATGTTCATAATCAGTCATTGTCAAAGATGCAGATCAAGCTAGTTTCTATGATAAGAATGCTACAAAAAATGCCAATGATTGCCAACTTTCCAGTTCAAGATACAAATGGTGATGCATAAACACTGGTAAAAATATTTCCTTACTATTTCAAAGTACATTTTCAAATCATAAACATATTTGTTGTTGAATATAAAAGAGTGCTTCAAGATTAAGCTATAAAATCATAAAGTGTTTACAGTTTGTTTTTATTGAGTGTCATGAACCCGTGTTTGAACCTCATTAGTTAAACATTCTGATGTTTTTGAATGTCACGAGCCCGTGCTTGAACTTCATTAACATTAAATAAACATTTTCATCTTGTTGTACTTATCATATTAAGTGTAGATTCAACATCAATGTGAATTATTTACAGTGGACAAAGCTACAGGATACAAGCTGAACATAAAATGGAAAATATGTATAAACTGGAACAGAGTATGTGCAACTAGCAGTGGGATATCATAAAGGAGAGAGTCACTTATCTACTGTGAGAATAAGAAAGTGTGTTGAGCATCTCTCAGTCATAATCACCTTCTAAGGTTTTCAAAGGTTATGAATGAAAGATGTAATGGTTTTATGTATAACAGATTATATCTTTAACATTTTTCACTCATAACCTTGCAAATTTAGTAAGTCATTAAGAGGTGTTTTCATGGTTTCCTGGAGAAATTTTCCATCATGGCCGATCTCATCATATATGGTTTGCAAAGTAGAGAGTTCACCAGCTCATCAAGTTTATAGCTGCTGATTACACAAGGTTTTATTCATGTCAACAAAGTGAAACAATTTGGATGCTCTATGCTATAACCACAGTTTGTGTTCAAAGTATGGAATCTGTTAAATCAATTTCTAAAAGCTTCATGTTTTACATAAGAGTGTCTTCATGCAGCTAATCAGGAAAGAGCCATCATTTATTTATCTTCAAAATTCCCAGTCAAGATTTTGAGCTTCATATGTTATCACAGAATATGCTGAGGAAGATACTGAATTTGATAAAGTTGTAGTTGACAGTAATTCAAAATTCCATGAATGTGAGAAGTGTGTTGTCAGTATGTAATCAGAATGATCACAAGCTTCATGTACAACAAAGAAGATGTCATTTATCTGCCAGTCAAGGGTTTGAGCCAAATGTTCAGACATATCAATTTTCAATGCTTAGTGTCAATGAGTTATTTAAAACTGAGCTTAGTAATTTGGCATATGAGACAAAAGAACAACAACCATGTCAATTTTAGATAATACCCATAAGCTACATACTGGATTTCCAGTTATCAATAGGTATGAATAGTGATGTTCTTTCATAAATGTAAGAACCTGTGACTGTTACTAGTTCACAATTTGAAGCTTATAGTTTTATGCTAGTTATAAGTGGTTGAAATGTATTCACACTTTTCAATAAAAGTGCTTTGAACAAGTTTCCGGTTCACAAGTTTCAAACCCATATAGCAAAGGAAGATCTACAGTGTTTGACTGTTACTAATAATGTGAATCAAAGTATGGAAACAGTCAAAATAGCACATGGTGTATGATTATCAATATTAGTAATAGTCAAAACCGAGATTGATAACATAAACAACTCGGGAGCTGAGAATTAGCAGTTCAAATGCGAGAGAAGAATCAAATGAAGATAACAATAGTTGAAACCCACAGCTGTTGCTAGGTCATAAACTAAGCTCATGATTTTACAACAGACGCAACATAGTAAGTAATATCATAAATGGTAAGATGTACTAGAAGCTTGCAACAAAAAATTGTTGTGAACAATTTCGGGTTCAATACTTTCGAACCCATATATGGTGAACAAACAAATAAACCAACAGTTGAGCCCAGATGGAAATACATGGAGCCCGCATCAAATAAAGCCCAGATATATGGCATGAACAAACAAAGGAAAGCCATGGAGCCATGGTTAAAGTCACAGTCTGAAAGTGCAAGCAAAGAATAGTTCAACATATATGAATAACGGATCTAAAGACATGTTGCCATGAACAAATCAATACTAGTCTTTTGACTAATGACACAATGTTTTAATAAAGCTTGTGGCTTACAAATAAAAGAAAAATCTCAATATATCTGAATTTGTACAAGGTGAGAGTTACAAGTTACAGTTCCAGTGTTGATACAAAATATAACTGTGACTCATAAACTATGACTGCATTATCAAAGAAAAAAGCAACATTGAAGCAATAGTGAAGAGGCCGTGACTTATACATGGTTGTTATTTCATTGCATTTCATTGCAAGAGATAAATAGAAAGTTCTATAAATGAACTTATAGTTCGTTGAACTTAAGTTTGTTCTCAATGCCAAGCTTCCTGTTTGGGTCAAGCATCAGTCAATAATAGCCAATGATCTCTAGTGCAACAGAGGGTTCAAATCCAGCAGCAGTCGAGTTCTTTCCCAGTTATCATGCCAAGCTTCATCAGATATTTTTGAACTCTTTCCTATTTGTTAGGGTTTCTTTCCCTAATTTCTTTGTCGAGAATGAGTTTTCTTGAAGAATAATGTAAGCTCAAGTGCCGAGATCAAATAAACATAATAAAAATTGGAATCCGCCAAGCAGTTCAATGCATTCAATGCATGCAAGTTCCAACAGAGCCTCGAAAACTGAAAAAACATGCCACCTTGCATTCTTATCTCCTTGGTTTTTGCATTGCATTGCAAGTGGATTGAAGGTCATGTTGACTTCTTGACATTGCATATAATTTAGATTTAGAGTCCTTAGTCTAAGTTAGGAAAAAAGGGTAGGATAGTTAATATTAAATTTTATTTAATATTAATTTCTTTTTATAATTTTTGGCATTTTTTTTTGTAAAAAGGATATAATTCCTTATATTAGGCCAAAAATTTAGGGAAGAGGCATTTAGAGGATGTTTGTGAAAAGCTTGGTTAGTGGCACGTTTTTGGGCACATTTTTAGGCTAAAATTGGGCATTTTAAAAGGCTTAGATTTTCGGATTTGAGGCAGAGAGAGGATATAAAATTGATTTCTGATGATCAATTAAGGGTTGCAAATTTTGGAGAGAGGGCATATAGTGAACATATCATTCTTAAGTGCTTTGAAGGTCATTTTTGTAATCATTTTGTCAAATTTTTGAAGGAATGAACCAGATATTTTGACTCTTATTTTGTGTATTGGTTTCAATATTTAATCATGTTTTCATCTTTTCTAACAAGTGTCAAATCATTTATTATCTAAATGAAGTGAATGAAATTTTGTTCCTTCTCAAGATAATCAATTTCCCCTAGGCCTTGTATGAGAAATGTGTGTTTGTTAATTGTCCAAGCTGTTTGTGGTAGAACCTTAATAGCATGAATTTATTAACCTATATGTTGAGCAAAGATTTAGAGTGTTAAGATATTCACTAGTGAGTCAAGATTGAATTTTCATCTCTTTTGCAAAGTCTGAATTATTCATTGGTGTATCACCCTAATCTTTTAGTTATAGTATTCTTTTCCCTTTTCCCAACAATTTGCAGATCAGGAAAGTGATATTCCATATTTTATAGGAACCAGCCTAGAATCTGGAGATTCCTCTTCATTCATAGTCTACCCATAGCTAGGAGAGGTTTCCATTGTCAGGATAGAATTGTTGTTAGCCTTAATGCCTAATGTAAGGTACCAATTCTAAGCCTGAATAGATATATTATAACCAAAATCTCAACATGAATCAATGTTGTAATGTTAATATGCCAAGTGTGCTTCCTACACATTAATAATGCCAATGAAAATACATAAAACCAGTATGTGTATACCAATGTGAAATAGTTAATGTACCCATACATCATATGCCAAACAATATGAAGGTATGTTGCAATATCATGTAAGGTATGCATCCCATCTAGATGTGCTAATAGCAGATAATCAACTAGATATGCAAGGTATCATCTATGACACTAACTGTAATCATCTAAAAATGGTCATCTAGACTATTAGCCCCTTTCTAGCATTATTTGCTAAAATCATCAATTTCTTATTCTTGATCAAATCCTAGTTCTATCATTTATTTGATTTTATTCTATGGGCTAACCATCTTATCCTAAGTCTTTATTTAATTAAAAAGAATTTCCTCCTCTTTTATTAAATAAAGAAAGTCCCCACTTTTCCTCTTATCCTAAGTTGCACAAATAAAACATTATTCCTATTTTATCAAAAGGGAAAAAGCACTTTTTGTCTCATATGGACACAAAACTCAACTCTTATTTTCTCATTGGAGGATACTTGTGCACATGGATTGCTCCTCTTTCAAGCTCCATTGTTGATTAAATCTTTTGCCTCTTAATCTCCATGGTCCATTCTTTCTCACTTCTTATAAAAGGAGAGCTCTCTTCTCATTCTATCATCCATCTTTTGAATACTAACCTTATGCTGCAAGATTTCTTGGAGACTTTGGAGCTTTTTGAAGACATTCTTGCATCCATCTTTCATCTCTTGCATCATAATTTCATGTTTATGCTTTCTTAGATTAGCTTCATTTCTATGCTCTAGATTAGCTCACATAGATTAATTAGCTTGGATTGTAACACTTGCATCTTTCTTTTCATAGCTTAGCTTGCATTCTCATTTCTAGCATAGTTTCATTTCATCTCCATTTGGATTCTTGAGGATATTGGCATTCTTTCCCTTGTCTCATTGAATCTCTCATTGCATGGTTTATTAGCAAGGTTATTGGCTTAATAGCTCTAGCTGAGAGCATTCTTAAAACCCTTGCACTCCATGCCTAGGGAGCTCTAGGTCGCCTTCCCAAGGTTTCCCATTCATGAATTCTCTTGGAAGCAATGGCTTAGAGAAGTGCACATTCTAGTGTGTACATTTTTGGCACCCACTGTGGGGCTTTGAGCCTCATTCTCTTCATTTTTATCAAGTTTTGTATATTTTCAGTATCACTTTTTTGTTAATTTTGCACAAACAGGAGAAATGCCACTTACAAGAAATCTAACAACGCCTATGCACATTTTGTTCATGCTTGTGCACATTTTGTTCACACTTGTGCACATTTTGTTCACGCCCATGCACATTCTGTTCATGCCTATGCACATTTTGTTCACGCCTATGCACATTCTGCTCATTCCTATGCACATTTTGTTCACGCTTGTGAACATTTTGATCACGCCTATGCACATTTTGATCATGCCTGTGAACAATCTGATTACGCCTATGAGTATTTTGATCACGCCTACTGATGAGGCATATTAATGTCTTGATTTTAATATAAGTTTTTATAATGTGGACACACTCTTTGTGCTTTGATAAAACATTCCTGAACACTTGTTGTAATTATCTTGTGAACTTATGCCAGAAATAGCTAAAACCTACTAAACCTATGGGTAGTGTGTATGACATGTTTTTCTTAATACTATACATAGAATGTAGTATTTCATATAATTGTTTTAAGCTATGCTCTAATATTTGAGTAAAAGTAGGAATGTTATCTTGCATGTATATTTCGGATGTTGCTAACTTTTCAAGAGAATGAGGAGCGACGCAAGGAGTGGTGATCACTGCATTCAAGGAGGAAGACCATGAAGACCGATCATGGTAGAAAAAGCATAGTTTAGTTCTGTTGAATAAGCCATGCCTACAAAGGAGTTCCAGAGAATATAGGGGATACAACTTGCTATATTTCTTTCAAGTTGTTATTCTGTTGCTTGGCAGTAAATGTGTATGTCATGGTTGTTCTTCCACCTTCTTTTCTGGCGATGTTTGCTTAAGACTTTTATGAATGTTTTTAATAAGAATCCAATCCTATATATATTGGATCTTGGATTATCCTAGGAAGCTAATGAGAAAATAGATAGTGTTGATTTAGACTCAGAAGTTACTTTCCTGTTCTTCATGGATTGTTCAGTTTCTATGTAATCAAAGAAGGATTTTAATGGAAGAAGGATTTTGAAGCATTTGTTGTGTTCTTAGTTAATTGAAACTGACCAAGGGGGCCCACTTGGGAGGTGGAATAGATTTAGGTAGAATAGATTCATCTCTCTTAGTTTCCTATTTTTAGATAGATTTACTATATTAGTCCTGCAGCATTGTTACTGTGAAGTTCCTGCAGCACTTGCAGAAAATGATCATAGTGGATGTTCTAAGTTGTTAATTAGTTTAAGTTCATTCTTGAAGCTTCTTGCAATTATTTGTTGTTAGCCAAGGTGTGTTTACTGTTTTGTAGTAGCAGCATAGATTCTTCTAATGCATTTTTACTTTCCTGCAACATAGGTGTTATGACTCCTAAAGGAACTTAGTGCACAAACTGTGCTGGCCCATTTCAAGTCCTACGTCCCTAGGTTGACAATTCAAGTGTATTTCATGATGGAATAGATAATCTTTAGAATAGATATATTATCTTTGAAGGATAAACAATGGTGTGATTATCTTCATCTATTGTGAAACCGTACATTTTTGGCGTCGTTGCCAGGGATGGTGTCAAGCTAGGAACCTTCATGAGTCATTTATTTTCATATTAGTTTGTTAGTTAGGAACTGCAAGTTATGAGCTTGATTAACAAGTCACCAATTTATTTCATGCATCAAAGAAGGAGAGATGTCCATGGTAGATTCCTTCCTAAGGAGCCTGTGAAAGGAAAAGAGGAATTTGAAGAACCTAAATTTCCATTTCTAGACACAAGCCCAGAGTTTACTACATCATCATCTTTAGTAGAAGAAGACATCCAGAAAAAATTTGACCTCCATCCATTTGAGGAAATATTGGCTAGCTTCCATACTAACTCCACTCCAGGACCACCTGTTGTTCAAAATCCTCCAACAATTACCAATTTTCAGCCACAATTTCAATATCCCATAACTCCAGCTATGGCAGCTCCCACATTTCCATTTCGAATACCAAGTCTTGTCAATAATCCCAATCTCAAAAATATACCTGCATCAGCATTACCAAAGTTTTATGGTCTCATCATAGAGGATCCTGATACTTTCCTATTTGAATTTGATATCCTATGCCAGAGCTTTGACTATAATAATGACTGTCACAAGCTAAAATTATTCCCAGCCACACTAAAAGAGTCAACTTTAAAATGGTTTATGGGCTTGGGGGCAAATGTAGTAGCAAATTGGGATGATATGAGATGCATGTTTATTAACAAGTATAAGAAATATTGTAGGGGAAATGATACAAAAGGTGAGGATATTTTTAGAATGTCACAACAAGAAGATGAAACATTAGAAGATTATATATCTCGCTTCCTGTTCAACTTACAAAAGAACCCACAACACACCCTGCAGGAGGAGTCCCAGAAGCTGATTTTTCTTGGAGTAAATGAGAACTATCTTGAAGCATTGGATTTGATGGCAAGAGGAGATATATCCCAATCTTCATGGGATGACCTTCAGAAGATTTGCTAGAATGACTCTAGGTCAGCAGTAAAGAAAGGAAGGGAATTTCGCTCAGCAATAGCCAAAGGAAGTGGCTCTGGTATTTCAAAGATGGAAATTTCAAATTTGTTGTCTGATTTCAAATAGGACATCATCAATGATGTCGCCACACATTTGGATACAATGGCTGCTAAGAAGAAACATGCAAAAGCTGAGGAGCAGTTAGCTTTGTACTGTCCACACTGCCGAAAATAGAAGAAAGATTGTCATTGCAAATTGGTCGCTAATGTGGAAAACCAACATCTCCCAACTGAGTACCTAAAGATAGAAGGAGAAGATGAGCAAGTATTCTTCATTGCTCAACGTCGGCCATGGGCCCCATGTCAAGGTATGCCACAAGACCCTTTACAAAATTCAAATCCATATAGTAATCAATGGAAAAACTATAGTGTCCAAGGTCCTCCACAATATAATTAACCTAGTTGGAACAATGCTTGGAAAAATAATCCACAAAGTCAGTGGTATCCTCCATAATTCCAAAACCAATGGCCACAATTTCAAAACCAATGGCAACCACCCCAAGGGAATTGGCAGTCTACAAACCAATGGAGAGGACCTTAGCAATGGTCTAACAATATTGGATACCCACCTTTACCACCTCCAACAAATACACCTACAATAATGCCACCTCCTACAATTTTTGGACCTCAAAAATAGACTCAGTTGCCTGCACAACCTTAGCCAAATCCAAATAACCAACAGCCACAACAACCAATGTATGCTGCTGATGCTCAACAGTATCCTGCTTATGCTCTAAATGTTGTAGATATACATTTGAGATCTGGTACAACCTTACTAGCACCTGAACCACCTTTAATAACTAAAATACCAGATCCTCCTATAGCATCAGCACTAGCAACTTCTCTGCCACAAGCGGTTGACCTAGCAAATGTAACTAGTACAGTTCAAACTCAAACTGTAGTTGAACCTCCTTTTCCACAAAAGCTTATACAAAGTAAACCTGCACAAATAGAGGAGCAATCCTTTGACATTATTGACAAGTTGAAGAACATGCATGTCCAGATTCCTTTGTTCCAAGCTATTAAAGATGTTCCTCTTTATGGCAAAGCAATCAAAGAAGTCTGTCTTAAAAAGCCTGGGAGGAAGAAAAAGGACCCAACCATAGTCCATGTAATAGGACAATTGGCTAACATTATGTTAGGAAAATTAGTTATTCCTAAATATTCTGATCCAGGAAGTCCAGTTGTGAATGTGATTATAAATGGTCAGTCAGTCAAAAGTGCCTTGATTGATCTTGGTGCTGCTATAAATGTAATGACCAAGGATACTATGAAAAAGATAAACATAGAAGGAATACAGGCTACCCCAACAATTCTACAACTTGCTGATAGTTCTACTATCACTCCTGATGGAATGATAGAAGACATAGTAGTAGCCCTAGATTCTCTAGAGTACCCTGTAGATTTTATGATTCTATCTCCAAAAGTCAACTTAGTTGGTTATCCTATCATTTTAGGATGACCATGGTTAGCTATAGCCGATGCAAATATAAGTTGTAGGTTAGGAAATATGACCATATCAAATGGACAAGCAACAAAGAAATTTGTCCTGTATCCTCTAGCACAACCCCAACTAGATTTAAGCACACCTATATGGCCAGATTTAGGAGATGGAGAGGAAGAGTTAAACTCTGTAGTACAGCTTATGATGTTACATAGACAGTCCTTTCTCAAGCTGTAGGAGAAAGATTCAGTAATTTAGAGTATTCTTAATAATACTTGTGTGGTAGAAAAGGATATATCTGACAGCTCTGTGTTGGAACTAACTACATATGAGGAACATACTGAGAATTATTTTCTACCTAAGGAACCACATATTATCCATCATCTTTTACCCTATGAACTACATACAAGTCCCATCTTTGAAGTTGCTATGATTAATCTCACAACTACTGTTGAGTTTTCAAAAGGTCATAATCTCCATGTCAATAACAAACTGCCTCCCAAAGAGCTGAAACAATTAACAGAGCTTCTCCAAAAACATGAAAAGGCTTTTGCATGGGATTATGGAGATATGAAAGGATTAAGCCCCACATTATGCACTCATAGAATATATATCAATGAAGGGTGCCTGCCACTCCATTAACCCCAAAGGTGGATTAATCCAGCACTCAGGGAAATAGTTAAAACTGAACTACAAAAATTGTTTGATGCTAGTTTCATATACCTTATATCTGATAGTCGGTGGGTCTCACCTCTGGTTATAGTACCTAAAAAGGGAGGAAAATGGAAGATTTGTGTAGATTATAGAGAATTGAATAAGGCAACAAAGAAGGATCATTTTTCTTTACCATTTATTGATCAAGTTTTGGATACTTTGGCTGGTAAGAAATATTTTTCTTTTCTTGATGGATATAGTGGTTATAATCAAATAAGTATAGCTCTAGAGGATCAAGATAAAACTACATTTACATGCCCATGGGGTACTTTTTCATATTTTGTGCTGCCATTTGGCCTGTGTAATGCTCTAGGAACATTTCAAAGAGCTGTAATCAGTATTTTTGTTGACATCTCACACGACTGTATGGAGATATACATGGACAATTTTACAGCATTTGGAGAAACCTTTGAGGAGGCCTTGACAAATCTTGAAAAGGTTCTTGTCCGATGCAAAGAACACAATCTATCACTTAATAGTGCGAAATGTTTCATGCTCGTGTAGGAAGGAGTAGTGCTTGGTCATTTTATATCAGTAGCAGGGATACAAGTGGACCTAGCTAAGATAGAGGTAATCCTAACATTGTCCATACCTACTAAACCAAAGGATGTAAGATCTTTTTTAGGTCATGCTGGCTATTATAGGTGTTTTATTCAAAATTTTAGTCAAATAGCTAGTATTTTATATATGCTATTGACTAAAGAAGCTGAGTTCATTTGGACACTAGCATGTAATGAATCCTTCCTGTAGCTTAAGAAACTCCTCACCATAGCACCAGTTCTTAAGGGACCAGATTGGTCTATTCCATTCCATATCCATACTAATGCATCAGACTATGCTATAGGTGTTGTATTAGGACAAAAGCCTGCTAACCTTGAAAATGCAATCTACTATATTAGCAAAAGTCTCCATGGTCCTGAACTAAACTACACAGTAACTAAGAAGGAACTTTTAGCTATAGTTTATGCATTGAATAAATTTAGGCACTATGTAACTGGCTATCCTATTTTTGTTCATACTGACCAATCAGCTATAAAGTACTTGATGAACAAACCTATTGTAACTGGCTGATTGGCAAGATGGCTACTATTATTGTAGGAGTTTGATATTACCATTGTTGATAAGCCAAGAAAGGCCAATGTAGTTGCTGACTAATTGTCCAAACTTCAACTTGCTGATGAAGATCCAACTCCAATTAAAGATACATTTCCAAATAAGCATTTATTCCATATAGCAACCCATACACCATGGTATGCAAATATAGAAAATTATCTTGCTGTGAATAAAATGCCACCACACTTCTCCCAAAAAGATAGGAAGAAGCACGCAGAGAAAAGTTTTCATTATTCATCGATTGATAACAATCTCTTCTATACTGGACCAGATCAAATCATGAGGAGATGTGTCAGGGAAGATGAAATATATGACATACTACATGCCTGTCATGATGAACCATGTGGAGGCCATTTTGTAAGAAAAAGAACATCATTAAAGATACTTACCACTAGATATTACTGGCCAACACTACACAAGGATGTAGCAACTTATACCACTAAGTGTGACAAATGCCAGAGAATGGGCCAGCCAACAAGATTAGATGAGATGCCACTCAATCCACAGGTTGATGTAACACCCTTTGACAAGTGTGGTATGGACTTCATAGGGCCAATTGACCCACCATCAAATGGTAAATCATAAATCTTAGTATGTACGGATTATTTAACAAAATGGGTCGAAGTCAAGGCGATGAA
Source organism: Chamaecyparis obtusa (assembly GCA_027943335.1). Classification (NCBI taxonomy): domain Eukaryota; kingdom Viridiplantae; phylum Streptophyta; class Pinopsida; order Cupressales; family Cupressaceae; genus Chamaecyparis; species Chamaecyparis obtusa. The sequence continues at coordinate 34,239 of BSBK01003466.1, read as the reverse complement.
AAATACAAGAGATGAGAAAGTAGCTAAATTCTTATATGAAGAAATATTCACACGCTATGAAGTTCCCAGAGAAATTGTCATAGACCAAGGAGCCCAGTTCACATCAAATTTGATAACTGAACTTATGAAAGAATATAGCATAAGGCACCAGAAATCTAGCCCTTTTCACCCTCAGGCAAATGGGCAAGCAGAAGTCACCAACAGGGAAATTGATGCTATTCCAACCAAGATAGTGCAACTACATAGAAGGGATTGGAGCAACAGATTAACTGAAGTCATTTGGGCTTATAGAACAACATGGAAGACAACAACCATATTTACCCCATTTGAACTTGTGTATGGAAAAGAAGTAATGTTGCCCATTAAATTTGAACATAAAACATTATGCACTACTCTGAAATTAAACATCAGTCTTCCTGCAACACAAGAAGACAGACTTCTCCATTTGAACTCACTAGATGAGATGAGAAAGACAGCTTTGGAAAGAACAAAGATCATAAAAAAACAAAGAAAGAAATGGCATGATGCACATATCAGGAATAAAAAATTCCAAGTAGGAGATTGGGCTCTACTATATGATTCTTGATACAAGGAGACACTAGGAAAATTGCAGACTCAGTGGCTAGGGCCTTATGAAATTCAGCATGTATTCAACAATGGAGTCATTTAGCTGACAACCATTGATCCAGTCTAGTTCAAGCTGCTTGTAAATGGCCACCGATTGTGACTCTATCATAAACCACAAACCAAAGATGAGTTCCTGTAGCAGTTCCAACCAATAAATTTACCAACTCTAATGGACATAGTTCCTACAGTAGAAGGTGCAAGCCTTCTTCCTGCAGCCGAACCATAGCAAGCCTTCAATGCACAACACATAATAAAACCTCATTCCATATGAGGTCCATTCTTTCTCTCACTTTTCATTTTCTTCTTATCAATTCATCTCATTTCTTTGTCTACCATCCACTCACCCTCCACGTCACCCACAAATTCTATTTTTAATGCTTTCAATAAAATATGTCGTCAGCACCTTTTCAGCGATCACCAGACTTTGCCAACTCATCAACTTGCATGCGGATGCACAATTTAATAGTTTGAGGTACACATTTTTACTTTCTTCTCATTTTTAGCACATAGGTTTCAATAATTATATATAATACTACATTAAATGTATGGTATAAGCCTAAAGCTAGTTTCCCAATCCTGTGCGAAATTTTTTAAGTGTGGACACTTATCAAAATTTCATGGGGGGCAGGGAAAGTGTATTTATTTCCAAGTGTCATCTCCACATCACCCTAGTCATGTCCACATTATATGTTGTACTTTGGCTGCAGTTTGTTTTAATTTTTAAATCTTTATTGAATCTGTCGTACCTTGTCATTCCGATTTTGGGAAAGATCTCCTCAGTTTGACATGACTTAAAAGGACTATCATTTATGCAAAGAAAACTCCTAGTTAAATCATTGATGTCCTTCATAATTATTTTGCATGCCAAACATAACGGAGCTATGTTAAGAGAATGTGGTATCGGCATTTCTCAGAAAAATCATTTTGAATTCTGAGAAGAAGGTATCCGCAAAGTGTTATCAGGGTGGTGGAAATAAAGAAATTTAAAACTAGGCATTTTGAGGATGGGAGGTCAATTACAGACATGAGCCAGTTGTCCATGGTACTCTACTAGTGGATGTGGAAGCAATCTGTACTTTCAATGCCTGTGGATGGCTGGGCTACTTCCTACAGTTAACAGAATACAGTGACGAAGTAGCATTGGAGTTTATGAGGACATTTGATGAAGGAGAAGCCATAGTATGGGGATTGACAGTGGTTGCTATTGAGGAGCAGATAGCAGAAGTCACAGGACTACCAATTAGTGGAGAGCATTACCCAAATGAACATGATGCCAGGTCATCGTGGGCATAGTTTTCTCGATCGGGTGACCCTCCATTGGAAATCTCAAAGCAAGGTTGTAAGAGACTCTCTCCCAGTGCTGTATCCAGAATTGGCAAATCATATCATCAGGTATTTGACCTGCGAAGGCAAATTTTTCAACTTACACGCTCATCATTTTAAGCTGCTTAGTTATGTAAGGCATAACATTCAAGTTAATGTCCCAAATTTCCTTTACAATATGTTGTGTATAAGTGCTGAGAAAACTCAAAAAGGAAATGAAAACTCTATTTCTCATCATGCCCTAGTTAAAATTTTAGTTGAAAGGTCTCTTCGGGATTCTTCCCCTATATCATGGGCAGAATTTGTTGAATTCAAAACCTTGCAACCTCAAGCCAACCCTGTCCAGCAAAATTTAGGGAATGAGGAAGAAATTGAGGGGCCTAGTCAAAATCCAACTAAAACAGAGAAAGAACCGGTATTACCTCCTACTGATAAAATTGTTGAGCCTATTTTAGAAGGTGATATACCTAGCTCTACCATAGATAAAGAAAAACATAAGGTTGATGAAGGAAGCCCTAGTTTTAAGAGGTTAAAGAGGTTCATGTATGTCGAAGCCCTCGCATGCAAGGTCAAGTATCAAAACCTCATACAGAATACCAGGTCGAGAATATTCCAGATGACTCTCCTATATAGTTGGAACCCCAAAATGTGGAAACATGTGAAAATAAGCCTGACAGTGAAATACCACAGGGTGATCAAGAAATGTGTGAGCCAAATCCTGCTGTAGTTCTAGAAAATGCCCCTGAAAGTGTTCAACCTACTTCTCCACCAGTCCCTGTATACACTAATGTTTCTATCATCCCTTATAAATCCTCTTGGTACACCCATTATTTCTAGCAAGTTGCTAAGGAGCAAAAGAAGAAAGCCATGGCTCAAGAATTTCCTCCGTCTACAATTCAATCTGTATTATTTGGTTTTTACAATCACTTCATCTTTCAAAAGACCTTGTGGAAACAAGAGAGAGACCAAATGCAAAAAGTAATATCTGATAAAGATGAGGAAATTGAATCCCTCAAGGAACAACTTGAAAAATAGAAACAAAAGATGAATAAGGCTCTGAAGATAACTAGCCAAGTCATGACCTGTAGATCACCACCAAGGGTGTATTCTATTTGTCTAAAGGAACAGTTTCTATTATTTCAATTAATGATGACAATCAGGGATATTGAATGTGAATTTAAAACTATTGAAGATTTCTATAATGTGTATCAGACTCTGCCCACATGGTAGAAGAATTTGTTGTGTGAACTCTATCTGCATAATTTCATAATTCCACATGAAACAGAGTGGAATCCTCTACTTTACATAGGAGATGTTCACCTTAGGGCTTTAATGTCTTGGATGCACAATGAGACAAACTATGACTAGCAATTAAACACCTACAGGGATCTTGAAAAGTCTGAACCTTTGCCACTACAGACTGAATCACATAAGCCTGATGATCTTTTAATAGATTGGTTCAGATTAACCATCAGGGCTAAAGTGTTTGCAGAAAGAGAAAAGGTTTATAGAGATTACCAGACACTCCCAAATTTCACACAGCAAAGATCTTTTTTAGGAATTAGGAACAGGTGGAGCCGACTGCCAGATGCCTTCAGAAAGGAAGAACCACATAGTCCTATCAATTATGAGGCAGTTTTTCACAGGGTGGCTAAATATATACAACTAGGACAGCAGGTTAGAAAGGAACTATGGATGCCCTTATCCTTTCAGCCTCCTACTCTTCTTTGGCCTCTTTATGATAATAGTGCTACTAAACTAAACCTGCTGGTTGAGGAGCACAGAGGTGATCACTGGGAGCGTAGTAGAGGATTCTACTACACCTTCAGAAGTGGGAAAAAGGGGAGAACCTTAGTCGGAGACTTCAAAGTAATGGCAAAGAAGTATAATGCTGGAGGACAAGCATTAGGATAGTGGGGGGCAGATGATGAGGCATATTAATGTCTTGATTTTAATATAAGTTTTTATAATGTGGACACACTCTTTGTGCTTTGATAAAACATTCCTGAACACTTGTTGTAATTATCTTGTGAACTTATGCCAGAAATAGCTAGAACCTACTAAACCTATGGGTAGTGTGTATGACATGTTTTGCTTAATACTATACATAGAATGCAATATTTCATATAATTGTTTTAAGCTATGCTCTAATATTTGAGTAAAAGTAGGAATGTTATCTTCCATGTATATTCTGAATGTTACTAACTTTTTAGGAGAATGAGGAGTGATGCAAGGAGTGGTGATCACTGCATTCAAGGAGGAAGACCATGAAGACCGATCATGGCAGAGAAAGTGCAATTCAGTTCCGTTGAATAAGTCGCGCCTGCAAAGGAGTTCCAGAGAATATAGGGGATACAACTTGCTATATTTCTTGCAAGTTGTTATTCTGTTGCTTGGCAATAAATGTGTTATGTCAGGGTTGTTCTTTCGCCTTCTTTTCTGGCGATGTTTGCTTAAGACTTTTATGAATGTTTTTAATAAGAATCCAATCCTATATATATTGGATCTTGGATTATCCTAGGAAGCTAATGAGAAAATAGATAGTGTTGATTTAGACTCAGAAGTTACTTTCCTGTTCTTCACGGATTGTTCAGTTTCTATGTAATCAAAGAAGGATTTTAATGGAAGAAGGATTTTGAAGCATTTTCTATGTTCTTAGTTAGTTGAAACCAACCAAGGGGGCCCACTTGGGAGGTGGAATAGATTTAGGTAGAATAGATTCATTTCTTGCAGTTTCCTATTTTCAAATAGATTTACTGTATTAGTCCTGCAACATTGTTACTGTGAAGTTCCTGCAGCACTTGCAGAAAATGATCATAGTGGATGTTCTAAGTTGTTAATTAGTTTAAGTTCATTCTTGAAGCTTCCTCCAATTATCTATTGTTAGCCAAGGTGTGTTTACTGTTATGTAGTGTATGCACCCTAAAATGGTCGCCTAGACTTTGGGCCCCATTTATTCAAATTATCAATCCTGAATCATTTTGATCAATAATCAATATTTTCAACAATATCAATTTCTTGATCAAGTCTTAAGATTCGATCATATATTGGATTTTTATCCTTGGGCTAACCATTTATCCTAAGTCTTTATTTGATTAAAAGGAATATTTCCTCCCCTTTTGATTAAATAAAAAGCCCACCTTTTCCTCTTATCCTAAGTTGCACAAATAAAGCATTATTCTTGTTTTATAAAAAGGAGAAAAGCACTTTTTGTCTCATATGGACATAAAGTCAACTCCTATTTTCCTATTGGAGGATACTTGTGCACATGGATTGCTTCTCTTTCAAGCTCCACCGCTGATTAAGACTTTTTGCCTCTTAATCTCCATGGTCCATTCCTTTTCATTTCCTATAAAAGGAGAGCTCTCTCCTTCATTTGCATATCCACTTGTTTTATGCTAATGTTATGCTGCAGGTTTTAGGTGCATTTGGAGTTTGAAGACATTGAAGACTTGTTGCATTTCATTATAGTTCATATTTGCTTTCATAGTTGCATAATAATGGCATTATTAATGTAGATTTCTTTTTATGCAATAGAATAACTCACATAGTCTAAATAGGAAGGCTTGGTAATACTTGTTCTTTCCTTTCATAGCATAGTTTGTACTTTCCTTTCATAGTTTAGATTGCATCATCATATAGCTTGCATTGCATTACATATTGGATTCTTGGAGATATTGGCATTGTTGCCCTTGTCTTCATTGTGAATCTCTCATTGTATGGTTGACTAGCAAGGTCACAAGCTTGTAGCTCTAGCTGAGAGCAAACACATCATAGTCCCTTGCAACTCCATGCATAGAGAGCTATGAGCCACTTTGTGAGGCCTCATTCTTGAGCAACCTTGCATGTAATGGTTCATAGAAGTGCACCTTTTTAGTGTGTACATTTTTGGCACCCACCGTGGGGCAGAGTAGATAGGCTTTGTCTTTTATTTCATTTGCATTTTCATCATTTTTTGGATTATTTTTTGGAAATTTTGCAGTTCTGGTTTTCTGTCTCAGAATATCGCGTGATACTTCTCAAAAATATCGTGCGATATACCTTTGTATAGCGGTGCGACACTTCACGCGAGAGAAGAATCACCCACCAGTACTAAGAAATATCACCTATTATCAGGCGAAGTATCACCCGCCCATAGTGAGAAGTATCGTGCGACTGAGAAATATCGCGCGACTGAGAAATATCGCCCGACTATAGGAAACTGTGTCGCGCGATACTGGTGAAGTCTGAGAAATATCACCTGGTCTGACAAAGACTTGCGTTTCCAATTTTCTTATCTGAATTTGATTATTTTAGCTTGCTGTTTTATTTTGATGTGTTTAGATAGGTCTAACCCGCATCTTTTAGCTTAAATATAGCAGTTTATTGCATGTTTACATTTGGATTTTGATTTTGCTAACCTTGTGGGTCTAACAAGTTGTGTTTGTAGGTGCTCTCATTTGCTTGAAAATTGCTAAAAATGCATGTCAAAGAGGGCTACTAACAGTTTTTGCAGGGCTGCCCAAGCATAAAAACAAAAAAAAAAATATTTTTTGCTTGTTTATTTGCTTTCCTTTCAAGTGTGGCATTCACTAATTGTATTAGGCATCTTAATACCTTGTGAAAGGGATCTTGAGGTGGTAGGAGAAGTATGCTCTTCACCTTTAGGTGAATCAAAAAATCTTGACCCATCTTAAAGTTTTGGAAGCAAGGGAGTAATTGAATCTCTTTGCTTGGTGTGTTTGGGAGAGATTTTTGAGATAGGGGAGTATGCTCTTCACCCTTGTGGTGAATCAAAAACCTGAACCTCAAGAGTTGATCCATTTTTGTTTAGTTTAGGAATCCTTTAGCGGGCCTGCTCTTGAGCAATCAAAAGGAACGACTCAAGTGGGGACAACCTTGTCATCATTTTCCTTGGTGGCAAGTGATTCCAACTCACTATAATCTCAAGGCTATCAAGGACACCAAAAACCTTGGTAGACATAACACTTGTCTTCGTTTGATGTGAGTAGCTCATGGGATTGCGACCATGGGGAAAACATTGAACAAGAATGCTTAAAGTACTCTTGAGGCCGTGAGGTCCTAGTCCTTTATGAGGAGCAAGAGGGGTGTTGTGAACGGAAATCCTTATTAAGAACCATTAGATAGAAGCCACCTTCTTTTAGCCACTTATCTTCTTAGTGCAAGGATTGATCCAAGTGGTTTACCCGGATCACCTTAAGATACTCACCATATGTGTCCCTTTGGTTGTGTCATTTGACATTTCCATGACAAAGCCAACATCTCTTGTGGGTAACCACTTGGTGTGAGGCGAGGGGGCATCAAGTTGTGGGCTAAGTTGGTAAGTATTGAGCCTTGACTTTCTAGGATAGATTTGCTTGAAGTATCTTCGATTGTGTGATACTAGTGTAAACGTTCTTACATACAAACAATCGGTAGCATTCATAGGGTGTTGTTTCAATTCTGATATCACAAGTGTTTGTCTTGGTAAGGTTTCTTTTGCCCTTGTTTCAAGTGTTTGAGACCATATTTTGATCCTTTACTGTTTGCAAATCTGCCGAAATTCTGCTAATATTGTGACTGAAATCGAAAACATCAACTCTCAGACTGGAAATTTTGACCAAACAGACCCAAAAATGCAAATTTTACACAATTCTGATCAAGAGCTAAATAATTCTGCAACAGTATCGCACCCTGTAAAGCAAAGTATCACGTGATACTTCACGCTTGCTAGAAATATCGCCCGCTTTGAAGAGAAATATCGCGCGATAGTTCACCCCTGACGAACTATCACCCGACCTGCCTAGAGTATATCGCCCACCAGTACTAAGAAGTATCGCCTGGCTTCGGGTGAAGTATCACGCGGTTATAGGTTTATCGCCCCAGTAGCCTGGAGTATATCGCCTGGTTTATTTCTGCCGTGCTTAAATTTTGGTCAGTTTCAGTTGCTGTTAATCAGGCTAGGTCTTAGAGTAGGCTTCTCACCCTGACGTTTGAGGCCCGTCTTGACTCTAAATTTCTGGTTTTAGTCCTCCGGGATAGCGTCATTTGATTTATGAAATCACTTTGGAATAATTGTCAAGTTAGAAGGTCATTCTTGGTGCCAAGGTTCATCTTTAAAATTGTTAGCTATATTTGGGGAAAATTTTAGTACTCTTATTGTCCAAATCACTTTCATTTAAATCTCAATTTCAATTATCTTTTGGCCTAGTCCAACCTCCTGATTCAAAAGTGCAAGGGTAGTCACCCTTTGATTTGAAGCACCTCTTTGACAGTGTTGGTAAAGCCCTTTTTTTTTCTTCTCGTTTCTTTTTTGGACAATAGAGGATTTTGATTATCCTAGTTTGGCATTGACACTTTGAGAGGTCACTTTCTCATTGAAAGTATCTTTCTTTCATGTCAGTTACGACAAGGTACCAAGTTAATCAAGGGAAGCGACCCCCTGTTGCCTTTAGCCAGTTACCACCTGTCAAGACTCATCGACAACCTAAGGGAAAAGGACCCCTTTTTGATCAATCTCCTAAGAGTGAATCTGAAGTTTGTTTTAATCTGGGAGCTAATCCTAGTGAAGTGAGCACCTCTTTCATACCACTCTCATCAAGCATGGACATGAGTTACACTTTTACTCGACAATAAAGAGAAGCCATGAATCAAACTCTTGAGGATATCTTCCAACGACATAGAAGAGAGTATGGTGGTTCTTCTCATGCTAGTCCACCCGGGTCACCTCCCAACAATGTGAGGTATTTTGATGCTCACCAACGAGCCGAGAGACATCATAAGCAAGCTCACTCAGATTCAAGGTCACAACACGAAGACCAGAACAACGAATCTAGTGATCACCATATAAACACAGCTAATGCAATAAGACATTCAAGACAATCCTCTCCACTTAAAGACACCTCTCGATATGCAAATACCAGATTGAGAAGCATTGAGAGAGAGAAGCAAGCATACTTAGATGAACAGGCTGCTAAAAAGGAAAAATTCAGACAACTAGAGGAAGAAGAACGTGCATTGTTGGATATACAGAAAAGAGTTGCCCAAGAAGAAGAAGATAGACTCTATGCACAACAACTCCAAAGCCGATTTAACGGGAGGGGAGCCAATAGTGGGACCAACTCACCCCCATCTACCCCTTCCCCAAGCCCTCGAAGAAGATCAAGGACTCCCTCACGATCCCCAAGTCCTAGAGGAAGAAGGGCTTCAAGATATGACCATCATATGAGACAGTCGTCTCATGGACATTCAAAGCAACCCTCCCAACGAGCACATCATGGCTCACAACATGGAGGCAGTTATGCTAAATTTGATCATATGGACTTCATGACTATGCAACAAGAACCATCCTTTCAAGCATATGTGGAGCAATATGTGGAACAAAACAAAGACCAATTCTTGGAAAGTCTTATCAACAAAGGCGCTAAAGTTTCATATAATTTTGATGTTCACCAAAAGATTAAGAAACAGAGCCCTTCAACTGATGAGGTGATCTTACAAATGCAAAAGGATATAGACAGGATGAAGGCTCCCAAGAGCACGTTTCATTTGGACTCCATATGTCCTAACCCCATTGACAAAAGTGTGGTGATGGTAGAATTCCCTAAGAAAGTTGAGTTCCCAACATACAACAAATATGATGGCACTGGTGACCCTCACGACCATGTTCGACAGTTCTACATAATGAGCTTTTCCTTTCACCATGAAGACTCTTACTTGATGAGATTATTCCCAAGGAGTTTAAAAGGTCAAGCCATGGAGTGGTTCACCAACCTTTCCCCTCCAGTAAAGACATTTAAAGAACTTGTCCAAAGATTTGTCCAGCATTTTGCTTACAACTTATCGAGGTCGGTCACAATGCTTGATTTGTGGAAACTTAAGCAAAGTCAAGGGGAATCTTTTGTCACATTTCTACAACAATGGAGGCGATTGTGTTCAAAATACCCAAGGACAATCCCTGAAGAGGAGAGAATTGATATCATCGTGAGCAATCTAATACCAGAACTCAGATATGAAGTCAAGAAAATCCCATTTAATTCCTTTGATACTATGGTAGAGGTGGCATGTCGCATTGAGGATGTCCTAAAAGAACAAGGAATTTTGGCTAAACCAATAAATAACAACAATAGCCAAAATAACAATACTAATGGTAACAAGGACAAAAAGAACTCCTATTGGAACAAAAACAAGCAAGTGGTCAATGACGGAGTTGTTGACTCATCTCAGGTCAAAAATGAAGGAGTTCTTAACGTCTCTCATGCAGTTCAAGCTATGAAGCTGCAAACATCTTCAACACAACAAGACAAACCTAAGTATCAAAAGAGATCTAAAACGGAGAAAAGACAATTTACCAAATTGGGAGAATCTTATGCAGATGTTTTTAAGACATTAGTTGCTCATAATTTGGCACACCCACAAGATCCTACAAAACATCGCATACCGGATCCTTTACCCCATTGGTGGGATGCTAAGGCTTTTTGCATTTTCCATAATGCGATTGGACACGACATAGAAAATTGTTTTGAACTCAAGCATCTTGTCCAAGACCTTATTGAGAAAGGACAATTACAAGTGGATGGGTTAACCACTAATGCAGATCATAAAGCCTTTAAAGAGCCCTTGCCTAAATATGAAAAAGGCGAGAATTCTAACAATAAGAATGGCAAGGCGGCTATCAACTACACCTACACAAATGCAGAGAATGTTATTAACATGCTTGAAGTTGTGGATGATAGTGTCAACATGATGAGAGGGAAAGATCCCTATGGACATAATGTGGACTCAACTCCTATGACTGATGAAAGACCCGCTGTGGTGATAAGAGGTCCTCACTCACAAAGACCGCCCCAGTCTCTCAATGTTGTCACTAGGGGACAGGCTCAAGCGCCCATTATCATTAGAGGTCCTAGCACTAGCAAGTCTAAGCAGCCCATGTCCAAAGGTGCTCCTCCCAAATCTGTCGTTGGTCCTAATTCCAATTATAATCTTATTGACCAGCTACAACATACACCCACGCAGATATCCATCTTTGAGCTTTTAGAATTGTCTCCTAAGCGCAAGCGCGTCCTTGAAGATGCTTTGCGAGTAGCCAACGTCCCTAACAACTTAGATATTGATCAATTCCAAAACATGGTCAACCATTTGGCTAGCCCTCATTACCTCACCTTCTCCGAAGAAGATGACAAATCCATCAGTCACCCACATAACTTGGCCTTACACATTGAAGTCATGATTCATAAAACCTGTGTTAGGCATGTACTGATAGATGGGGGTGCGGGGCTCAATATTTGTACCCTGAGTTTGTTGCTAGCTCTAGGATATTCTGAGAATGTCATTGACACAAAGAAAAGGATCACAATCAAAGTATATGACGAAGCAGAAAGAAGTTCTAAGGGATTGGCTGTTTTGCCTATTCGCATTGGTCCCGTAGAAAAAGATATATTATTTCAAATTGTTGATGTTGGACCTCTAGCCTACAACATTTTGCTAGGTAGGCCATGGATTCACGAAATGCAAGCAGTCCCATCAACATATCACCAGTGTGTTAAGTTTCCTCATAACGGTGTAGAAATTTGCATCCCTGGAGATAGTGCTCTATCAGTTAATCACATTTATGTGGGATCACATGTACCTTTGAATAGGGAAGCTGACAGTCCTAGTAGTTCACTTGAACAATACAAACAGAAGTTCAAGACCATCGATCTTGGGATGGGAGATTATAAAATGGATTCTTTTACAAACATGCCAATCTCTCCTAGGTCTTATGGGAGACCATCCCCAAATATGAAGCCTTCATCACCAGCAATGACATTATTTGAGAAATTTGTTGAGTCTTCAGTCCCCATTCAAGAAGAGAAAGAGGAAGTTGTCGTAAGGGACTGGATCTATCACGAGGAGAAATACAAACATAATGAGAATTTTACTCCTTCACCTGAAACTTATGGGAAAGGGTATACACTGGTTAAAAATATGGGATATCCAGGATATGGTCCCCTTAGTCATAGGCTGGATGCTAAAGCTGAGCCTCTTGATCATGCTCTTTTTGGACGAAAGAATAAGTCCACAGTTGGCTTAGGTTTTGAGAATAAGAAGAAGAAAGGTGTCCCTGTCCCAGCTGCGACAGACAGTGACAGTGATGCAGATTATCCGCCTGATCTTTCCAATCAACAAGATGTGTCTAATGATTGGGTGCCCTCAATGAATCTCCTTTGGGAAAATTCCACAGATTTGATGCTTGATAGTCCTACTATCCCAACTGCGACGGATAGTGACTGTGTGACTGCTAGATCGACAAAGGAAAGTGTTACTGTCCTAGCTGCGACGGATAGTACCAATACTAGCACTAGAGAGGGGGAAACCCTTCCTAACCTTGAGGCTTCCACATCACGAGGCCTAAATAATGACTCAGAGACAGACTCCCATGAATATGAATGGGACTCACTTTCAGATGCAACAATTGATCTGGACGTGGATATTGTCCATGCCTATAGTACCCAACCCAATGTGACTAACGATCCTAGTGTAGGACTAGAGGATTGCACTCCTCAAATCGCCTTAGTGGACGACACTTCATTTGATAGGATGAATCCTAATTCGGGTATCCTAGGAGAAGACTTGACGAACTCTGATTATATGGTCACCAGAGATGACACCTTTCACATAAACAACATCAAACCCACCATTGACTTACCCCTTGTTCACTTTGACCTAATTGACTAGTCTCAGCGCCATCAAGAGCCCACATTCCTCACCTTCCACAATGATTAGGAAATTGCTTGCTATCTGAATGCTCTTAAACCTGTGGCTTCTTCCACCAGTGAACCAACAACCAGCATGACAGAGCCTGATATTAAGTACCTCAGTCTCAAAATAAAAGAGAAAAAGAAAAATAGGTCTGATGGCGAAAACCACTTTGTGGCGGTGTCAGAACCAAAAATTGTAAAAAGAAATGATGCATCCGAAGGTGAAAACCTCTTTGAGGCACCTAAGGATGGGGTACTTAATAACTTGCTGAGTTATTTCCAAGATAGATCATCAATATTGATTGAACCAACAAAGCCAATCAATCTAAACACAGAAGAAAATCCTCAGATAGTCCATCTTGCTCAGTCTTTATCAGAGGAAGAGACCAAGGCATATGTACAGTTTTTACAGAAAAAAAAAATTAATTTTGCATGGACCTACTCAAACATGCCAGGGCTTGACACGAATCTCATAATGCATCACTTATCCATAGCTCCAGGAGTCAAGCCATTAAAACATAGATTAAGAAAAATGCATCCACATGTAGCTCTACTTGTCAAAGGGGAATTAGAAAAAATTTTGAGAGCTAGATTTATTAGAGCCATCGATTATGCAGAATGGATCTCAAACATAGTACCTGTCTCCAAACATGATGGGTCCATTCATGTCTGCACAGATTTTAGAGATTTAAACAAAGCATGCCCAAAGGATGATTTTCCACTTCCAAACATTGACATGATAGTGGACATGACAGCGGGCTATGACATATACTCTCTAATGGATGGTTGCTCAGGGTATAATCAAATCAAAATAGCTCCTGAAGACCAAGAGAAAATAGCATTCACATGTGCATGGGGAACCTATTGCTAGAACATCATGCCATTCGGGTTAAAGAATGCAGGAGCAACCTACCAAAGAGCTATGACGACTATCTTTCATGATATGATGCACAAAAATATGGAAGATTATGTGGATGATACCCTGGCAAAATCAAGAAAAAGGGACACACACCTCAATGATCTGGAAGTAATTCTAGATCGTATGGAACAATTTCAACTCAGATTGAATCCAAAGAAGTGCACATTTGGCGTCACCTCAGGTAAACTTTTAGGATTCATAATATCAGCAAAAGGTATCGAGGTTGACCCTGAAAAGGTCCAAGCAATCCTAGATATGCCACCTCCTCGGAATATCAGCCAAATGAGAAGTCTTCAAGGATGTCTTCAATCAATTAGGAGGTTTATTTCTCAGCTTGCAGATAGAGCGCAACCCTTCAACAAGACATTGCATAAGGGTGCTCCTTGTGTTTGGAATGAGGATTGTCAAAAGAGCCTAGATCAGATCAAACAGTACTTGGCCAATCCTCCAATCCTAATGCCTCCTATTCCAGGGAAACCATTGATCTTATATATTTCAGCTACAGACACTTTCTTGGGGGCATTATTGGCTCAATCAGATGATACTGGGAAAGAACGGGCCATATACTATATCAGCCATACTCTAGTCTCTTATGAGATCAATTACAATAATATTGAGAAGTCTTGTCTTGCAGTGGTGTTGGCTTCTCAAAAGTTGCGCCACTACATGCTTGCTCATACCATACATTTGGTTGCCAAAATTGATCCTCTTAAATACTTGCTTAGTAAGGCTGCCCTCATGGGTAGACTTACTAAATGGATGATGGTCCTAATTGAATTTGACATAGAGTACATTGAAAGGAAGGCAATAAAAGGGCAAGCTATTGCCGACCAATTAGCTGATTTTCCAATCCAGGATAGTATGCTGATACAAGTGGAATTCCCAAACGAACACATCTTGTATACAACTACTCGCACTTGGACAATGTTTTTTGATGGTTCCCGCATGCAAAACGGATCAAGTGCTGGAGTGTTATTTGTTTCTCCACATGGGTACAACATTCCAAAGTCTTATAAACTATTATTCTCATGTACCAATAATATTGCAGAAAATGAAGCTTTAACTAATGGCTTGAGAATGGCTATAGAATGGAACATCACAGAGTTACATGTCTTTGGGGATTCCCAGTTAATCATCAACCAAGTCAATGAAGAGTATCAAACCAAGGATGACAAATTGATACCTTATAAAAAGATGGTTGATTCTTTGAGATGCTATTTCACCTTTGTGACGTTTCAATAGATCCCTAGGACAGAGAACAAAGCTACCGACGCCATGGCCACATTAGCTTCACTTCTTCAGTTGGAGACACATGAATCCAGATTTGAATTCCTGGTGGAAGAGCTACACCATCCCATCTTTGACTCGTCTGAAAGCCACATCATTTGTGCCATTATCACACACGAGTCTTCCCGATATGGTGCTATCTATTCATATCTTCGTGATGGCATCATCCCCGATACATTCAACCGTTCTAAATGCCGAAACCTCATCCGTAATGCCTCTCGCCACACCCTCATCTCTGGTGATTTATATAGGAGGGGTTTAGATGGGATGCTCCTTAGGTGCTTGGAAAAGGAGGAATCCAACCAAGTGTTAGCTGACATCCACGAGGGCATTTGTGGTGGACATTCTAATGGTCTTGCCATGGCCCGAAGGTTGCTTAGGGTGGGATATTATTGGCCCACAATGCAGATAGACGTAGTCACCTTTGCTAAGTCATGTGAAAAATGTCAGAAACACGGCAACCTGATCCATGCTCCAAGTAGGGAGTTGATCCCTTCTGTTTCTCATTGGCCATTTCAGCGCTAGGCCTTTGATCTGGTTGGGTAGATTCATCCCAACTCATCAAGTGGACACAAGTTCATTATTACTGCCACTGACTACTTCACAAAATGGGTGGAAGCCGTGCCACTTTTTGATGCTTCGGGGAGGACCATTTCTTTGTTCATCTTGAATCACATTATTTGCCAATTTGGAGTGCCTTCTAAGATCATTACTGACAATGGAGGCCAATTTAAGAATAAGGACCTAAAACACCTGTGCAAAAAGTTTAAAATCAAGCAACATTGGTCCTCCATCTATTTTCCACAGGGAAACGGACAGGCAGAAGCTTCTAACAAAACCATTCTTAAGATTCTTCATTGAACAGTGCACAAGAATGGTAGGGATTGGCACTTACAAATCAATCCAGCACTATGGGCTTACAGAACAAGCATTCGCACACCTACAGGAGCCACTCCTTTTTCTCTCACCTATGGCGCTGAAGCAGTATTGCCTTTAGAAGTCAAGATACCATCACTTAGAGTCTCACTCAAAGGTTTGATTATAGATGAGGATTACCGCGCCATGAGGTTACAGGAGTTAGAACTTCTAGATGAGAAGCGTAAGGCTTCCTTTGATCATATAAGAGTGTATCAGAAGCGTATGTCCAAGGCATTCAACAAGAAGGTTCACCCTAGAGAATTTCAAATAGGTGATCTTGTTTTGCGAGAGAACCCTAAGAACCAACAACACAGAGAACAAAAAGGCAAATTTGAACCTAACTGGCTTGGACCATATGTTATCACAGCTGCTTTTGGTACTGGTGCGTATTTACTGTCAGATTCTGATGGAGAACAGCTCCCTGATCCCATTAATATTGTGCACCTCAAGAAGTTCTATCCTTGATGCCCGTTCTGTCTAGGGGCATCCTTTGTACATATCTTATGATCCTAAAAAAATACCAAAAAAATTGATATATGATGCTGAAAAAACTCTTAAAAAGCATAAAAAGCCCTAAAAAAATACAAAAAAATTAAAAATTTAAAAATTCAAAAAAATAAAAAAAGTGCCTTGGTGAAAACCTAGCAATAGGTGCCTTGGTAGCAAAAATCCAAAAAAATTAAAAAATGAAAAAAGATTCCAAGTGGTGAAAACCTGGAAATAGGTGCTACTTGAGGCCTTTGCACTCCTATTTATTAGCATGCGTCCTTGACACTTAGACACTTTCCATCATGCCTTGACCTTATTTGACTTGGTCTGGAATTGGTCTTTCTCTTTGTCTAGGGAGCATAACTGTTAGCATTGGTCTTTTAGGTGCATTCGTCTCTTGGGGCATTTCACAACAGGTGTTTTTCAACACCACCCCAAACAGTGTTTTTTTTAACACTACCCTTGCGTCGAGTGTTTCTTAACACTTATTAGATGTCTTGCCTATAGTCTAAGTCTAATGCGATAGTGCTCATGTGCAAATGTGATACTCAGAGTCTGACTCTATGACCAACACACACACATTTAAACAATTAACTCGATGATGATATGATGACTTTATTTTTCTTTGTGTGTTGTCTATGAGGATTTCTTTGATGAGTGATCTCTCCCTGAGAAGTTTTCGATGATGCATAGCTAGAAGAATGAGGGAATGAGAACATGTTTTCTTTCTTTATCTGCTTGTGGGTATATTTTGTTGATCCTAACTGTCATGAGCATTTATGCTGGTCCTACTTGACACTATGGATTAACAAGGTATTATCCTTGACTGTTTTGCGAGTGCATGCTTTTAGCTATCCTGACTTTCATGTGTCTTGATACAAGCATAATCTCGCTATAACAAATTTAGGTGATCTCACTGCATTAGTCATCTTGACCTATATGTCTTTGATGCCTAGGTGAGATTCCCACATCTCTATCTGATAAAGATCATACTCATATCCACATAGTTATGCTAGTGTGCATTGTATGATCTCACGACGCTACCAATAACACTTGATGATGATGATTAGATGTCTATAGGCATTGTGACCTTGCAAGTCAACCACTTTCATAGTAGCTTGCATTTTCAGGGTCATGTTAGATTAGTTTTGCATCTTGCATATGGAGAGAGCTCTCCTTTTCATCCTACGTGGACCTATCAGTCGACTGCGCTCACCTTTTCTTCTTCTCGATCATGTCTTTCACTCCTTGTCTTTTTCATCTCGAACCTGTTCTTGTTCATCACAAGGGGTTAATCATATCATCATATCTATATCAAAACTGTCATTTTCAAGAAACATGAGTCTATACCATACACATGAGAATTAAACATACATATATGAGAGAGAACATACATAAGCACATACATAAGCATTTTGAGCAAAATGACAAGACAATATATATAAACTGATACATCCATCATAAGTGAGACAAATACACATGATACATCAAACATCCAGTAATCTCATAAATCTATATAGAATGTCATGATATACAATACAATATGAGATCCCAAAATCTGGATCAAAAGTTTCAAAATATGTCCAAAACATCTAAACCTAAGACTCGCTACCACCCTCGTGAGGAGCTCATGGTGGTGGAGGAGGCATAGCTCTCCTATCAAGTACCACATCTGATACCCCTGCCCGCTAAGAGTATGATGGTGCTCTCTCACCCTCTGGGATGGCCTGCAGATATAACTCATGATAATAGGCTGCTCTCGCGGACTCTCGTCGGAGCTCCAATGCCTCGGCCTGTGCCATCACCTCACGGCGTGCTATCTCTGCCCTAAGATCAGATATTTGCTGATCCCGCTCTACCCTCAGATCTAGTAGCTGTTGATCTCTCACGGCTATAGTAGTCCAGAGCTGCTGTATCTTTACCTCCTGAGCCTGTATCTGGGCTCTCAGATCCTCTCCCCCCACAGGCTGCTCCTGCTGTACCTCCGCCTACCTGCGAGCTGTCTCACCTCCTCCTTGGGTGTCACTGATCATTGTCCCCATGACCATTTCTGGCCACCTGATCTCGACCCCTCTCCTCTCTCCATCCTCCTCCCTCTCCCCCTCCTGCCATATCCTCCATCCCCTCCCTCTCCTCCTCCCTCTCCTCCGTCCCCTCCGTCTCCTCCATCTCCCCCGTCATCTCCTCTGTCTCCTCCCGGCACTGGTACCTGTGCATCAGGTACTATAAACCAAGGGAATGGCACCCTCCACCGCTCTACTTTGTAGGCTCCATTAGCCCCTGCATCTGCCATATCTAGGAAATACTCCCAAGGCTCGCTCCTGATACCTGCTGTCTCCGCGACAGCCTGCTGATAATCCAACATGGGTAGCCACCCATGACCCTCCTCGTCTCTAACCCTGGCATATGTGGTAGTCTCTTTCGAGACTTGTTGCTGCCTCCCGAACTGTCGCCATACCCGAGTGATGCAGAATCTCTCTACGATCTCTACATACCGACCTACCAGTGGTCGACTACACAACATATAACTCAGCTCATCGGCTGCATCTCCCCAAACCTCAACCTCCTTGTAGGGCCTCCATGTGAATGAGGCTATCTCATCCAAAAATTTTCGATAGTAGGTCACATCCCCAGAATGGGCATGTGATATAAACCTGAGGTACCTATAGATATAAGGGTACCTCCTCTCCCTCGGCTGAACCCTAGGGCGCACCACAGTGATGTGCTCCCACGCCCATACCTATCCCAGGATGGCACCGCATGCCCATGTCCGACTGTCTCTGTAGACGATCTCGTGTAGCTCATGGTACATCTTTGCCAATATGGCAGGACCCCATGCCATCCGTCGTGGCCTGCCGATCAAGTCCACCAAAAGCTGAGCCCATCCGAGCAGGAAACCCTTCTGACTGCGGTCAGTCATCAGGATCTGAGAAATGATAGATGTCACTATGCATGGCACTGGGTAGTCTCTTCTGAAATCATCTATCAGCCTCTCCTAGCTGATATGCCTATCCAGAATGGTGACATCCTGAAATATCTCCTGAACCAGTCGGTGCCCCTCAGTGGCATCCTGATCATAGTACACCTGTGCCAACAAATGAATCATGTCAGTTTTCATTATATAGAAATATTATATTTATGATTAGATCTTAAAACATGATTATACTCACTGGCTCGCCATGACATGGCACTCATAAGATCCTGTAGACGTCCTCCAGAGTGATCAACGCCTCTCCAGTAGGCAGATGGAAGGTGTTGTGCTCACTATGCCATCTCTCGGCAAGAGCAGTCAACAACCCATGGTCTGCTTGGATATATGGGTATCTCAGCAGATACCGGAATCCCATCGCTCTGATGTCAGCATTGCCTGGATCGTCTAGATCCCAGACACACCGTAATCTTGTCACCTTCGGTGCTCTGATGATAAGCGCCGAAAAGACCTCCTGCAAGCCAAAACCAAGCCAGTTGTTAGCACATATCATGATGGATGTCTAAAAACTCAGTATAAAACATCCCAAAAATGTAACATTGTCTAGACCCATGTCATTTTTGCTCAAAAATGCATTAAAAATCAAAATTTTATACTAGGCAATATTCTTTTTTTGGAGAAGTATCGCGCGATACTTCTCCCTATAGCGGGGCGATAAACCTTATATCGTGCGATACTTCACCCAGTATCGTGTGATCTTTCACCCAGTATCGTGCGATACTGGTGCCTTAGGTCGCGCGATACTTTGGGGACCCGCGAAGTATCGCGCGATACTTCTCCCCAAAGCGCGCGATACTTCTAAAGTATCGTGCGATATTTCACCTAACAAAAATTTTTAAAATTTAAAAATTTGAAAAAATGTGCTAAAATAAGCTATTAAATGCAAAAAATGACTAAAAAGCTTGAGTTTTTCGAAAACATACCGGGGCAGGATAGTGTGGTGGCCGGTTGTGCAATCGGGCGCGCTCGAATTGATGCCTGTGAATGGGAACTCCTACTTGCTAGGACATTTTCTCTCTCTAAAAGCTCTGAAATTCTCAAATCACTAAAAGACAAATGATTTTTGAAAATGACATTTTGACCCCTTTTATAGCCTTTTGACTTTTTGACCTCATTTTCAAAACACCTCGGAATTGCGCAAAAATTGCACCCTTAGCTAATTTCGACGTCCTGGATCCATTTTCGAATTCAAAATCAAAATTTAAGGTCATCTTGATAGTCAAAATTGCGTTTCAAAATCTTCCCCCCTTCTGCGCAGTTGACTGATCTTTTGAGACCTAATCTTTCGATCTTTGTTGGGGCATCATCATTTCTTCATTTTCATGTCTTCCAAACTTCTAGTCTTTCATTCATATTCATTCCATTCCCTCATTTCTCATGTTTGACTACATCCTTTCAGTTAGGCTAGGGCATGTTTTATTGCCTAATGGTTAACCTATTTGACCTTTACATTCGATTGTGATTTCATTCTAATTTGATCAAATCTTTATCGATTTGCTATCTCTCCTCTACTTGATTTCAATTTCGATTCTGAGGGGGCAGTACTTATGGGATTCTCATCCCTGATTTCCTTGATTTTCCTGATTCAGACATCTTTTGTGAGCTGTCGCTCAAATTTGAGATTCTTATTTCTCACTTTGAATGTGATCCCGAATCGACCTCATGTTCAAAGGCCTTTGTTTATGCTTTATCCGGATATGATCCCGAATCGACCTCATATTTGAGTTATTTTGTGATCCCAAATCGATCTCACATTGCAACTTCATTCTTTGACTGCATGTGTTCCCAAATTGATCACACATTAGTCAAAGAGGGGCAAATGTATGCACCCTAAAATGGTCGCCTAGACTTTGGGCCCCATTTATTCAAATTATCAATCCTGAATCATTTTGATCAATAATCAATATTTTCAACAATATCAATTTCTTGATCAAGTCTTAAGATTCGATCATATATTGGATATTTATCCTTGGGCTAACCATTTATCTTAAGTCTTTATTTGATTAAAAGGAATATTTCCTCCCCTTTTGATTAAATAAAAATCCCACCTTTTCCTCTTATCCTAAGTTACACAAATAAAGCATTATTCTTGTTTTATAAAAAGGAGAAAAGCACTTTTTGTCTCATATGGACATAAAGTCAACTCCTATTTTCCTATTGGAGGATACTTGTGCACATGGATTTCTTCTCTTTCAAGCTCCACCGCTGATTAAGACTTTTTGCCTCTTAATCTCCATGGTCCATTCCTTTTCATTTCCTATAAAAGGAGAGCTCTCTCCTTCATTTGCATATCCACTTGTTTTATGCTAATGTTATGCTGCAGGTTTTAGGTGCATTTGGAGTTTGAAGACATTGAAGACTTGTTGCATTTCATTATAGTTCATATTTGCTTTCATAGTTGCATAATAATGGCATTATTAATGTAGATTTCCTTTTATGCAATAGAATAACTCACATAGTCTAAATAGGAAGGCTTGGTAATACTTGTTCTTTCCTTTCATAGCATAGTTTGTACTTTCCTTTCATAGTTTAGATTGCATCATCATATAGCTTGCATTGCATTACATATTGGATTCTTGGAGATATTGGCATTGTTTCTCTTGTCTTCATTGTGAATCTCTCATTGTATGGTTGACTAGCAAGGTCACAAGCTTGTAGCTCTAGCTGAGAGCAAACACATCATAGTCCCTTGCAACTCCATGCATAAAGAGCTATGAGCCGCTTTGTGAGGCCACATTCTTGAGCAACCTTGCATGTAATGGTTCATAGAAGTGCACCTTTTTAGTGTGTACATGTAGTAGTAGCATAGATTCCTCCAATGCATTTTTACTTTCCTGCACTATAGGTGTTATGACTCCTAAAGGAACTTAGTGCACAAACTGTGCTGGCCCATTTCAAGTCCTACGTCCCTGGGTTGACAATTCAAGTGTATTTCATGATGGAATAGATAATCTTTAGAATAGATATATTATCTTTGAAGGAGAAACAATGGTGTGATTATCTTCATCTATTGTGAAACCGTACACCTGCCAGCTTTTAAACGATGCATATTAGCTATCAAATGCTGCCTGGTATTTTTTGTTTAATTTTTCTATCAGATTATTAAATTATTACTAGATTTGCTAGTTTGCTTGCTGTTTTTAGTTTTCCTACTTTCAGATTTCTGATTTGTTGTTGTAAAATACAGGCTTATTTGTAGATTATTATTGGTTTTTAAGTGCTAACTCATTTTGGGACTAACAAGTTGTTCTTGTAGGTGCTCTCATTGCTTGCTTATTTTCTTAAAAAGATCACATGTCAAAGCTTCAAAGGCAAAAGGGCTACTAATTATGTTTTGCAGGGCTGCCCAATGCCTAAAAACAACCAATTGCTTTTTTATTACTTTCCTTTTAAGTGTGGCATATACTAGTTGTTTCATTTACTAGGCACTTAAGATCTTGTTGTAGGAGTCTTTTGGTGGTAGGAAATTATGCTCTTCACCCTTGTGGTGAACCAGAAATCTTGACCCACTTCTAAATTTTTAAAGCAAGAGGGTAATTAAATTTTGCTTGGTGTGTTTGGGAGAGATTTTTGAGCTAGGAGAGTATGCTCTCCACCCTTGAGGTGAACCAAAAATCTTGAACCTCAAAGATTAATCCATTCTTTGTTTAGTTCTAGAATCCTTTAGCGGGCCTGCTCTTGAGCAATCAAGAGGAATGACCCAAGTGGGGACAAGCTAATACCGAGCTATTCCGATCCACTATAAACTCAAGGCTATCAAGGACACAAAACCTTGGTAAACATAGTACTTGTCTTCACTTAATGTGAGTACTTGTGGGATTGTGACCATGAGAAAAATGTTGATCAAGAATGCTTAAGGTACTCTTGTGGCCGCGAGGTCCGTTACTTGCCACAAGATAAGGAGTCCCTTCGAGGAGCAAGGGGAGTATTATGAATGGAAGCCCTTACTAAGAACCATAGATAGAAGCTACCCAATTTTGCCGCTTAACATCTTGGTGCAAGGATTGATCCTAGTGGACTAACTCAGATCACCCCAAGACTACTCACCATTTGTGTTCCTTTGGTTGTGCCATTGGCACTTCCATGACAAAGCCAACATCTATTGTGGGTAACCACTTTGTGTGAGGTGATGGGACATCAAGTGTGGGCCAAGTTGTTAAGTATTGAGCCTTTGTCCTTCTAGGTAGTAAGTGCTTGAAGTGTTCTCATCGTGATCTACCTGTGCAAATGTTCTCAAATATTAAACATCATGGTAGTGCTCATAGAATTTTTTGTTTTGATATCACAATTGCTTGTCTTGGCAAGGTTTCTTTTGCTCTTGTGCAAGTGTTTTATGACATGTTTGATCACCTACTATTTGTAAACTTGTCTATTTCTTGATATTACTATGCTTGAAGCCAAGAAATTGTACCTGTCAACTTACAACATTGACCAAATTACTTCCAAAACTAAGTTTTTCATGTTCACTGGTCAAGAGTCACACTGCTTGCCTGGAAACTATCACACAAAGTCCTTTTGATGTCTCACTATTGCTTGCAAACCAAAGTTGATTTGTGTCACTTCCAGTCTTCCTTGGTCAGTCTAGATCTTAGATCTTAGGTGTTGTGACATGTTGCTCAATATCCAAATGAACTCAAATGGTATCAAATTGCATAAAATGACTCTTGGTCACCTTTTTTCCACATCTCCCATATCTTCCTAGTCTCCCATTTTCATCCTTTCTCTTCTTTCTTCATGCTTCTTCCTCTTCCTCCTAAACTCTTCATGTCTTCTTGATTCTTTTCCTCTCATTTTCTAGTCTACCTTCTATTCATCAATTCTTTCACTTCCATGCTTGATTCCTCCTCTTCTAGAACCATGAATTTCAACTATCTTGTTATGGAACCTCTCTTGAGAATGGATGATCTCAAACTCATTGCTCAATTCGAAGAATTTTATTCCTCCAATAGTCCTTCTAGATATCTCATGGGTGACAAACTTAAAGCAAAAATAAAATAAAAGATGATTGAATCAGACGCCTTTGCTAGGATCATAGACATGATCCTGTCACGACCTCCTTCTCCCAAAAAAATTTCATCTTCTAAGTCTTCTCATTCTTCTTCATCTTCCAAGTCTTACCATGACTCTTCTAGACATTATTCGCATTCCTCATTATCCAAGTCTTCTTCCTCCACTAGGTCTTTGCTTTCCTCTTCTTCACGATCTAGTTCCTCTTCTACTTCTCCCAAGAGTCTTACTTCTCTTATCAAGACATACCATGATGAGCAATATGATAGTCCTTATGATACCTCTATTCCTAAGAGTCCTCCTAGTCGTGTGCTCATGCTTACTGGAAATGGGACATCACATTTGATAGATTGTGATGGTGATCCATATGATTTTGATTTTGATTTTGAACAAGACTTTGATGATTTTTGTCAACAATACCTAGATGATGCATCCACTTCTGTTGAGGAATATAAAATGTACCACACTGATATGAAACATCAATACTATAAGAATCCTTCCTCTAAGAACCCTCATGTTGAAGATAAAGATTTTGCTCTTAAGCAAGATTATGTTAATGATGGACCTTTGTCTTGTGATGGTTCCCTTCCATCCCATACTTCCTCCAATAACCATACACTTCCTAAAGCTTTTGAGTCTTCCAAATCTTTCACAAATCCTTCATCCAATGAAAGTCCTAATACTTTTCATGTAGTTCCCTATCGTTATCCCCAAGGGCTACCTCTTAAAGAAACTCAAGCTAACCTTCACTTGGCTGCAAATACTTTTAGTGATGCCAAAACTAAAGAGCCTAATCCTTTATGTGCTATAATTCTTACTTCATCTAGTCCTTCACCATCTCTTCCAAAGTCTTCCATACAATTCCAACATGCTTCCTTGTTCTTAGAGGTGGCTCCATGTCAAGAGGACTCTAAAAATAAAGAAAAGAACATAAAGAAAGATCAAGATCAAGAACCCTCCATGTCATTCAATTCTTTTCATGATGTCTCTTATCCCTTTCATGGTCCTTTTTTTCCTCTACGCCCTTCCTCATTCATTCCACCATGTCTTAAGTCTTCTCCTAAGCAAGATCAAGCTACTACTTACACTGTTGAGCTTATCGATAATCAAAATAACCTTACTCCACTTGCACTTTCCAAAGATGATACTTCCATTAAGGTTATTAAAAATAGTGTTGTTACTTCTAATGTTAAGCCTATTGAAAATCAAGAGAAAAATTATACGCTTATGCTATCCAAAGCTCCTTGTCAAGATCAAAGTCTTCCATCTTCTTGTTCTACCATTCCATGTTTGCTTCCACTTTCTACTCTTTCTAAATCTTCGCAAGCTCTGAACCATCATAGCAAAGAAGTTTCTCCTATTCAAGATGTTAATGATCCTATTGCAAATCGTAATGCTCACTCTAAAGATGCTGATGTCATTGGTTGTTATATATATGTTGATGAACTTATTGATTATCCTTTTTTATCTTCCACATCCATCCTTGGAACTCCTCCACCAATACTAAGGGCTTCACGCCTTCCTTCCATATTGGGCCCTTATGTCCCTTCACTTTCTCCTCCTAACTCTCCTAATTCATCATCCATCTTGGGTCCTTACGTCCCTCCATCTCTTATCTTTCCTCAAGATCAACATAGATGCATACCCTTGAATCCTTTTCATCCATCCACCCATCTAAACTAGTCATATCGTCCTCCTTCTTCCACAAGTCCCAAGTCTTTTGGAAGTAACTTGAATGTTCAATACAAGAAAAAGAAGCAATATAAGAATCCATCAAAAAAATATCACCGTGTCTCCTCTAACCGACATGGATACATAAAGTCAAAAGAGATATCTAAGAAGAAAACTACAAGACAAGTATGGGTTCCAAAATCCATCATTGAAGATATTCTCTCTAAATCATCAAAAAGAAATGAAAAGCCTAAGGCTATATGGATTCCAAAGTTTCTCTTGAAAGAGTCTAATATTTAACAAAAGTGAAGTTGACATTCAAGCTTCCAAAGGCTTCTGCCCCATCTTTTTCCAAAAACATTTTTCCATTCCATGCGCCTGAATCGCAACCTCTACTAAACATTCACCATATTCCTTCATTCACATTTCCTCCATCCTCTCACCACCCTTCAAGGTGTGTGTTGATGTTGATCTTACCTTCCTTTCCATCTACCCTTTCACAATCCTTCCATTCATCATCCTTCTACCTTCTATCCTTTTTCCTCATTTACCTATTCCTCCTATCTTCCAACTTCACTCGCTTTACATAAAATCTTATCCTCCATTTTTCTCTTCCATCTTCCTTTCCCTATCAGAATCTTTGAGCATATCATTTTGAATCCTTGGCATATCATGGTTTATCCTTTCAAGGAGCATTATCTAAAACGCTTGCCTTCTTCCAAAAAAAATAAAAATGAAAAAATTGAAAATGTGCCTTGGTGGAAACCTAGAAATAGGCACCTTGGTAGCAAAAGTAAAGAGAAATAAATTCATCCTATGGTGAAAACCACTCTCTTGTGGCACCTTGGATAAGTACCATGATGAAAACCTCATAATTAGGCATCATGTGTAGTTCTTGTACATATTTCATCCATTCTATCTGCTCTCTTTGATCTTGACAATGTTGACCTATACACGGACATTTGGCTATCTTGTGAGCTATCTTACGATGATCTTGCTTTCATTTCATTCATGTTTAGCCTTCATATTTATTTTTCTCCATTCATTCTAGCCTTTTGCTATCCTTTTCCCCTTTGGTCTTGATCTAATAAAAAAGAGTAAAATACGATGCTATGAAGCCTCTTGACATGTCTACTCCTTTGGACTGCATCCTTTCCTTTTGCATTACATTTTTGTGACTTATCCTATGGTGGCCTTTTCATTGCTTGTCCAAATGTGCTTTACATGACATTTTTTTTTCCCTAGCTTGGGTACTCTTGAGGAGTTTTCCATTGAGGATTTCTTTCCTTGATTCTCCTTCATTCTCTTGTCTTCCATCTCTTCCATTAGCTTGCTATTCCCTCTTGTCCTCCACCTTGCTAGAAATTGGGACTACATGATGTGATCTTGCTTGGGAGTTTGATGCCCATTCTGTCTAGGGGCATCCTTTATACATATTTTTATTGATCCTGAAAAATTTCAAAAACATTCATATATGATGCTGAAAAAATCCAAAAAAGCATATAAAGTCCTGAAAAAATACAAAAAAAATCAAAAATTCAAACAAAAAAAAAAAAAGTGCCTTGGTGAAAATCTGGAAACAGGTGCCCTGGTAGCAAAATACAAAAATATTGAAAAAAAGTCCTGAAAAAAAATCTATCAAGTGGTGAAAACTTAGAAACAGGTGCTAATTGAGACCCTTGCACCTATGTCTATCAGTCTTGTGTGGCACTCCTCCGCTCCACTTTTCACTTTGCCTCTCCTAGCCTGTAATTGACTCTTGTATTAGTCTAGGGGGCATACATTGTTCTAGCTTATCTTGGGTCTCTTTGTGCATTTGAGTTTCTTGGGCCTCTTGGTTCCAACGGTGTTTTTCAACACCACCCCAATTATGTTTTTCAACACTTTCTTAGCATCGAGTGTTTTCTCAACACTTATCAGATATCCTATCTGCAGTCTTGAATGATGCAATATTTCTCACCAGTAGATACAATACTCAAAGTTTGACTCTATGACCTACACACACGCACTTAAACACTTGACTTGCTAAAATTTTCTTTATTTCTTTGTGTGCTGTCTATGATGATTTCTTTGATGAGTGTTCTATCCCTAATAGTTTTCGATGATGCTGAGCTAGAAGACTAGGGCATGAGGACATGTTTTATTTGCTTTCTGCCTATGGGTATATTTTGTTGATCTTGGTTGTCATAAGCATTTATGCTTGTTCCACTTGACTCTAGGATCTACAAGGTATTATCCTTGACTATTTTTTTCTGCAAGTGCATGCTTATAGTCATCTTGACTTTCTTGTGTCTCGATGTGAGCATAATCTTTCTATATCAAACTTAGGGAATATCACTACACTAGTCATCTTGACTTATATGCCTTTGATGCCTAGGTGGGATTTCCACATTCATATCTGATATAGATCATGTTCAGATCCACATAGTTATACTAGTGTGTATTGTATGATCTTGCGACACTACCAATAACACTCGATGATGAATATTAGAGACTAATAAGCTTTGTGACCTTGCAAGTAAACCACTTTTCATAGTAGCTTGCATTTTTAGGTTCATATTAGTTTAGTTTTGCATCTTGCATATGGAGAGAGCTCTCCTTTCATCTTTCATGACCTGTCGGTCAACTGCACTCACCTTTCATTTCTTCCCGATCACGTCTTTCACTTCTTGTCTTTCATATCACATCATTTTCTATTCATTTTGAGATCAAAACTGAAGTTTGAGTTCACCTTGATCATCAAAATTGCATTCTCACCCTCTTCTACGTAGTTGGCTAACCATTTGAGGCCTGATCCTTCGATCTTCACTGGGGCATCTTCATTTCTTCATCTCCATCTCTCTCACCCTTCTAGTCTTTCATTCATTTAATTCATCTCTCTCTAAAGTCTTGATTGGGGCATATCTTCACTGCTTGATGGTTATCCTATCATCTTTCATCTTTGATTATGATTTCTAGTGATTTGATCACATTGCTCTTGCTTTTGCCTTCCCTCTACCTGATTTTGCTTTCGATCCCGAGGGGGTAGACACATCATATCCTATTGGCTATTCTCCAGAGCATATGCTTGACCATCTCATTTTCTCTGATTGATCTATCTTTGTGCTTGACATGTTAGTTCTCATCTTGAGTTCTGATACTATCCATCTCTTTCCTAAGTGTTCAGTACTATCGCTACTAGGGCTGACCATGCAGGATTTGCTCTCTCTCTGCACTTCATTCTTTGGAGTCAGATCTCTATCTATTGCCTTCTTGGCTGATGTATTCTTTGACATAATGTGTTCCCAGATCGATCACACATTCGTCAAAGAGGGGCAAATGTAATCATCTAAAAATGGTCATCTAGACTATTAGCCCCTTTCTAGCATTATTTGCTAAAATCATCAATTGCTTATTCTTGATCAAATCCTAGTTCTATCATTTATTTGATTTTATTCTATGGGCTAACCATCTTATCCTAAGTTTTTATTTAATTAAAAGGAATTTCCTCCTCTTTTATTAAATAAAGAAAGTCCCCACTTTTCCTCTTATCCTAAGTTGCACAAATAAAACATTATTCCTATTTTATAAAAAGGAAAAAGCATTTTTTCTCTCATATGGACACAAAATTCAACTCTTATTTTCTCATTGGAGGATACTTGTGCACATGGATTGCTCCTCTTTCAAGCTCCATCGTTGATTAAATCTTTTGCCTCTTAATCTCCATGGTCCATTCTTTCTCATTTCTTATAAAAGGATAGCTCTCTTGTCATTATATCATCCATCTTTTGAATACTAACCTTATGCTGCAAGATTGCTTGGAGACTTTGGAGCTTTTTGAAGACATTCTTGCATCCATCTTTCATCTCTTGCATCATAGTTTCATGTTTATGCTTTCTTAGATTAGCTTCATTTCTATGCTCTAGATTAGCTCACATAGATTAATTAGCTTGGATTGTAACACTTGCATCTTTCTTTTCATAGCTTAGCTTGCATTCTCATTTCTAGCATAGTTGTATTTCATCTCCATTTGGATTTTTGAGGGATATTGGTATTCTGCCCTTGTCTCATTGAATCTCCCATTGCATGGTTTACTATCAAGGTTATTGGCTTAATAGCTCTAGCTGAGAGCATTCTTAAAACCCTTGCACTCCATGCCTAGGGAGCTCTAGGTCGCCTTCCCAAAGTTTCCCATTCATGGATTATCTTGGAAGCAATGGCTTAGAGAAGTGGACATTCTAGTGTGTACACTAACCAACTATGATCCTATAAGAAAGGAGTTTTCAACACTAGAGCCTATGATTATACTCCCTCTAAATCATACATGCCATGCACTTAACTCAAGATGATCTACTCCCTCTAGATCAATAAGGAAAGACAATTTGAAATTTCAAAATATGCAAGAACCTTGAGTTCTACCCATATTTTCCCAGCCAATGAGAACTAATAAGTTTTCCCATAGAAGTCAACCAATTGAAAATCAAAACCCTCATTACAATTTTCAGACCAAACCCAGTTGCCATGATGTTCCTTAGTTTTGAAAGAGTTAGATTGAAATTCCTAAATATGAAATTAGATCTTTTACTCTACCAACGCTCTGATACCATGTACTTGTTATCTCGTGGATCAGAGATCCACATCAGAGTAATTGGTGGACATCATGGACTTGATGTTGATTGGCCATTACTCCGAGCACTTGTGAATGACATGGACTTGATATTCATTAGATCAATGCTTGCAACATCATGGACTTGATGTTGTTTTGATGTCATAGACTTGACATTTCTTGAGTCTTGGTGACTCGTGGAATTAGTTATCCAAAATTGGATGGTATACCATCATGGACTTTATATTCTATTGGCTGAGTCAAGTGGACTCATGGACCTAAGCTATCCAAAAATTGGATAGAAAACATCATGAATTTGATGGTTGACTCAAGATAACTTGTGTTTGGAAAGTATCATGGACTTGATACTACCTTGAATATCATGGACTTGATATTCAAAAGAGTCAAGGTGACTAGTGGATCTAGGAAATTCACAAATTGATGGCTGATAAATATCATGGACTTGATGTTATCATGAATATCAGGGACTGATATTCTTGGGTCATGGAGACTAGTGGATCTAGGAAATCCACATTTGGATGGTAAGCATCATATGATATGATGTTTCTCATATGAATATGAGATGTATGGTTGAGAAATAATGAAGAATATTTGTGTTCTCATTATATCTTGTAAATAGAGATCTACTATCATAGATGAGAGATCTATGACATCATTGGATGAGGAATCCATTTTTATGTTTTGTGCTTTTAGTCGCGAAGACACATGGATCTAGGAAATCCACATCCGGTTGGTAAACATCTTATGATTTGATGTTACCATGGAAAGATGATTTTCATATGGATATGGAACCTATGGTTGGGAATGATAATGAGCATGTGTATTCTTATCAAAATTGGTAGAATAGATATTTACCTTCATAGATATGAGATCTATGAAATCCATTCTGGTTATGTTTGTGATGAATAATCCTTGAGTGGATCTTTGCCTCAAGTCCAAGAGGGAGTGTTGATATTTTGGCCTTTACGACAAATATATAATAGCTTGGGAATTTCAATATGCATAAATAATAATATTAAATATTAGGGAATATTTAATATTCATTTTTTATTAAGTAAATCGATTTGAGGGCGCGAGTCGTCCCCTTTTGGTTAAATGATTTATTATTCATTAATGCATATATATGTGATAATAAATAAAGGTTATTTATTATTTACTTGGAGGGCCCAAGTCAGCCACCTTGGTAAGGTGGAGTTTAGCATTTGGAACCATATATATGCATGGTTGAGTCTTGTGGAGAACAGACATAAAAACCATAACATGTGCTCTCACCTTTCAAGAATCAACAACAACAAATTTATGCATTGATCTGATATTAAGCAGCATTCTTGTACTGAAATTTAGGGGTGTGATCTCCTTCATGAATAAGTGAATTCAAGTTTTGGAAGCTGCAATACTTTGTAGCAGTGATCTACTTTGGAATAACACATCCAAAGTGGTAGTGAAACCCTGGAGTAGCATCATACATATTGAAAAATACAAGGATATGTATACAGCAATATGTATGTTTGGAGCAGCAATATAGATCTATCTTTCAACTAGGAAATATCGATATTGATTTGGCATATTTAAGGTTTGAATTACTGATAAAGTTACAGACCTCAGACGACTAAAATTAAAGAATCCTTAGGGGTAGATCTAAGGCATTGACTTGTTGATCCAAGGACGGGTCAAAGTATAGATCATTGGCATCTTGAAGCAGATTTATTCAGGAACCCAATGTGGGCTAATTGGCACATACATTAGAGAGGTTGAAGGCATACTCAAAATCTGATTTCTGGGTACTACCTTTCCTCCTTTATGATTTCTTATATCATATCCTCTTCTTAGTTTTGTTAGATCTCTATAGATTTTTATATTCCTTGCTAGAATCTGAAATATACTAACATGCCTTAGAACTAGCCATGACTTCTCTTAACTTGAGAAGGTTGGTTTCCATAGGTGTGGACATTGGTTTACAATCCATCATACCAAATCTCTTTATAATATCAACAGTATATTTCCCTTGACTCACAATAATCCCAAGAGATAGTTACCACACTTCTAAACAAAGAAAATAATGAAGAAGGCCTAGATCCTTCATTTCAAATTCCTTTGCAAGGTCTTGCTTGCAATTTTATATAAGGTATTATTCTTCTATGATTAGGAGATCATCTACGTATAGCACTAATATCAATAAGTTTCCATCTGATATCTTGAAATAGAGATTAGGATCTGCATCGTTCTTTGAAAATCCTAGATTTTGAAGATAGCGATCAATGCCTTTCATACCAAGCTCTAGGAGCTTGTTTGAGCCCATATAAAGCTTTCTTAAGCTTTCACACATAATATTGTTGATCCTTTGTAACAAATCCTTTAGGTTTCTCTATATACACTTCCTCTTCAATTTCTCCATTAAGAAATGCGGTTTTAACATCACTAATCACTTATCAATTTAAAAATAAAAATAAAAAAATTTCACAACCTTGAACATTTCCTCCCTAGCTTTTCTTCAAACCATCATCACTATAATTATTAAATATTATAATAATCCATAAGAATAAATAAATACCTCTATTCATTTAAAAATTTAAAAATATACATTCAAAATTTTACACCGTGACTTCTCTTCCAAGCCATCATTATTAAAATTATTCATATTTTACTATATAAAAAATTCTATAAAAAGAAACCAATCTTCTTACTCTATATCAATGGTAAAAATTCATAGTTTTAAGTTTTTTCTACCTACCTTCTCTTCCAAACAATTGTTATTCTAATTAAATTTATATTTTATATAATAAAAAATAAATTGACCTTACCTAAAAATATATTTTATTAAAAATACATAGCTTCAAGATTTTCTACCCACTAGTTTTATTAGAAAATGAAGAGAGTAGGAAAGAGGAAAATTATATTTTTATTCAATAACACAAACTTAAAACATTGTCCCAACTAAATATCTTGGTGGTCGTGCCATGAAATTTATCCTCTGAACTTACAGTGATCAATTTTCAAGTCATGTTTTAGAAGAAGGTTCACCTTTTCAGAGTCACAGAAGGTATTGTAAACTGCCTATTCTTTACTTCATGAATTGCGTACTGCCAAATAATTTGTATGCCTCTCCATCACCTTTCATAGCACAAATATATTTTGAGCTTTGGGTTTCTGTTAACTTTTATTGGCACATGTTCTATTTGTTAGCCTTGAAGATATTTTAGTTCCTCTGTATAAATTACAAATACCTGGACCATGTATGCATACAATGAAGATTTGCAAACCATTAGGTTTTGAAGACTAGTATTTTAGATCTTCCACGAAGGGAAAACTTCGTTGAACGAAACCCTAGGTATTGAAATGATCATGATTATTTAAAAAACTAATATTACTCATACAAAATTTGGCAGCCATGATAAGAGTGGGAAATTCTTATGTGTAATCTTGTTAAATTTTCTTTTTTCAGAAAATTGTTTATTTAAGATCTTGTTTAATGTTATTTTTTTATTTCACTTGTGGTGGTATTTTTGCAATTGGTTGACAAATATTCAACTGGCATAAATAGGCTCTAAAATTTCCTTGTTTGCAAATATGATGTTCCATATCCAACCTTGTATGCAGTTGAAAGTGAGATTAAAGAAGCCAAAAAATTTAACTGTGTCCAGGTGAATCTTTATACTGCACAAGAAACTAGGTTAATATTTAT